>UESW01004209.1:296572-700389 GCA_900491605.1 Calamus simplicifolius
GCCGACAGAAGAAATAGGTCGGCTAGGGTCGACAGGCAAAAATGGGTCGGCTGGGGCCGATGGATAAAATGGGTCGGCTGGGGCCGACGGACGAAAACAGGTCGACGTGGGCCGACAGAAGAAATAGGTCGGCTAGGGTCGACAGGCAAAAATGGGTCGGCTGGGGCCGACGGATAAAATGGGTTTTCGTGCTTCCTGCCATCCTGCCAGCGCCCTGCTGTCCCGCAGGCAATTCGGTTTTTACTTTACTAGAAGCGGTGATACGGCAGAGTGGGGGGTATAAAGCTGCATCAGAGCTTTCCGGAAGGTGCTCTTTTCCCATGCAGGCTACCTCGTTGCGATGCGCACGCAACCGTCCACCATTGGACAGTACTTTTTCAAAGGACGATTTTCTGAGCCCGCCGGTTTTCGAAGCGTCAGCGACGATTTCCTGTATTTACTGGCCGTGATTCGGGATCAGGAGGGGATCTTCGTACACGTCCTGGTTCAGGCGGTGGGTTTGGCGCGCAGTGGGGCGCCAATCTTGGGAGACCACGTGGAGGTACTACTTGGAATTTTAAATCTCGGGACGCGCAGTCTGGGTAGCTTTTCCTGGTCCATTTCCGCCTATATAAAAAGGAAAAGGGGGTCTCATCTGGTTATCCCCAAAGTTTCTTTTCTCGCCAGAGCTTTTACTATGCTCCTTTCTCTGTTGCTACGAGTGGGAGGATCGACTTTTCCTTTCATGGGCTCCTTGCCGCCGGATAGCTGGGGCGACCGGGAGCAGCTGGAGAATGGCTCGCCCTTAGGGGATGAGTCCCGGAGATCACATGGAGAGCGCACATGGGGGGCGCAGAGATCACACGGGGAGCGCACATATACTCTTCCTGTGTGGCCTTTGCGGTTCCTGCTCGGAGACGCAAGGTCGGAAGTGCATGCGAGCCTCCCATGCCTCGCTTGAACTTCTCCTCCTTCCCCGATTTTGGATTCCCGGGCTCAGCCGCTTGGGGAATCTTTTATCGTGCGGAAGGGGGTGAAAGTACGCCGCCCTCCGCTTCCTTGTCCTTGAGATTTGGCGGGCGCGGCGGCACGTGCTCGGTTTGGGAGGGCGTTCCAACGTCAAGGTCCGCTGGCTTCCCACCTGCTCGCCGAGGGGTCCCCTGGTTGGATGGTCTGGGATGGCCATCCAGATATCTCGGTTGGGTCACCGAGATATCGTCCCGACTTGGAGCCAGTCGCAACTATTGGTCCATGTCGATGGGCAATTATCGGCCCTAACCGACTGGACGCGATCACGGCTGTCTGGCTGCCTGAGTCTTGCACTTGCTTTTATTTTATGCATTTCGATGTTCTTGTAACGCCTGTGGGGCATTTGTAATTGATCTTGATTGGCAATAAAGAGAGTTATGTTCTGTGTCTCAATCCTCATCTTTTCTTGTGCCGAGCTTGCTATTATTGCTTGTGGGGTGCCGAAAGCGTTCTGCTCGTCCTTAGACGAGGATCCCGTGCCACCCGAACTAACCGAAGTTCGTATTCGGCGATTCGTAGATCATTCGGGGGAATATGCCCCTTGCTCTGGTTAGAAACTTGGCGTTTTTGCACTTCGCTTTTCCTAGAGCCCGATTTATCGTAGATCGGTCTTGGCCGAAGCTCAGGGAATCCGCACCCCTTCTCGTCATGGTTCGGGGGACCAGTCACTCGGGAAAGTCGAGTTTCGGGGAACGTCTTACTTGGCCCTGCCAAGGTTCAAAGAATTTTGCAGCTCAGCCCTGCCGAGGTTCAGAGGATTGGTAGCTCGGCCCTGCCGAGGTTCGGGGAATTGGTGGCTCGGCCCTGCCGAGGTTCGGAGAATTTGTAGCTCGGTCCTACCGAGGTTCGGAGAATTGGTAGCTCGGCCCTGCCGAGGTTCGGAGAATTGGTAGCTCGGCCCTGCCGAGGTTCGGAGAATTTGTAGCTCGGTCCTGCCGAGGTTCGGAGAATTGGTAGCTCGGCCCTGCCGAGGTTTGGAGATTATTGTAGCTCAGGGGGAGCGATCCAGCCGCTGTTGCAGGCCACAGCGTTAGGTCCACGTGGCGCTTAATAAAAAGGGGGCGCCCGAGCGGAACGGGCGGCATGTTGTCACGCTTTTATGGGCGATGCTGCTCTTTTCGAGGGGGCAAGTTATCGGCCGAGCGACGGACTTCCACGTTTTCCGAGGAAGAGGGGCGTATTAAGCAGCCTGGGGAAGCGTCAAATGCGTTTAATGCATGGGGCAACAGATCGGAAAATGTTCGCCTGGGGAATCCCCGATCAATCCGCTCGCGCTTATCGATCTTACTCGGGATAGGGCGCGACTCTTTGGATTCCTCACGCATGGTGACACGTGGCAAACTCTCATGGGTCGGCGTTTGCAGCGCGGCCGATCGGGATACCTGCCTGGTGGGTATAAATATGACCAAGGGGGATTGGTCTCGGCCATCCCTCGGTTTTAGCTCCGAAAAGGAATGGCCTCCCCAGCGCGATCGTCAAGTGACTCGCATTCCTCGCTTAGTAGCCTGCGCACTCGGAGGAGAGGCGCACCTCCGTAACTGTCGACGGGCTGAGCCTCGCGTCGGGCCTCGCGATCAATGAGCAGCTTGCGAGGACTGCCGAGGAATTCCTGGACATTTCAGTCCGGGAGGCGGAGGCCTCACGCTGGTTGATAGACCGGCAGGGGGAGGAGATTCTGTCGCTTCGTCAACAGGTGGCTGACCTGAGAGTACGCCTGGAGGAGTTACTGGCCTCTGGGGCGACTGACTCCAGGGCCTCTGCCCGTTCTCATTTTTGCTTTTTTTGCAGCCTCTTTGTAGTCCTCCTCCTTTTATAAATGAAAGATGGACCTTGTTTATCAGTGAAGTTCCTTTCCTTTAAGAGTTTATGGCCTTAACTCGTGTACCGAATCAGGGGGTTGGCGCGTCCCCGTCGTTTTTTGCGTGCTAATGTAGGCTCTTTGAACGACGGGCTATAGGGGCGTTACCCGAAAGATTTCCAGTGGCAGAGAGGGAAATTGCCTAACTCTGCCTGGGGCCTTTGGCCGACTATGTGGGGCTCGATGGCCTTGAGAGTGGGTTTTCCAATGGCGGCTTCTTCTCGCGCGTCGATGGTTTTTTACTCGACGTGCTCGTTTTTAAACCTGGCGAAGTCCTTCGGGGACTATTTGGGGGCCGTTCGGCTTTGGTCGAGGCTTTGTAGGATGATTTTTACCCTGCCTTGTCATGGCTCGGGGGATTCATCGCTCGGCCCCGCCGAGGTTCGAAGAAACATTTCACTTGGCCCTGCCAAGGTTCGGAGATTTGTTGCTCGGCCCTGCCGAGGTTCGGAGAAATATTTTACTTGGCCCTGCCAAGGTTCGGAGATTTGTTGCTCGGCCCAGCCGAGGTTCGGAGACTTTGTTTTACTTGGCCCTGCCAAGGTTCGAGATTTGTTTTACTTGGCCCTGCCAAGGTTCGGAGATTTGTTGCTCGGCCCTGCCGAGGTTCGGAGAAATATTTTACTTGGCCCTGCCAAGGTTCGGAGATTTGTTGCTCGGCCCAGCCGAGGTTCGGAGACTTTGTTTTACTTGGCCCTGCCAAGGTTCGGAGATTTGTTTTACTTGGCCCTGCCAAGGTTCGGAGACTTTGTTTTACTTGGCCCTGCCAAGGTTCGGAGATTTGTTGCTCGGCCCTGCCGAGGTTCGGAGACTTTGTTTTACTTGGCCCTGCCAAGGTTCGGAGATTTTGTTTTACTTGGCCCTGCCAAGGTTCGGAGATTTGTTGCTCGGCCCTGCCGAGGTTCGGAGACTTTGTTTTACTTGGCCCTGCCAAGGTTCGGAGATTTGTTTTACTTGGCCCTGCCAAGGTTCGGAGACTTTGTTTTACTTGGCCCTGCCAAGGTTCGGAGATTTGTTTTACTTGGCCCTGCCAAGGTTCGGAGATTTGTTGCTCGTCCCTGCCGAGGTTCGGAGAAATATTTTACTTGGCCCTGCCAAGGTTCGGAGATTTGTTGCTCGGCCCAGCCGAGGTTCGGAGACTTTGTTTTACTTGGCCCTGCCAAGGTTCGGAGATTTTGTTTTACTTGGCCCTGCCAAGGTTCGGAGATTTTGCTCGGCCCTGCCGAGGTTCGGAGTTTTACTTGGCCCTGCCAAGGTTCGGAGACTTTGTTTTACTTGGCCCTGCCAAGGTTCGGAGATTTGTTTTACTTGGCCCTGCCAAGGTTCGGAGACTTTGTTTTACTTGGCCCTGCCAAGGTTCGGAGATTTGTTGCTCGGCCCTGCCGAGGTTCGGAGACTTTGTTTTACTTGGCCCTGCCAAGGTTCGGAGATTTTGTTTTACTTGGCCCTGCCAAGGTTCGGAGATTTGTTGCTCGGCCCTGCCGAGGTTCGGAGATTTGTTGCTCGGCCCTGCCGAGGTTCGGAGAATATTTTACTTGGCCCTGCCAAGGTTCGGAGATTTCTGTCCAGGCAGATAACTCGGTTGTACCGAGGATTGGTAAGCAGTATCTATTTCCTTTTACGATTTATGGCAATATGGTGCATAATCGATTCACACAGCAAGTTGGAAAAATAGATAACTGGCGAAGCATAAAGGACATACCCTATTGATAGTATTTGCGGAGGTTGTCCGAGTTCCACGTTCGGGGGACGGATTTCCCATCGAGATCCTGCAGCTTGTAGGTTCCCGGCCCAATGATCTCCGTGATTTGGTACGGACCCTCCCAGTTCGGCGCCAGCTTTCCTTGCTCCAGCGGTTTGGATACAGAAGCTTTTCGGAGGACGAGGTCGCCGGGTAGGAAGGTTTTCCCCTTGACCCTGGAGGCATGGTACCGAGCCACCCTCTGTTGATAAGCGGCCGTCCTGATTCGGGCCTTCTCTCTGACTTCCTCTACCAAGTCGAGGTTGGTGCGGAGTTGCTCGTTGCTGGCTTCCTCTGAATAACTCTCCACCCGCAAAGATGGGAGGCCTATTTCCACAGGGATGACGGCCTCCGTGCCAAAAGCCATTCGAAATGGAGTCTCGCCCGTCGGAATTCTCGGGGTGGTGCGATAGGCCCATAAGACATGGTGTAGCTCATCCGCCCACCTGCCTTGGGCTCTGAGAGGCGAGCTTTGATTCCTTGGAGGAGAGTCCTGTTGGTCACTTCGGCCGCTCCGTTGGCTTGTGGGTGCCCGACCGAAGTAAGGTGGTGACGGATTCCGTGTTCCTCGCAGAATTGGCGGAACTTGGAGTTGTCGAACTGCTTACCGTTATCGGTGATTATGGTGTGGGGGAGGCCGAACCGGCAGACGATGGACCTCCATACAAAGTCTCTGGCCCGTGCTTCGGTGATTTGCGCACTGCTTCCGCTTCAACCCACTTGGTGAAGTAGTCAATGGCGACAAATAAGAATTTCCGCTGTCCCGTCGCCAGCGGGAATGGGCCGAGGATGTCCATCCCCCACTTGGCAAAGGGCCAGGCGGAGGATATAGAAACTAGCTCGGCGGAAGGGAGCCTCTGGATGCTTGAATGTCTCTGGCAGGCGTCACAGGCTCGGACTAGGTCGTCCGCGTCTTTCTGCATGGTCGGCCAGTAATAGCCTTGCCGCAGCACCTTGTGGCATAGGGACCGGCTTCCCAGATGGTTGCCGCAAATCCCTTCATGTACCTCTCGTAGAGCATAGTTCGCCTCGGATGGGCGGAGGCATCTGAGCAGCGGCATAGAAAAAGACCGCTTGTAAAGTTGGCTGTCAATCAATACATAGTGGGTCGCCTGCAGCTTCAATTTCCTGGCCTCTCTTCGGTCGGATGGGAGCGACCCTTCTTTGAGATAGTTGAGGATAGGGTCGAACCAGGATGGTTCGGCCTCGATTTGCATCACCCGATCGGCTTCCATGATACTCGGCTTTTCCAGAGTCTCCAGATGGAATTTTTGTTCAGCATCCATCGTCTCCGCGGTTGCCAATCGGGAGAGTAGGTCGGCACGGGCGTTTTCCGATCTAGGAATTTGAATAATTTCAAACTCGGCAAAATGGGGAAGTAAGTTACGCACCTCTTGGAGATATCGGATCATGTTGGCTCTCGGGCTTCAAACTCTCCCCGAACATGGCCGGCCACCAGCTGAGAGTCGGTGAAGGCGTTAAGCTTTTCCACCTTCAGGTTGCGGGCGATCCGGAGACCAGCTAACAGGGCCTCGTACTCGGCTTCGTTGTTGGAAGCCGGGAAGGAGAATCGGACGCCATATTCGAAGATCATTCCCTCTGGGCTGGTGAGGACTAGACCCGCACCGGAGTGATGGGCATTGGACGACCCATCGACGTGAAGGAGCCACCGAGCTCAGGCTTTGGTCCTTCGGGATTTTCTGGGGTAGAGCCGTCTTCTGGGATGGTACACTCGAGGAGGAAATCGGCCAGCACTTGGGCTTTGATGGCCGGGCGAGGTTGAAAATGTATGTCATGCTCGCTTAGTTCGACGGCCCATTTGGTCATTCTCCCCGATGTTTCTGGACGGTGGACCACCGCCTTGATGGGTTGATCGGTGAGGACCGTCACTGAATGTGCTTGAAAATAAGGCCGTAGCTTCCGGACTGAGGTGATCAAAGCCAGCACCATTTTCTCAATCCTGGTGTACCTCGTCTCCGCATCGCGGAGCAGCCTACTCACATAGTAGATCGGCCTCTGGATTTTGCTTTCTTCTTTGACTAGCACCGAGCAAACTGCGCTCTCCGAAACGGCCAGGTACAGAAATAGGGTCTCTCCCGGGATCGGACTACTGAGAAGCGGAGGCGAGCCGAGGTACTTCTTGAGATCTTGAAATGATTTCTGGCACTCAGGAGTCCACCAAAAATTTTTGGCCGATCGGAGAGTTTTGAAGAAGGGGAGGCATCTCTCGGCTGACCGAGCCACGAAGCGGTTAAGGGCCGCTATCCTCCCGGTTAAGCGCTGGACCTCCTTAATAGACGCTGGGGGCGCCATTCGTTGGAGAGCTTGAATCTTCTGAGGGTTAGCCTCGATACCCCGCTGGGAGACCATGAAGCCGAGGAATTTCCCGGAATTGACGCCGAAAGCACACTTGGTTGGGTTGAGCTTCATTCCATATTTGCGCAGTGTGGCAAAGCTCTCCGCGAGGTCCTCAACATGCCGCAGCGCTTCCTTGCTTTTGACCAGCATATCATCTACGTACACCTCCATGTTCCGGCCGATTTGCTCCTTGAACACCTTGTTGACCAGCCGCTGGTAGGTCGCTCCTGCATTTTTAAGACCGAAAGGCATGACTCGGTAACAGTAGGTACCTCGGTCGGTTATGAAGGCGGTCTTTTCTTCTTCGGGGGCCATCCGGATCTGATTGTAGCCCGAATAGGCATCCATGAATGACAGCATTTGGTGGCCTGAGGTGGCGTCCACGAGCTGGTCGATCCGAGGGAGGGGGAAGCTATCCTTCGGGCATGCCTTGTTGAGGTCGGTGAAGTCGATGCAGATCCTCCATTTGCCATTCGACTTTTTCACCATGACGACATTTGACAACCAACTTGGGTAATTCACCTCTCGGACAAAATTGGCTTTGATGAGTTTGTCGACCTCCTCTTCAATGGCTTTTTGCCGTTCTGGGGCGAAGCTTCTCTTCTTCTGCTTAACAGGCCTGTGCATCTCGTCCACATTGAGGCGATGGACGAGGACCTCGGGGTTAATCCCTGGCATGTCGGAGGCGGTCCAGGCGAAGATGTCCGCATTGCTTTGGAGGAATCTGATCAGCTCGCGACGAGGCTCTCCTTCGAGTAGCGACCCGATCCTTATGGTTCGGTCGGGCCGAGCTTCGTCCAATGGTACTTCTCCAACTCTTCTGCCGGTTCCCCCCGTTGTTCGGCGAAGTCCTCACGAGCGTCTAGCCCGTCAACTCGGGCATTCTGGACTGAAGGCTCGTGACGAAACATTGCCGAGCCATGGCCTGACTTCCCCGAACCACTCCAACTCCTTGCTCGGTGGGGAACTTCATAGACAGATGTGGGATAGAGACTACCGCCTTGAGAGACATCAAGCCGGGCCTGCCGAATATGGCGTTGTATGGGGACCTGAGGTCGGTCACTAGGAAGTCGGTCTGACAATGGTTACAGGGGCCAGGTTCCTGCGCGGACCGTCAGGGTGACGATTCCTTCTGGGATGATGACGTCGCCGGTGAATCCCATCAGGGTGGAATCCACGGCTCGAAGGTTTTCCATGAGCAATTCATCCTGGCAAACACACCGAGGTACAAAACGTTTACCGAACTTCCACTATCGACGAGGATCCGGCTTACATCATAGTTGTTCAAGTTAAGGGATACAACAAGTGCGTCATCATGGGGGAGCTGTATCCCAAGAAGATCATCATCAGAAAAGGAAAGTTCGCCCGTGCGCGCCTTCTTCGGCACTGGTGCATCACCGTTGCCCCTGGAGCTCGATCCGCCGGCCTCCTCAATCATGTTGATACGGCCAACCACGGCGGATTTGGTGGAGGAGGGAGTTGTGGGAGCTCGGGCTGGCGGTCACCTCCTTGTGCTGCGGCTCGGGTGCTCTTCTGAACTGGTCCAGCCGTCCCCGCCGAATCAGTCTCTCGATTTCGTTCTTCAGCTGCCAGCATTCTTCAGTGTCATGACCATGCTCCCTATGGTAGCGGCAGTACTTGGCGGGATCTCTTCGGGTCGGGTTCCCTCGGAGAGGTACTGGCCGGGGAAGTTGGCGCTCTATCTCCATGAGGATTTGCGCTCGGGGCACAGTCAGCGGAGTGTAGCGATCGAATCGCCTGGGAGGACTCCGGGAGCGATTCCTTGGCGGCAGCGGAGGGACTCTTGGGCGGCGGGGCGGACTTGGCCGACGGACAGGGCGGTGTCTGTCGGGAGCTTTGGGCTCCTGCTTCTTCCTTGCCTGCTCAGCGCGGGCCACTCTCCGCGACTCCTCGACCCTAGCGTACTTGTCCGCAAGGGCCATCATATCAGACAGACATGGGGGGTAGCTGACTTCCATTGCCAAATAGAAGTCGCTCTCCTTTGAAACTCCCCCGCCAGGGCGGACATAGCCACCTCATGATTAAGGTGGTCCACCTCCAACATGGCCTTGTTGAAACGGCCAAGGTAATTCCTCAAGGACTCCCCCTCTCTCTGCTTGACTTCGGAGAGGGAGTCGGATCTTCGTCGGTGGCGGCGGCTGCTGACGAACTGGCCAATAAAAAGGTGGCTCAGCTCGTCGAATGAATCAATGGAACCCTGGTTTCAAGGCGTTGAACCAGGTTCGGGCGGATCCTCTGAGGGTGGATGGGAAGGCTCGGCAGAGGATCGCATCAGATGCTCCGTGGAACATCATTATTGACCGGAAGCTGCTGAGATGGTCGTCCGGATCAGTGGAGCCGTGATAGGGCTCGACGGTTGGCAGCTTAACGTGGGAGGGAATCACTTCCTCCATGATTCCCTTAGAGAAAGGGATGCCCTGCTCTGCCTTGGGCTGGGGCAGATGGGTCTGCTTGGCGGCGTCCAGCTCCTGACGCATCTCTTGGATCTGACGGCGGATCTCCTCCTCACCGGCTAGAGGAGGGGCTGGGCGCGAGAACCGCAAGGATGGCGTCGAATCATGGTGAGACGTCGCCGGAGAGAGGGAGCGGGCTCGCCGAGATCTGGGAGGATCTCTATCGTAACCGGTTCGAGGGACCGGTTTGTCCCCCTTGGGGCGATGCGGGGGATCCGCTGATTCATGCGGATCAGAGGAGGAGGTTGCCGGCGAAGAAGAAGTCGCCGCTTCTTTCTGGGGATGCGAAGCAGGAGGAGCCGTAAGGCGCTCCTGTACCAGGTGGGTAAGGGCCTGGACTTGCTGGACCAGTGTAGCGAACTGGTCCTGGGTCACCGGAATGGCAGGCGGCGACGGAGTCTCGACAGGCGGGGGTTGTGGCGCTGTGGCGCCAGTCGGATCAGGCCTCTGGGAGGCGACCTGATCTTGGGCATCAGAGGTTGCTCTCTTCCGGTTGGCCATCAGAGAGGTTCTTCTCCGGATCGGGATCCTTGTCTCCTTTCTTCAAGTTTTAACGGGACTTGAGGCCCTTCCTCTAGCGCCAATCTGTTGCCGCCGGGATCCGTCCTCCGACTCGGGCGCGGTCGATCTCCAGGGAGAGGGGTGCGGCGGACCTGCAAAAAGAAGTCCACACGCGGAGGGACGCTGGGGGTGGTCCTCCGCGGAAGACCCTCCGACGCTCAAGTCAGTGGAGAAGAAATCGGCGATCAACCAGACAGTGAGGAGGTGGATCTCTCCGGGAGACCTCTCGGGGGGCGGCCAATCGGGGGCTCCAAAGGGCAGGAGCGCCGACGAGCTACCGGCGAGAGCAGGAGAGTGAGAGTGGAGGTGTAAGCGCGCAAAATGTGCGTACAGAGTCGCGTACCTGAGGAATCTGCCAATCTGATATTTATAGACTGTCACCTGGGGACTTGAGCATCTTCTGGAAGGTTCTGGGGTTGTTACGATACGGGGGTAGACAGAATCAGGCCGTTGTGGGGCCGTTAGAATCCACGCCTTGTCTGTTAAGGGATCGACGGCTGGGAGAGCTCCTTGATGTCTTGGGATCTGGGTGAGTAGACCTGGGGCGGTTACAATAGGTCTTAGGCCACGTCTCAACATGATTCCTTGCCTAAGGAGCTGCTCGGGTAAGCTTAAGCTCTCCCGCGTCAGGTTCCGCGGAGGTAGACGTCAGGGCGTGGATCGCAGGGTAGAAGCGAGCTACGGAAGCCCGGAAGGGGCCGAGCTAGGGAAGCCCGGAAGAGGCCGAGCTAGGGAAGCCCGAAGGGGCCGAGCTACGGAAGCCCGGAAGGGGCCGGGCTAGGGAAGCCCGGAAGGGGCCGAGCTACGGAAGCCCGGAAGGGGCCGAGCTACGGAAGCCCGGAAGGGGCCGAGCTAGGGAAGCCCGGAGAGGCCGAGCTAGGGAAGCCCGGAAGGGGCCGAGCTAGGGAAGCCCGGGAAGGCCGAGCTACGGAAGCCCGGAAGGGGCCGAGCTACGGAAGCCCGGAAGGGGCCGAGCTACGGAAGCCCGGGAGAGGCCGAGCTAGGGAAGCCCGGAGGGAGACGGCGGGAGGAGGTCAGCCTTAGCTACCTCGCACGGATATCAATGCAATGACGATTTTACCCCCCAACAGAACTTATAAATAATTTTGCATCTTCTTCGAAAAAAAAAGTAATGACAAAAGAATGGATAGCTACGTAGAAGTCCTCTCATATTTCTATTCAGCTTTCTTTTGTTTTTATTTTTTTGGTTTTTTCTATTTTTTTTTATTTACTATATTATAAATAGAAATAGAAAGTTGAGCCAAAGAAGAACACAACGGGTTCATTAACTTAAGGATTTATATCAAGCTAGTCGATCTTGTGTGCTGTGTGTGTGGTGTAGGGGGTGAAAAAGTTGAACCTATGCCCTAATCTGTAATGGTACGAAAGGTATAGAGATCGAAGCCGATGATCATCATGATCGGAAATAAGAGTGAGGTTTACATTGGGGAAATAAAATTTATATAATTAGTCTAAGATAAAGAAAAGAAGTGTGGCTCTATATTTTCTTATACGCTGTTCATTTTTATTTTAGAATATTCTAACTAGAACTCGTAAATAATGTTACACCTTCTTCAAAAAAAAAAAAAAAAAAACAATGACAAGAGAATAGATAGCTTGTGGAAGTCCTCTTTCATATTTGCATCCAGCTTACTTTCCTTTTTATTTTTTTGGTTTTCCCTCCTTCGTTTGATCCTTTATATTATGAATAGAAATAGAAAGTCAAGCCAAGGAAGAGCAGAACTGGTTCATTAAGCATAAATGCTTATCTTTCTCTAATTCATGAACTGAAAGTTAAATTAATTAAGAACTATGTTAACCTACTGATGACCAATTGAACTAGTCATAGAAGTTCAATGATCGAAACATTTTCTACTATATCAATAGGGAAAAGACTTTGTACATCGCCTCTGGTGCAGCAAGTCTATGTGGGCTGCACCACTCCTTCTTATTGGTCCATATGGATCCCATGTGGTCTAACGCGATGGGACATAATAGCAGGAGGATAATGTTACTTTTTGATCGTACATCAATTAAAAGTCGTTCAGCCTTTCACCATTGGTGTGCAGATGAAAATGCCCTTTCCCTCCAACCTACTTCAATCCGCCATCTTATTTAGATTTTGCTGATAAAAAACTCTTTCTGATTGTAAAACATTCTTCCTATGGATGATGGTGCCGCGGAGCGGGAGTCTGGGGTTGAGGTTGTGGTTTATGAGCTTGACAATGTCTTTCAGGATCTCCTAGCAGATAAGATGGCGGGTAGAAGTAGGCCTGCATGAGGGTGTTAGTTTGGACCAGCATCACCATCTTGGCGTACCTTGATGGAAGGGGCTCGGTGCCAATGATATCGACATTCAAGAATTGGATGGTTTCGTCTAGAGATCAATGGTCTTTTTGGTGCGGCGATAGCTTTGGAGGATTCATCAGCTTTGGTGTTAGCTTTTGATGATTCATCAGCTTTGGTTCATCTGTGTTCCTTAAACTCTAACTTCTTAACAGCTTTGCTGCTCAAAAAGCATTAGTTCAACTAGGGTGTCGTAGGTTTTGAACTAATGCTTTGTCTTAACGTTTTGAACTAGGATGTCGTGGGGTTTCAACTAGGGTGTCGTAGGTTTTGAACTAATACTTTGTCTTAACGTTTTGAATTAGGGTGTCGTGGGTTTTCCATTAGGGTGTCGTGGGTTTTGAACTAATGCTTTGTCTTAAGGTTTTGAACTAGGGTCTCGTGGGTTTTGAACTAGGGTGTCGTGGGTTTTCAACTAGGGTATCGTAGGTTTGAACTAATGCTTTGTCTTAACGTTTTGAACTAGGGTGTCGTGGGTTTTGAATAGGGTGTCATGGGTTTTCAACTAGGATGTCGTGGGTTTTGAACTAATGCTTTGTCTTAAGGTTTTGAACTAGGGTGTCGTGGGTTTTGAACTAGGGTGTCGTGGGTTTTCAACTAGGGTGTCATAGGTTTTGAACTAATGCTTTGTCTTAACGTTTTGAATTAGGGTGTTGTAGGTTTTGAACTAGGGTGTCATGGGTTTTGAACTAGGGTGTCGTGGGTTTTCAACTAGGGTGTCGTGGGTTTTAAACTAGGGTGTCGTGGGTTTTGAACTAATGCTTTGTCTTAACGTTTTAAACTAGGGTGTCGTGGGTTTTAAACTAGGGTGTCGTGGGTTTTGAACTAGAGTGTCGTGGGTTTTCAACTAGGGTGTCGTGGGTTTTGAACTAATACTTTGTCTTAAGGTTTTAAACTAGGGTGTCGTGGTTTTGAACTAGGGTGTCGTGGGTTTTCAACTAGTTCAAAACCCACGACACCCTAGTTCAAAACCCACGACTCCCTAGTTCAAAACCCACGACATCCTAGTTCAAAACGTTAAGACAAAGCATTAGTTGAAAACCCATGACACTCTAGTTCAAAACCCACGATACCCTAGTTTAAAACCCACGACACCCTAGTTCAAAACCCATGACACCCTAGTTCAAAACGTTAAGACAAAGCATTAGTTCAAAACCCACAACACCCTAGTTGAAAACCCATGACACCCTAGTTGAAAACCCACGACACCTAGTTCAAAACGTTAAGACAAAGCATTAGTTGAAAACCTACGACACCCTAGTTGAAAACCCACGACACCCTAGTTCAAAACGTTAAGACAAAGCATTAGTTCAAAACTTACGACACCCTAGTTGAAAACCCACGACACCCTAGTTCAAAACCCATGACACCCTAATTCAAAACCTTAAGACAAAGCATTAGTTCAAAACCCACAACACCCTAGTTGAAAACCCACGACACCCTAGTTCAAAACCCACGACACCCTAATTCAAAACGTTAAGACAAAGCATTAGTTCAAAACCTGCGACACCCTAGTTGAAAACCCACGACACCCTAGTTCAAAACGTTAAAACAAAGCATTAGTTCAAAACCCACGACACCCTAGTTGAAAACCCACGACACCCTAGTTCAAAACCCATGACACTCTAGTTCAAATCCCACGATACCCTAGTTCAAAACGTTAAGACAAAGCATTAGTTCAAAACCTACGACACCCTAGTTGAAAACTCACGACACCCTAGTTCAAAACCCACGACACCCTAATTCAAAACGTTAAGACAAAGCATTAATTCAAAACCTACGATACCTGGTTGAACTAATGCTTTTTGAGCAGCAAAGCTGTTAAGAAGTTAGAGTTTAAGGAACATAGATGAACCAAAGCTGATGAATCATCAAAAGCTAGCACCAAAGCTGATGAATCCTCCAAAGCTATTGCCGCACCAAAAAGACCGTTGATCTCTAGATGAAACCATCCAGTTCCTGAATGCCGATGTCATCGGCACCGAGCCCCTTCCATCAAGGTACGCCAAGGTGGTGATGCTGGTCCAAACTAACACCCTCATGCCGGCCTACTTTTACCTGCCATCTTATCTGGCAGGAGATCCTAAAGTCATCGTCAAGCTCATAAACCACAACCTCAACCCTAGACTCCTGCTCCGTGGCACCATCATCCATAGGAAGAATGTTTTACAATCATAAAGAGTTTTCTATCAGCAAAATCCAAATAAGATGACGGGTTGAAGTAAGCTGGAGGGAAAGGGCATTTTCGTCTGCACACCAATGGTGAAAGGCTGAACGACTTTTAATGGATGTACGATCAAAAAGTAACATTATCCTCCTGCTATTCTGTCCCATCGCGTTAGGCCACATGGGATCTATGTGGACCAATAAGAATGAGCGGTACAGCCCACATAGGACTTGCTGCATCGAGGGCGATGTACAAAGACTTTTCCATATCAATAGTTTTGAATTGATCATATTTTACTTAAAAAAAGATAAAAAAGTACCATAGCAAACCCTTTTATTAAATGTTGCAAGTTAATTATGTAATTGAGGGTAAGTAAAATATAAAACTATATAAGTTAACTTGTGGTTAAATTAGCAACAGATCAATCTATAAGGACTCATAATTTAAAACACCATATTAATATATTATAATATGAGTATAATAATATAATAAATTAATATTATATTATATATATATTATATCATATCATATTATGTCGAAAGATTATTATGGTATAGTTATATATAGTATAACATACTACAACAATTGTAATATAATATTGTATAAAACATAATTATACCAATGATGTATTTGTGTAGTGTAAAATAAGATAATATGTTAATATTATGATATTATATAATGCTATAATATAGTATACTAATATAAGTTATAATTTAATAATATAATACTTTCTAATAACATATTATGATATAAGTATGAACTAATAATAAATAATATACAACTCAACTCATCTAAGCCTTTTCCCAACTACATGGGCTCAGCTACATTAATATGCTTCCTCCACTTTGCTCTATTCAGGATTAAGTCGGTACTCAAATTATAAATAGTTATATCTTTTTTAATTATTTTATTCATGTTAATTTAGGTCTAGGTCTATCTCTATCAATACCATGGACTATTAAAAGATCACTCTTTCTAACCGAAACATCTAAAGGTCTTCGTTGTATATGTCTAAACACTATAATCGATTGTCTCTCATTTTATCTTCAATTAGAGCTAATCCTATATATTCTCGTATATATTTATCTTTTAAAGTTTTATCACGTATCCAATATGAGCATTTTTGTTACACTTAATTTATTCATATATTATTTCAGTATTACCTAACACTCTACTTCATACAGCATAACTGGCCTAATAGTAGTTTTATAAAAAAAATTTAATTTTAATAAGATGCGTCGATCATACAATACTTCTGAAGTACTCCTTTACTTAATTTATCCTGTTTTAATTCTATAATTTAAATCTTCATCTATTTCACCTTCTTGATGAATAATTGATCCCAAATATCTAAATTTTTTACTCCTTGATATCTCTTGACTTGCAATCTTTACTGTCTCTTTATTTATATTTTTACTTTTATAAAAACTACATTTCATGTGTTCAATTTTAGTTCTACTAATCTTTAAACCTTTAGAATTTAAAGTCTTCCTCCAAATCTCTAGTTTACCATTTACTCCAAATTTAGTTTCATCAATCAACACTATATCATCTGCAAATAACATACACCATGGGATATTATCTTGAATATATTTGGTTAATTCATTCATAACTAGTGCAAAAGGATACAGACTTAAGGCAAATCCTTAATGTAAACATGCAGTAATTGAAAACTTACTAGTTTCTTCTATTATTATTTTAACAATAGTTATTGCTCTATTATACATATTTTTTTATCAATTCTATATACATTATGATAATAATAAAATAATATAGTATAGTAATATTATATTATTATCATTTATTATATTATAATAATATAGTATAATAATATTATTATAATAATTTATAAATTAAAAAATCTATAAAAGCAATTTTTAATAATACAAGCAGCTCTATTAAATAATATCTTGCACCTACAACCTTTCCAAATTATATTAGTTTAGTACAGTGTGATTCAATAATATACAATTCAATTGCATTGTAACTTGAGAAGCACTACATGCATGATTCCGTATGGCTCCTTGGATATGGAAATGGAGTGGGCTTGGCTAAATTTAGGATGGCATGCCCATTATTATAATAATAATTATTAAGGTATTATATTTTTAATAGATATTTTTTATTTCAATAATTATATTATTTAGTAAAGATATTTTTTGTGATATGTATTATTATAATTAGTTTGCCTATAAGTTCCTAGCAGTAGTTAGGACCTAATTGCAGACAACTAAATATTTCCAAATGGCTATAGGAGATGGAAGGGAAGGAGAGAGAAAAAGGAGCAAACTCCTCTCCTAGTCAAATAGTTTAATTAAGCTATGCACATAAATTGAATGCATCGGCTTAGAAACGAAGTTATGATTCCAAATCCAATGGTCTAGAATGCTCCACACCATAGTTTGGCCACCAATTTGTGCGAAAGGGAAAAATACTAAGAAATTTGACTTATGATATGGATTTGGGTTCAAGTTGCCTCCTTAGTGCACAACTACATTTGATATTCTTTCATACCGATAATCATTGAATCACAATCTCAAGCTTTAAGATCCAGGAGTAACTTGATGATGATATGGAGAAAAAAAGCTTCATTAATTTGGACCCAAAACTCCCATTTAGCATATTTAGATAAGGTTCTTATCTGTTTTCTCCCCCTGAGTTAAATGAAGAAATGAGAGGGGCTTGGGTGGGGTAGGGGAGGAAGAGGGAGAGAGGCTCCACCTATTTGATCGTCGACCTTCTACCTTTGCTTACTCTTTTATCCTTAGGCTCTTCTCTAACTAACAATACTCTATAGCTATCAAATCACCTCCTAGCCACTCATCTAGTAATGTTCAACATGTCATCCTACTTTTCTCCCCCTTTACCGCATACTACCACCAAATATCTCCTTTTGCACTTCTTCAACATTGTCCACATACCTTAAGAACTTTTCCATCATCTTGATAGATTGTCAAATAAATCTCTTCTCATTTCATGGCCCCTTGAAAACCTTTTATCCGTTGGGTTTATTTATTTTTAGTTGATAGGTCAAAATTGAGATGCAAATGATGAAATCATTCCACTCAAAAAGGATAAAAATATCTAGAGTGATTTTCATTAAGGATTTTACTAATTCTTTGAAAATTGATGGGAACTACTTTGGCATTTCTTTTTTAATTTTGTTTGTTAATAATTTGCTAAATATTCAAGTTCAACAACACATGTTGTTGAGTAAAAAGATTGAAATATTTGATGGATGAGTGTCACCTTATGTTGATTTATTTTTTCTTTAATTTTTTTTATTCTTTGTGAATCAATATAGTTACTCCAACTTTGATTTTTTTTTCCTTTTATCAAAATATAAAACTAACCACAAGTGAAAAAGATCAAGGCTAAAAAAAAAATCTAAGGAAAAGAGGTGCATTGAGGAAGTGAACAATCATTTGTTGATCTATTTTGGTGTATAACATGTTGACATTTGAGGCCGTTGAGTTTGTGTTGTTTATGAAATAGAATATTGCTAAAATTCAAAGATGACTGAAAACCAAATAAAATTAGTCATTGATCTATAATTTATAAAGTTATAATAGCCTGAGTATTCATTAACCATGCACACCTGCATATATTATTATATATGTGATTGATTGCACACATACATCAATTAAGCATACCAGTTGTTTGTAATATGCATTTACTAAAAGCATTCTAATGTATTATATTTATTTTAATGTCCCATTAGTTTATGTTTTCTTATTTTCATGATGTTTTTTTATAGTGTACTATGTAATTAATGAGTTTATAGTTTCATAATTCTCCAAATTTTATTACTCATGCGATGCAAGCTTCTGCAAACTTGGGGCTTCAACAGTCACGAAAAGATCTAGATTGATTATCTTATTATTGTCCAAACTCCATGGTAATGCCTATTAAATTTTTATGTTTTTTGAATATTACATGCATTATTATATACATTTATTTATTCATTGATTTTGGATAGGGCAAGCAATGTTTTTTCTTTATGCAATGCTATGAGTTATGGAAATCGATGGGCTAGGAGTATTTTTTGTGGCAAATAATGAAAATTAAAAGAGTTGAAGAAGAATTGAAGGTGGCTAAATATGAACTAAAAAATTATAAAATAATGTTTGACAAAGATAAGAAATTATTCTTAGGGGAGCTCTTAGTCATCTTCTTGCTCTCAAGGATCTTGAATCCTTATCAGTATCTAACTATTTTAAATCTGAAGCATTTGTTATATTCTATAATATAATTTACTTCTAATTTAAATTAGATGTTCACATGTCTTGTAAATTTTGTATTTTTCTTGTAGACTATCATGAACTATAGCAAATGATCATCATATGGATTTACTTATGCAAAAACAATTGATGCTTTCTTTAGTCATAAAATGATAATGGTTGTTGAGATGTATGAGCACCCAAGCAGCCTACCAAGAGCTCTTACTACAAAAAAGAAATTTTACCTTGAAAAGTAAGAAGAGGAAATGGTGCTTTATCTAAAGAGATATAAAAGTTGAACTCATTAAGCTAGCAATTTGGTTATTGGTAGTTGATAAACTTATTATCCCATCGAATGTGGAATTTATTATGATCACATAAGTTTTGGAACAAATCCTTAGGTTCGAGGTCCATATCAACATCATCTTATAATCCCACTATAAGGATGTGAACAATTGACACCACCTCTTAAATTGAATAGGAACATGTGGAGACAATTGCCAGTTTTGCTTTGCACATTATGTTGTAGACTCATGCATATCATTAGGCTACACAAATAATTAAACATTTACTAAAAGCCTATTAGGAAACAACAAGAATGGATCTAATGTGACCCTGCATTTTGTTTAGAGATCCAACCAATTATGGTTAATAAATCACTATTAGTCCACAACCTTATTGATATCGTCCAAGTTATAAATTACTTAATCACTCACCAAAGTTGTTAACTCAAACATTGGTACCAATTTTTTTCATAAGATTCCAAGCCTTTGCAACAATGGGAACCTCAAGCTTTGCCTTTTCCATGTTGGCCTTTAACCGATTTTAGACCACCACAAGCTCATTAGCCAAACTCAAAACAAAGCAAGCAATTATTATTGGAGATGCAATAATATTGTCAAATAAATTTCCATACATTGTGTTTCGCAAATGCTATAACATATGTAGGCTTGCACAACTTGATGTTGTCTAGTAGTTATTTATTTGTAGATTTCTTCAAGACAAGAAGAGCATCATTCAGTTATATAACATATATTAACCATGCATAAGAATAGCAAAGTGGCCTTCAAATTTCAACAACCCTATTATTATGACTTCAACACCATTCCTGCATTAATCTAAGCTGTTGCAAAAATTGGGAACCTCAAGGATGAAGTTCATTCAAACATGGAAATCATTGCTAAAACAACTTCAATGTGAACAAAACCATTCAAGAATGAGCTTGAATATTTCAAACCCAACAAATCAAACATTATCATCATGCAATTAGGCAGAAGCTTTATGATAGATCTCTCAAATTGCAACTATCTTTCTTCCCTAGAAAATAGTTCAAAAGAGGGCATAGCCAAATTTATGATGGCTATAGTGTCTAGGAATAATTAAGAAACAAGAGTTCCATTGTAATCAAGGAGAATTGTTAGAAGGATAGCTAGCTATACTTTGATCAACGATATGCTCTTCAAGAGATCTTTTACTTTGCCCAACTGAGATGCTTTTGACTGACAGAAGCAAACTATGTACTTTGAGAAGTTCATGAAGAGATCTATAACAATTGCTTAGGGGCAGGATCTTGGCTCTTAAGCTACTGTGTCAATGATATTATTGGCCAACTATGAATTGTGATGCAACCTAATATGTACGAAGATGTGAGCAACGATAGAAACATTCCTTACTTATGTATCAATCAGCCACTAAGCTCTTGTCGATTAGTAGCCCTTGGCTTTTTTTATAGTGGGGGATGGATATTCTTAAGCCTTTTCTATTAGCCAAGGTCAGAGAAAATTCGTTCTTGTGGCAGTTAATTACTTAAGTAAGTAGGTTAAAGCTGAGCCCTTAGCGCAAATAATTGAAAAAAAAAATTGAAACTTTATTTGGAAGACTATAATCTATCAATTCAGAATTCTAGAAGTCCTTATTAGCAATAACGGTAAACAATTTGACAATGCTCACTTTAGAGAATTTTGCCAAGAGTTGAATCTTAAGCACATGTTCTCCTCAGTTGCACATCCATAAACCAAAGGATAAGCCAAGGTGATGAACCGAATATTAATGTTGCAAGCACTGAAGACTTGCCTTGACTAAGCTATAGGACTCTGGGTTGATGAACTACTTAGCATCCTATGGACCTATTGTACCACAAGCAAAGTACCCACTACAAAGATGCCTTACGATTTGGCTTTCAATGGTGAAGCAATTGTTCAAGAAGAGATTGAGATACCGAGTTACTGCAACCATAATTTTTAACAATGTCAGAACATAGATGACCTCAAAATCAACCTAGATGTGATCAAAGAAGACAGAGAAAGGTCACAGTTATGAATAGATGCTTATTAGTAAAATGTGGCTTAATATTATAATTCAAGAGTCAGGGGATGCTAGCTTTAACCTGAGACTTGGTACTCCAAAAGACTGCGACAACATGATGAGCTAATGAAGAAGGCAAATTAACCTTGACTGGGTTGGCCTATATCGAGTACTAACGAAATTTGGCCAAGAGCATACCGAGTGGAAAAGCTTTATGACTAACAATTTCCATACACTTGGAACTTGGATAACTTAAAGATGTACTATCAATAATCTCTACTTCTTAGCTTTTCTTTTTCTTTTTGTAGTTGTTCTTTAAGATAATAAAAAGAATAAGGGAGCACTACTTTCTACCCTAGTTTCCTACTTGCCACAATTCTACAACCTATAAGGACCTTGAGCCTTGCACATGTTATGTGTAGTTCTATAAACTATGAGGACATTGAACCTCGCACAAGTCAAATATGGCTCTACTGACCTAAGAGGCTCACATAGGTTGGTTACATAGAACCAACTTCAAATTCTCACACAAGTTGAACACAGAATTGGCCTAAGAGAACCCACATAGACCGATTATATAAAACTAACCTAAGGGAACCCACACAGGTCAGACTAAGTCCTAATAGTATTAGGCTTAGTGTGAAGATAGTGACACTCGTAGTGACACCCAATCTAATCACTTGGCTAGCAACCATCGATGACTCTATCAATCAAAAATTTAGATTAGCCTTGAGTTTAATTGGTGCTCCTTGGATTGATATCCAAAGGACAAATCAGATGAGGCTAGGTAATTGCCTTAAAACTAAGTCTAAGAAGACTTAAGCTCCATTAAACAAGCTCCCCACAAGGCATATCCAAGTTCCAACATGAAAAACTTCCAAAATGACCTCCTAAGTAATCCCCAAAAACTAACCTTAGTTGGAACACTAGTCCAAGATACCTAGCTTAAAGGCTCAAGAACTTAAGGTTAGATTTCTAAAAACCAACCTATCATTGGAGACTAACCTTCCTGAGTTGATCTCAATTGGCTGACCAAAAACACTTACAAAAAATATTGAAAAACTAGCGTGTTAGCAAGAGGTAACTAGCTAATATAAAGGCATCCGTGGCCCTAGGTAGAAGAATAGCTTACCCCAACCCAAATGAATGTTGCCTATGGGCATTTACTTAATTTGTTCTATTTAGAAGACTTATATAGTTAAATTGCTCTAGACTATTTAAGCAGTTGACCTAAACTGCTAAGAGTATCACAAAATAAGAGCTGAGCTACAATACTTAAAATAAATTTGTAGTTTATTTCACTGAAAGATGTTTGGATACATGTATAAGGCCTTCGAGATCAAGTATCAAAAAGATACAAAATTATTCGAACCACTACTCCCCATCAGAGGAACTTAAAATGATCAAGACTGCTACAACTTCCTTTTATGCAGGGGACTCCTCAGCTTTGACCTCTGTTGAGTCCTCACCCTCCTCCTTCTAACTTGAGTTAAGACCCTCTAAGTTGAGACTAAGATGCAATTCGAGCACTTGACTTTTACAAACCTCAAACCTAGCCTTGGAGGCCTCAGCAGCATAGGCTATTTTTTCATCTTCATAGTCTTTGGAGGCTTTATAAACCCCTACGGCTTCCAATGGAAGCTCAACTTATAACCTCTTCTTGGTAGCAACAAACTCAGTTTAAAGTTTTACTTTAGTAGCAACATGATCCACCTCCATTTTTTCTATTTTGGCTCGAAAGTGAGCAATTTCTTCATCTTATTCCTTAAGCTAGTCGATGTGGGTCTTCTGTTGCTCCTCAGAGAGTCTTTTCTCTTCATCCAGTAAACCCTTAAGCTTAGCTATACTTCTTTCTCTTTGTTGAGCTCAGTAAATGGGTAGTCAATCATTGCTTGCTTGATAACCAACTCACCTTCGAGCCTTCCACTTTTTAACCGATGAGTTTAGTTTGTTAATATTTCTAGCCTATTTTATATACCATTGAGACAATGTACCAAGATGTGTCCTTCCTACAAAAGAACCAAAGAGTTAGATTTGAAATAAACAAAATTAAACGAGTTAAAAGACTTGTAAAAAATGCACACTAAAAGCTTATCTCGGCCAAGTGGCGGCACAACCTAATAATCAGTTTATCATTCGATTGTACCTTAGAAGTAACCAAATTCTTGAGGCAAGCACATCCCTTCAATGACCTTTCAATCAATAAGCTCAAAGAGGTGGAATCTCTAGATTTAATATCTCATGGTATAAAGCAAGTCCCTAGTGCTGCGGATACTACATGCCTAGAGGACAGAGCCATGCCAACCTATGGCTCCTTGGGTGCCTCTATTGTACAAGCTAGTGGTCCTTTATTGGATTTTTCCCAGCACTAACTTTGGGAATTAGGGAGAATCATTATTTGCTTGATTGATGGGGGCCTATATCAGCTCATCAATGCCAACCTTTTGGAGACATCGATGCTAACCTCAGGAAGATCGCCATTGTCTCCATCTTAGCCCATTTTTTAATGTGTCACAAGGAGGGTGAGTGAGCAACCACCATGCATTTGGCCCTTTTGGAAGCTATAAGACTACCAAGCTCGTTCCCTCAAGCCTCTTCAACACGGTCCTTTTCCAAGATGACTAAAGACCGAGCTGCTTGAGAATTTCAATAAGAGGCCTTGGGTCCGAGGAAAATCCCACCTTAGTTTTTTTCCTCATCGCTTTCTTTAGTTTAGAGAGATTCAGCATTTTTGCAAAACATATATTTAAAGGTCAGTACCAATCTCATTTAAATATAGTAAAAGCAAGAAAGAATGCTAAGTACGAGAGCTCGAGCTTATGCTTAGGAAATGAGTTCAATCTTGTTTAGACCAAAGCCTTCAAGCAGGAAAACTTTCAATTTAGGAGGATCCTTCTTAAGCAGTACCATGGCCACCTCTTCGATTGCTGAAAGAAAGGGCACCTTGTTACGGTGGAGATTCAACTTTTGCCAACCTGCCCTGAATGGTTCGGTCTTATCGATCGAGGATACAAAGAAAAACCCATTCTCCATCTATGGATGGATGAAGGGCCATCGACTAAATTCTTCTGCTCTTACTAAGCAAAAAAAATACCATCATCTGGCCTCAATAGGATACTCTTTTAAGGTAAAAATCTATCTAAATAAAGTATTGGAGGATGTAATGCCTACTAACAAAGTCCTAGAAAGAAAACCGATCACAATTATCCTCACGTTTAGAAGTTGTGTTGGTGCAATATTGTAGTCCTAGAAGCTAACCTATAAATGGGTATATGGGTAACCAAAAACCAAACTTAAAAGCATCCTCATATAGCACTTGTGCTCTTCCAAATAGTCGGATGCTCAGTCCAACTCGCTCAGGACAAAGATGAAAAACTCCTTAAAAATGTAATAAGTCTGTTGATGCAGACCATATCCTTAGGGGGCATTTGGTCTGTAAAATCTTTTAAGATTTTCAACAATCTTTTGGTGGCAATATCACATTGCCACATTTGGTTCAACATATCCAAAAATATTGATGGGCATTTAAAATTGCTTTGGGAATTAGATTGCTATATTTTATGGTAATCTAGTTTCTATCAAGAGGTTACGTAATTTTAGATTGCTAATAAATGAAAATCTTCATCTTACTTTTTTTTAAAAAAATATTTTTTAAACATTTTATAATATAATAAATAGTATATATTATGAAGACAATATATATTTATATTATAAGTATAGTAATATTTTTGTTAATATAATAAACATATAGAGTTATTATTACTATGATAATTTTATATATTAATTATTATACTATATATAGTATTATTAATATTATTACTAATCAAGATTTGCTACTATACTCCATTTTCAAAGTCATCTAGACTATTCTGGACTAAGTTGACACTCAAATTCGGAGACGCCTTAGTCCTTCGCATAATTTGATTTAGTAGATTTATATTTTAGGTGATTTGATGGAGTTTTACGCTGGCTATCAGCTACGTAACGCAACCCTTCTTCTTTATCTGAGCTTGGAACTGGCCTTGACGGAGTTACTATGTGTTAATCATATATTTTATATAATTTTATAATAAATTTTATTTTATTATATAAAATAATATAATTAATTATTATATATTTATATAATATAATTATTATATTTAAAATATTGCTTTGCTTTGGTTTCTTTTTAATTTTGAAAATAGGGATATTTTTAAAATTTTAACATGCTTTTTGCTAGAATTCTTAGTAATCCAACTTATCAACCAAATATATCAATGCGAGATACCCATTAATCTGCAATCAAATTATTGCATAAACCAAATGTAAATATCCTATATGCCTAGGCATTTAAATTCTATAAATCACATGCCTAATAATATGATACTAACATGAAATCTTGTAATCCATAAACTAAGCCTCTTTAGGGTATAAGATATGGACATCCTTGGCTTGGAGACTGTGTGGCTCAAAGCTGGAGCTCTTTTTACAATCGGTGTCTTTTGACACCGGTTTTATGCTTATGGATTACAACATTTTACAAAAATGATGTTAAAGCTAGAAATGTCGTTTTTAAGCTAAAAACGATATTTTGAATGTCATTTTAAGGCCCAATCAGCATTTTAAAAATGCTGACATATTGCCTACAAAAGCGACATTCGAAATGTTGCTTTTAAAAGTAACATTTAGAATGACATTTTTAAAAGTGACATTCCAAATGTCATTTTTGTCGGAAAAACCCTATATCCCCACATGCGCCTTCTCTTCTTCTTTTTTTTTTCTCCTTTTCCCCTCTTCACTTTTTTTTTTCTTATTGAAGTTTTTAATAATTTTGATATCTTTATGTATTTAGATATGCCTGAAAAAAGAGAAACGAAAGAGAGGTACTCATTAAGTTAACATATTTTATTAGTTCCTATTAAGGAGTAAAATCGTCATTGCATCAATATCCGTGCGAGGAGGCTAAGACCAACCTCCTTCCCTCGGCCTCCCCGGGCTCCAGTAGCTCGGCCTCTCCGGGCTCCCGTAGCTCGGCCTCCCCGGGCTCCCGTAGCTCGGCCCTCTTCGGGCTCCCGTAGCTCGGCCTTCCCGGGCTCCAGTAGCTCGGCCTCCCCGGGCTCCAGTAGCTCGGCCCTCTCCGGGCTCCCGTAGCTCGGCCTCCCGGGGCTCCCGTAGCTCGACCTCCTCCGAGCCTCCATAGCTCGACCTCCTCCGAGCCTCTATAGCTCGGCTTTCCCGAGCTCCCATAGCTCGGCTTTCCCGAGCTCCCATAGCTCGACCTCTCCCGAGCTTCCATAGCTTGGCTCCCCCGAGCCTCCATAGCTCGTCCTTCCCGAGCTTCCATAGCTCGGTTCTCCCGAGCTTCCATAGCTCGTTCCCCCCGAGTCTCCATGGCCCGGCTTCATCAAGCAACCCACGATCCGATCCCTACCTTCGCGGAACCTGACGCGGGAGAGCCCAGGCTTACCATAACAACACCCTAGACAAGGAATCATGTCGAGAAGTGGCCTAGAACCTATCATAGCTACCCCAGGTCTACTCAACCAGATCTCAAGCCATCAAGGAGCTCTCCTGGCCGTCGATCCCCTAACAGACAGGATACGGATCCCAACGGCCCCACAACGGCATGATTCGATCCACCCCCATATCTTAACAACCTCTGAACCTTCCAGAAGACGCTCAAGATCCAGGTGACAGTCTATAAATGGGGCACTCCCAGATTCCCTCAGGTACGCACATGCGCGCTCATACCCCCACTCTCACTCTCCTGCTTTCACCGGCAGCCCGTCGGTGCTCTTGCCCTCTAGAGCTTCTGATTGGCCGCCCCCAGAGAGGCCTCCCGGAGAGATCCACCTCCCCACTTTCTGGTTGATCACCGATTTCCTCCCACTGACTTGAGCATCGGAGGGTCTTCCGCGGAGGGCCACCCCCAACGCCTCTCGCACGAGGACTTGTGTGCAGGTCCGCCCACTGGAGATCGACTGCGCCCGAGTCGGAGGACGGATCCCGGCGGCAATAGATTGGCGCTAGAGGAAGGGCCTCAAGTCCCATTAAAACTTGAAAAGAGGAGATAAGGATCTAAATCCGGAGTAGAACCTCTTTAATGGCCAACCGAAGAAGAGCAACCTCAGAAGCCCAAGATCAGGTCGCTTCCCAGAGGCCTGATCCGACGGGCGGAGTAGCGCCGCAACCTCCACCGGTCGAAACCCCATCATCGCCTGCCATCCCGGTGACCCAGGACCAGTTTGCTACACTGGTCCAACAAGTGTAACATCCTAAAAACCTCATAATTTATGGCATTTTCATTTAAAATGAAAGTCAGAAAGTTTCAGTGAAATGTGGGTGTGTTGGCCTTTTTGATAAATGTAAAGAGAAGAAATTTTGGAGTAAATAAGTATATTTCTGAATGTTAATGAGTTTGATTTAAGAAATTGAGAGACTTAAGTTTTAATGGGTTTAAATCACAAGAAAAATCAAGTTTAGTTTGAGTTTTATCCTAAAATGATGTTTTTAGTGGTTGGAGTCGACCCTAATTGGAGTGGAGTCGACTCTGGCACGGTTTTAAACTTTCGGCACGCTTTGGAGTCGACACCTGCAGAGCTGGAGTCAACCCCTACTTTTCTGGAGTCGACCCCTACTTTTTTGGAGCCGACACCTATTTCTGCTGGAGCCGACTCCAAATCTGTTCGAGCCGACTCCAAGACGGCAGGTTTTTCTGAGTTAAATCTTGAGAATTTCATATTTAATCCGTTTCAAGTCCGATTTGGATACCGTTTGAACCGTTGGATTTCAAAAATAGAGTTCTTCAATATGGTAAAGTCTTTTCTTAGAAATATTACATAAAAGTATTGATTTAAGTGAAAAATGATAATCTGGGCTATAAATCGATTAAAAAAAATGCTATATCAGGGGCAAAATGGGAAAAGGCTCCGATGTCAATTGCTAATTGTGTTAAGGGCAACTTGGGAAAGAAAATCTAAGGGCAAAATATTATGGTTATAAGTGAGCCACGTGTCTTCCAAAAAACGCGCGTTAAGAGTGTTTGAGGGCAAAAAGGGAAATTTGGCATGCCTTAACCCTTAAGTTTCCAATGACTTGGTCCCCAAGTCATTAGAGAAAAAGGGAAACGTGGGTTCAGCCAGAGAAAAGAAAGAAAGAAAGAAAGAAAGAGAGAAAGAAGAGGAGAAAAGAGAGGAAGAGGAAGAAGAAGAAGAAGAAAAAGGAGGAAGAAAGAGAAAGGGAAAGGGAAGCTTGGGGTTTGTGCTCGACTCCAGGTAAACTATAGCTTCCTAGATCTTGTATGACTTTAGATTTTCTTAGATTATTGTATTTTGAGGTAATAGTAGAAGTAATCTTGAGTAGAGAAAGGGTGGAAGAAAATAATGAGATATTAGAGGATAGATCATGTATGCATGCATGGTTCGTGGGAAAACCTCGTGTGGAGGTAATCCTAATAGCTATCGTATCTGTATGTTGACGTAGGTCAAGAGGGTTATTGCAGGGAGCCGGAATACCAGAGTTGAGTACCAGTCGAGGAGTAACCTACTAAGGTGAGTGGGTTTCTCATCTAGCAATGAGAAGTTAATTTGAGTTAGTATAATGAGATTTATACCTAGTTGTAGTATGTTATGTTTAGCAGAGTATTATGTATGTTTTAAATATGAGAAATGAGAACCTAGTATATGATATTCTGATAAATGAGTTTTGAGCATGAGTTTTAAGCATAAAGAAATAAAAATGAGTTTCGAGCATGAGTTTTGAGCATAAACACATAAGCATGAGTTTCGATGAGGGGATTTTTAATGTATACATGACATATTTGCATGATAAAGCTTTACAAATGATGTATGTATCATACTGAGCATCAGGCAGCTAGGGGGCTGATCACCCTTTAGACTGTACTGTAGCATGAGCATTGCACACTACTATCGAGCCGGCACCTCCTTGCGAACAAATCGTACGATGAACCCCAGAACCAGGGGTGAGTGCACGCTTAACCAGACCAGTGGGGCTGGTTGTGAGCAGCCCATGGGGGCATGAATCATAGCTCAGTGGAGTTGATTACTATATATAGCCCGTGGGGGCAGAGAGAAAACCCGAGGTTTCAGGGTTAAGGAACAAAGCACTTTGCCAGGTGAACCGCACGGGTAAGGGGTGCTATTTGTGCAGGGATCCTGTTGCTAGTCACGCACACGATGAGAGTACACCTACGGGAGGGCGATTGTAGGGTGGTACCTCAGAGGCATTACACACACAGCCTAACATCATGAGATTTAAAAGCATATGTTGTGATATAAAAAAAGGCCAGTGGGCCGAGTAGTTATCCCTAGAGGGAGAGTTTACTTGAGATGCCAATGGGCAATCAGATTCCGGTGGGAGTCTGAGAATTTAATAAAGAAGTCTGGGTTGTAGATAAAGAATGCATATTTTTATATTGAAATGCATGGATTTTATCTCAATGAGTTACCTTTCAGTAAAAAGTTATTATAGAGTATTTCAGTACTGATATGTTATTTGAAGAATAAGCTACATTTTATTTTATCTGATATCATGTTAAAAATGTACTTTGACTTGTACAAGCTAAATAGTTTCAGCATACGATTGAAATTAAGAGGTTATGGTTCTCTATTTCTCCATAGTTAGATGGTTATCCAGTCACTGGGACTTAGGTCTCATCCCTCTATGATTTAAATGTTCTTTCAGATCAGTGAGTATTTCTGCCAGGATCACAAGATAAGCAGGACAGAACCCTTAGCTGGTGAAGCTTGCTTGGATGCAAGGGTGTATAAATGCTAGCCTTGTATATTGAGAGAGTGTGGTTTGATATTTGTATTTTTGTATATGTGTATGTGTACAGTGAGATGTAATGATGTTTTAGACCTTTTTGGATATGAATACGAGACTTATGTTTTGGAGAAAATTATGAGCATGATGTGTGCACTTAGGATTTTGATGTCGATTGTGAATGTGATCTTGTAAACTGCATGAGGAATGTCATGAAAAATATTATCTGAGCAGGTTGATGCTTAGTGTTGATTGAGTGATTTGTGTATATAATTGAGATGAAAATGAAAAGTTTTTAACAGGATGTGATTTCGTGTGTCTGCCACTTATGATAATTAGTTGGGGTTCTCTAGCTCTTTATGGAGCGCTACATAAAGACTAGTAAAACTCTATCCGATTACCACAAGTGTACAGGTGTGCTGTCGGTGGCCCCAGAGAGGAGGGGGAGCTGACAACAAGTCCAGGCCCTTACTCATCTGGTTCAAGAGCACCTTGTAGCCCCTCCCGCTTCGCACTTCCAAAAGGAGGCGGCGACTTCTTCTTCGCCGGCAGCTTCCTCATTCGGTCCGCATGATCCTGCAGACCCCCCACACCGACCCAGGGGGGACAAACCAGTCCCACGAGGCGGTTATGATAGGGATCCTCCCAGATCTCGGCGAGCCCGATCCCTCTCCCCGGTGACATCTCACCATGATTCAACACCGTCCTTGCGATCCTCACGCCCAGCTCCTCCTCTGACCGGCGAGGAGGAGATTCGTCGTCAGATCCAGGAGATGCGTCAGGAGCTGGACGCCGCCAAGCAAGCCCATCCGCCCCAGCCCAAAGCGGAGTAGGGCATCCCTTTCTCTAAGGGGATCATGGAGGAAGTGATTCCCTCCCATGTCAAGCTACCAGCCGTCGAACCCTATCACGGCTCTTCTGACCCGGACGACCATCTTAGCAGCTTTCGGTCAATAATGATGTTCTATGGAGCATCTGATGCGGTCCTCTGCCGCGCTTTCCCCTCCACCCTCAGAGGATCCGCCCGAACCTGGTTCAATGCTTTGAAGCCAGGTTCTATCGATTCATTCGACGAGCTGAGCCATCTTTTTATCGGCCAGTTCGTCAGCAGCCGCCGCCACCGACGAAGATCTGACTCCCTCTCCGAAGTCAAGCAGAGAGAGGGAGAGTCCTTGAGGAATTACCTTGGCCGTTTCAATAAGGCCATGTTGGGGGTGGACCACCTTAATCATGAGGTAGCTATGTCCGTCCTGGCGGGGGGAGTCTCGAAGGAAAGCGACTTCTACCTGGCTATGGAAGTCAGCTACCCCCCCTGCCTCTCTGATATGATGGCCCTGGCGGACAAGTACGCTAGGGTCAAAGAATCGCAGAGAGTCGCCCGCGCCGAGCAGGCAAAGAAGAAGGAACCCAAAGTCCCCGACAGGCACCGTCCCGCCCGTCGACCAAGTCCGCCTCGCCACCAAAGAGCCCCTCCGCTGCCGTCAAGGAATCGCTCCCGGAGCCCTCCCAGGCGATTTGATCACTACACTCCGTTGACCGTGCCCCGGGCGCAAATCCTCATGGAGATAGAGCACTAGCTCCCCCGGCCAGTGCCTCTCCGAGGGAACCCAACCCGAAGAGATCCTACCAAGTACTGCCGCTATCATAGGGAGCACGGTCACGATACTGAAGAATGTTGGCAGCTGAAAAATGAAATTGAAAGGCTGATCCAGCGGGGACGACTGAATCAGTTTAAGAGAGCGCCCGAGCCACCACAAGGAGGTGACCGCCAGCCCGAACTTCAACAACCTCCTCCTCCACTGAATCCGCCTGTGATCGGCCGCATCAACATGATCGAAGAGGCCGGCGGGTCGAGCCCCAGGGGCGGCAGTGATGGATCGGCGCCAAAGAAGGCACGGACGGGCGAGCTCTCCTTCTCCGATGATGATCTCCTAGGGATATAGCTCCCCCATGATGACGCACTAGTTGTATCCCTTAATTTGAATAACTATGATGTAAGCCGAATCCTAGTTGATAGTGGAAGTTCGGTAAATGTTTTGTACCTCGGTGTGTTTGCCAGGATGAAATTACTCATGGAAAACCTTCAAGCCGTGGATTCCACCAATTACTCATGGAAAACCTTCAAGCCGTGGATTCCACCTTGATGGGATTCACAGGCGACGTCGTCATCCCGGAAGGGGTCGTCACCCTGATGGTCCGCGGGAACCTGGCCCCTTGTGACCATTGTCTAGACAGATTTCCTAGTAACCGACCTCAGATCCCCATACAACGCAATATTCGGCAGGCCCGGTCTAATGTCCCTCAAGGCAGTTGTCTCCATCCCGCATCTATCCATGAAGTTTCCCACCGAGCGAGGAGTTGGAGTTGTTCGGGGAAGTCAAGCCATGGCTCGACAGTGCTTTGTTACAAGCCTTCAGTCTAGATTGCCAGAAGTTGATGGGCTGGATGCTCGCGAGGACTTCGCCGAACAGCGGGGAGAACCGGCAGAGGAACTAGAGGAGGTACCGCTGGAGGAGGCTCGACCCGACCGAACCATAAAGATCGGGTCGCTGCTCAAAGGAGAGCCTCGGCACAAATTGATCAGGTTCCTTCGAAGCAACGCTGACATCTTCGCCTGATCCGCCTCCGACATGCCAGGGATCAACCCCGAGGTTCTCGTCCATCATCTCAATGTTGACGAGATGCACAGGCCCGTCAAGCAGAAAAAGAGGAGCTTCGCCCCAGAACGACAAAAGGCCGTCGAAGAAGAGGTAGACAAGCTCATCAAGGCCAATTTCGTCCGGGAGGTAAATTATCCGAGCTGGCTATCAAATGTCGTCATGGTGAAGAAGTCGAACGGCAAATGGAGGATCTGCATCGACTTCACCGACCTTAACAAAGCCTGCCCGAAGGACAGCTTCCCCCTCCCTCGGATCGACCAGCTCGTGGATGCCACCTCAGGCCACCAGATGCTGTCATTCATGGACGCCTATTCAGGCTACAATCAGATCCGAATGGCCCTTGAGGATGAAGAAAAGACCGCCTTCATAACCGACCGAGGTACTTACTTTTACCGTGTCATGCCTTTTGGTCTTAAAAATGCAGGTGCAACCTACCAGAGGCTGGTCAACAAAGTATTCAAGGAGCAAATCGGCCGGAATATGGAGGTGTACGTGGACGACATGCTGGTCAAAAGCAAGGAAGCATCACGGCATGTCGAGGACCTCTCGGAGAGCTTTGCAACGCTGCGCAAATATGGGATGAGACTCAACCCAACCAAATGTGCTTTCGGTGTTAACTCCAGGAAGTTTCTCAGCTTCATGGTCTCCCAGCGAGGTATTGAAGCTAACCCCCAGAAGATTCAAGCTCTCCAACAAATGGCGCCCCCGGCATCTGTTAAAGAGGTCCAGCGCCTAATCGGAAGAATAGCGGCCCTAAACCGCTTTGTGGCGCGGTCGGCCGAGAGATGCCTCCCCTTCTTCAAAACTCTTCGATCGGCCAAAAACTTCCAGTGGACTCTCGAATGCCAAAGGTCATTTCAAGATCTCAAGAAGTACCTCGGCTTGCCCCCACTCCTCAGTAGTCCGGTCCTGGGAGAGACCCTATTCTTATACCTGGCTGTTTCGGAAGGTGCGGTCTGTTCGGTGTTGATCAAAGAAGAAGGCAAAGTCCAAAAGCCGATCTACTATGTCAGCAGGCTACTCCGCGATGCAGAGACAAGGTACAGCAGAATTGAAAAGATGGTGTTGGCCTTAATCACCTCAGTTCGGAAGCTGCGGCCATACTTCCAAGCACATTCCGTGACGGTCCTGACCGACCAATCCATTAAGGCGGTGGTCCACCGTCCCGAGACGTCGGGGAGAATGACCAAGTGGGCCGTCGAGCTAAGCGAGCATGACATACATTTCCAGCCTCGTCCAGCCATCAAGGCCCAGGTGCTAGCCGACTTCCTCCTCGAATGTACTATCCCGGAGGATGGTTCTGCCCCAGACTCCCTCGAAGAATCAAAATCTGAGGCCCGGTGGCTCCTCCATGTCGACGGGTCATCTAATGCCCATTGCTCCGGTGCGGGTCTGGTTCTTACCAGTCCAGAGGGGATAACCTTTGAATATGGCATCCGATTCTCCTTCCCGGCCTCCAACAATGAAGCCGAGTACGAAGCCCTGTTAGCCGGCCTCCAAATCGCCCGCAATCTGAAGGTGGAGAAGCTTAATGCCTTCACCGACTCTCAGCTGGTAGCCGGCCATGTACGAGGAGAGTTTGAAGCTCGGGAACCGAACATGGTTCGGTATCTTCAGGAGGTGCGGAGCCTGCTTCCCCATTTTGCCAAATTTGAAATCATTCAGATTCCCAGATCCGAGAACGTCCACGCCGACCTACTCTCCCGATTGGCGACCGCGGAGTCAATGGATGCCGAGCAAAAGTTCCACCTGGAGACTTTGGAAAAGCCCAGCATCTCGGAAGCCGACCGAATAATGCAAGTTGAGGCCGAACCATCATGGTTCGACCCTATCCTCAAATATCTCAGAGAAGGGTCGCTTCCGTCCGACCGAAGAGAGGCTAGAAAGCTGAAGCTGCAGGCCACTCACTATGTGTTGATTGACAACCAGCTTTACAAACGGTCTTTTTCCATGCCGCTGCTCAGATGCCTTCGCCCATCCGAAGCAGATTACGCTCTGCGCGAGGTACATGAAGGGATTTGCGGCAACCATCTGGGAAGCCGGTCCCTATGCCACAAGGTGCTGCGACAAGGCTACTACTGGCCGACCATGCAAAAGGACGCGGACGATCTAGTCCGAGCCTGCGACCCCTGCCAGAGGCACTCAAGCATCCAAAGGCTCCCTTCCGCCGAACTAGTTTCCATATCCTCCACTTGGCCCTTTGCCAAATGGGGGATGGACATCCTCGGCCCATTCCCGCTTGCCACAGGATAGCGGAAATTTCTATTTGTCGCCATCGACTACTTCACCAAATGGGTCGAAGCGGAAGCAGTTGCGCAAATAACCGAGGCACGGGCCAGAGATTTTGTATGGAGGTCCATCATCTGCCGATTCGGCCTCCCGCATACCATAATCATCGACAACGGTAAGCAGTTTGACAACTCTAAATTTCGCCAGTTCTATGAGGAGCATGGAATCCGTCACCACCTCACTTCGGTCGGGCACCCACAAGCCAACGGAGCGGCCGAAGTGACCAACAGGACCCTCCTTCAGGGAATCAAAGCTCGCCTCTCCAGAGCCCAAGGCAGGTGGGCGGAGGAGCTGCATCATGTCTTATGGGCCTACCGTACCACCCCAAGAATCCCGACAGGTGAAACCCCATTCCGAATGGCTTTCGGTACAGAGGCCGTTATCCCTGTAGAAGTCGGCCTCCCATCATTACGGGTGGAAAGCTACTCAGAGGAAGCTAGCAACGAACAGCTCCGCACCAACCTCGACCTGGTAGAGGAGATCAGAGAGAAGGCCCGGATTAGAATGGCCGCTTATCAACAAAGGGTAGCCCGTTATCACGCCTCCAGAGTCAATGGGAAAGCCTTCCTGCCCGGTGACCTTGTCCTCTGAAAGGCCTCTGTTTCCAAACCGCTGGAACAAGGAAAGCTGGCGCCAAACTGGGAGGGCCCATACCAAGTAGCGGAGATCATTGGACCGGGAACCTACAAGCTACAAGATTTGGATGGGAAATCCATTCCCCGGACGTGGAACTCGGACAATCTCCGTAAATATTATCAATAGGGTATGTCCTCTCTGAATTCATTTTCATATGCCTCATTATACATTTCCATCTACACATTTTCTCGCAATTTGCGACGTGAATCATTATGCACTGCATCGCCAAAGATTGCAAAAAGAAATAGGTGCTGCTTACCAATCCTCGGTACAACCGAGCTACCTGTTTGAACAGGAATTCTCCGAACCTTGGCAGGGCCAAGTAAAAATTTTTCGAACCTCGGCTGGGCCGAGCAACAAATTCTCCGAACCTTGGCAGGGCCAAGTAAAAATTCTCCGAACCTCGGCTGGGCCGAGTAACAAATTCTCCGAACCTTGGCAGGGCCAGGTAAAAATTCTCTGAGCCTCTGCTGGGCCGAGCAACAAATTCTCCGAACCTCGGCTGGGCCGAATTCTCCGAACCTTGGCAGGGCCAAGTAAAAAATTCTCCGAACCTCGGCTGGGCCGAGCGAAATTCTCCGAACCTTGGCAGGGCCAAGTAAAAATTCTCCGAACCTCGGCTGGGCCGAGCAACAAATTCTCCGAACCTTGGCAGGGCCAAGTAAAAATTCTCCGAACCTCGGCTGGACCGAGCAACAAATTCTCCGAACCTTGGCAGGGCCAAGTAAAAATTCTTCGAACCTCGGCTGGGCCGAGCAACAAATTCTCCGAACCTTGGCAGGGCCAAGTAAAAATTCTCCGAACCTCGGCTGGGCCGAGCAACAAATTCTCCGAACCTTGGCAGGGCCAAGTAAAAATTCTCCGAACCTCGGTTGGGCCGAGCAACAAATTCTCCGAACCTTGGCAGGGCCAAGTAAAAATTCTCCGAACCTCGGCTGGGCCGAGCAACAAATTCTCCGAACCTTGGCAGGGCCAAGTAAAAATTCTCCGAACCTCGGCTGGGCCGAGCAACAAATTCTCCGAACCTTGGCAGGGCCAAGTAAAAATTCTCCGAATCTCGGCTGGGCCGAGCAACAAATTCTCCGAACCTTGGCAAGGCCAAGTAAAAATTCTCCGAACCTCGGCTGGGCCGAGCAACAAGTTCTCCGAACCTTGGCAGGGCCAAGCAAAAATCCTTCGAGCTAAAAACCCAGCGGAAAGTCGAAGTGTGCGGCCCCTGGTTAAAACCGAAGGACTCCTAATTAGTCCCCAGAACCTCGGTCGATCTAAAAAAGGCATGCTACGCAAAAAACTATCAGCGCGCACAAAGAATGTGCCTCCGGCAAACCCCTAAAGGGTTCAATAAAGCCCCACAAAACTGACCACGGACCCCGAGCAAAAGCCGGGGAAGTTCCCCCTCTTCGCTACTAAAGCTTTTGGGCGACACCCCTATAACTTGTCTAACAGAGTGCCCATCCCAAACAGGGCCATGACTCAACGCGTGAACCAGTGGAGCCACGCCGACTCCCCAACTATTACGCGAATGGCATGTTTAAAGCTAAAAACTCTTGAAAAAAGAAGGTTATCCAAACAAAGCCTTTTTTCATTGATCGGGAAAAAGGGAGTACAAAAAGAGACAGGAAAAGCAAAAACAGAAAGCAAAAGTAACAGAGGCCCTAAATTAGGGTTCGGAGTCGCTCCCAGATGCCAGCAGATCCTCTAGGCGCTCGGTGAGGTCGGCAACCTGCTGGCGAAGTGATGCGATCTCCTCCCTCTGCCGCTCTGCCACCCGGCGCAGGGCCTCCGCCTCCTTAGTGGATACATCCACGTACTCCTCGACGACCCTTACGAGCTGCTGTTGGCTCGCAAGAGTCGACGCCAGACCCAACCCATCAACAGTGATTATGGGACGGCCCCTCTGCGGATGTAGTAGACCGTCGAGTGATGCACGTAACTCTTCGGAGGATCGCCCTTGAGAAGCCATGGTCTAATACTATTTCAAGACCTAAACCGAGGGATGACTAAGACCACACCCCTCGATCGTATTTATACTTGCCAGGCAGGTATCTCAATCGATCGCACCGTAGCTACCAACCCATAAGAACTTGCCACGTGCCGTCACTTTAATGCCTGCAGAATCTGAAGTACTGCACCCCATCCCGAGTGAGATCGGTAAGCGCTGACGGACTGATCGGGAATCCCCCTGAACAGAATATTTTCCGATCTGCCGGCCCCCATAATAAATGCTCCTAGCACTTCCCCAAGCTCTTTTTTTGGGAAGCACAGAGGGAAGAAATCCAGCGTCTGGCCAGTGACTTGTTCCCTCGGGAAGGATAACGTCATAAATAAAGAAGCGTGACAACATACCGCTCGTTCCGCCCGGGCGCCCCTCACCAAGCGTCATAGAGACCTTACACTACGGCTCATAGTGGCAGCTAAGTCATTTCTCTGAGCCCTAAATCTCCAAACCTTGGTAGGGCCAAGTAAAAAATTCTCCGAACCTTGGCAGGGCCAAGTAAGAGTTCTCCAAACCTCGGCTGGGCCGAGCTACAAGTTCTCCGAACCTTGGCAGGGCCAAGTAAAACTTCTCCGAACCTCGGCTGGGCCGAGCCACAAGTTCTCCGAACCTTGGCAGGGCCAAGTAAAACTTCTCTGAACTTCGGCTGGGCCGAGCTACAAGTTCTCTGAACCTTGGTGAAGCCAAGCGCTAATTCTCTGAACTTTGGCAGGGCCGACCCATGAACATTCGAGCTCCGGTAAGGACGAAACACAAAATACCGAGCTTCGAACCGAAGTGGGGAACGTGTTCCGCCGAACGATCCCCAAACCGCCGCTTGCGAACCTCGACTAGTTCGGATAGCGCGGGATCTTCGCCTAAGAATGAGCGAGGCACCCATGACCAACAACAACAATAAACTTGGCACAGAAGAGGTAGAGATTGAGAAACAAAACATAACTCTCTTTATTTCATTGCCAATCAAGATCGGTTACAAATGCCTTAGAGGCGTTACAAGAGCATTAAAATGCATAAAATAAAGACAAGTACAAAACTCGGGCAACTGCTCCAAAGCAGACCTGGGCAACCGTGGTGCTCCGGCATCCGACCGCCGAACCAGATAAGCCGCATCCAGTCAGCTCGAGCTGATAATAGCCGGGCGACATGGACCAATAGTTGCAGCCAGCTTCAGTCAATAATGATATCTCGGTGACCCAACCGAGATATCTGGGTGGCCATCCCAGACCACCCAACCGAGGGACCCCCCGGCGAGCAGGTAGGAACCCAGCGGACCCTGGCGTCGGAACGCTCTCCCAAACTGAGTGTGCACCGCCCTACCTTGCCATGGCTCAAGGACAAGGTGTCGGCGGGCGGCACACCATCGCCCCCTCCCCATGTGGCAAAAGATTCCCCAGGCGGACGAGCCCAGGAATCCAAGTCGGGGGAGGAGGAGAAGTTCAAGCGAGCCATGGGGAGTTCGCATGCACTCCCTACCGTACGTCCCCGAAAGGGAACCACAAAGGTCACACTGGAAGAGTGTGTGTGCGCTCTCCGTGTGATCTCTGCGCCCTCCTTGTGCGCTCTCCATATGATCTCCGGGACTCATCCCCTAAGGGCGAGCCATTCTTCGGCAGCTCCTTCACCGTCCCAGCTATCCGATGGCGAAGGGCTTATGAAAGGAGAGCTCGGTCCTCCCACTCGCAACAGCAGAGAAACAAGCATGATGGAAACTCTAATGGGAAAGAAACTTTGGGGACAACCAAACACGACCCCCTCTTCCCTTTTTTATAGGCCAAAAATGGACCGGGAACAATTACCAAGGCTATAAGCTCCGAGATTCAAACACCTGGGCCATACCTCCACGTGGCCTCCCAGGATGAAAGCGGCGCCCTAATGCGCGCCAAGCCCATCGCCTGAATTATGACATATGCGAAGATTTCCTCTTGATCCCGAATCGCGATCATTAAATGCAGAGGATCGTCCACTAGCATTACGGAAATTGGCAGGTTCAGGAGATCGTCCTACGAAAATAATGTCCTCCAATGGTAAACGACTGCGTGTGCCATACGTTAAAACGACCTGCGTGGGAAAAGAGCACCTTCCGGAAAGCTCTAGAGCAGCTTTATGTTCCCCACAACGCCGTATCATAAATTTTGGTGAAATAAAAACGATTTGCCTGCAGAACGGCAGGGCGCTGGCAGAATAACAAAAAGTACAGAAACCGACTGTTCATCGGCTACTTCCCAACGAAGTCAATCGCTTGAAGAACTTGTGCGATAAAATTGAGCGTCTCGAAACAAAACGAGCACGAAGGCTACGTAAACTGTTCTTTCATTCAACGAAAAATGAAATGACCAAAGGAAGCAAAAAATACTTCGGCAACCACCTTCATACGTCGGCCCTAGCCGACCTACTTTGCTCGTCGGCCCTAGCCGACCTACTTTGCTCGTCGGCCCTAGCCGACCTATCTTTGCTCGTCGGCTCTGGCCGACCTATTTTGTTCGTCGGCCCTGGCCGACCTATTTTGCTTGTCGGCCCTAGCCGACCTACTTTGCTCGTCGGCCCTAGCCGACCTATCCTTGCTCGTCGGCCTAGCCGACCTATTTTTGTTCGTCGGCCCTGGCCGACCTATCTTGCTCGTCAGCCCTAGCCAACCTATCTTGCTCGTCAGCCCTAGCCGATCTATCGGCCCAAGCCGACCTACCCGACCAATCGGTCTTAACCGGCCGGCTTCATTTCTCGAGTTTTAATTAAGACTCAAACCGGACCAGATCGCCTATTGGTTCGCCAGTCAAGGCTATCGCCCCGCCTGGGGCCAAGCCAATGCATTTCCTTAATCCCAAAACAAAGATGACCAAAGAACATCAACGAGCCATAAGTCGCTCGCGATTGAGGCAAGACTGGGCGGCAACAGGGCCATACAAGGAAAAACACTTAAATGAAAATAGAGGGTTCATTCATTAAGAGACATCGGTTAGACTTCCAAAAAGCAAAATACAGGGGTGGCTCCTAAGGGCCGGGAACCACGTCAGTTTTGGAGGAGCCCTCGGTTACATCCGCAGAGGTGTGACTAGATTCACCTTTTTCTAATACCTTTGCCCCTTCAGCGGCAGTTTGCGATCGTCCCTCAGAAGCTGCGGCTTCGCTGGGACCCGGGGCGGCACCAGGATCGGCATCGGAGACGTCGATGTATTCATCCTCCTCTTCTCCTTTAGACTCACCATCATCAGGAGCTTCAATATCCAGGAAAGAGAGATCCCATTCTGGGTGCTCACTGGATATCTTGTCTTTACATTCTTCCATTCCAAGTTGGAAGGCGTCAACGTCGATAGCGTCCTGCTTCCCCTTGAGTATGACGAGCTGCACCTTAGCCTCAGCAACCTGCTTCTCAGCCTCCGCAACTTGAGCCCGCAAAATAACGTTTTGCTCCTCGAACTCGTCGGCCCGCGTCTCGAGTTCTGAGCTCTTATTGCGGCTGGACACGAGCTCGCCTTGGAGAGCCCGATTCTCCAACCCTAACTTCACCATCTAAAAAACCAAAGTTAGTCGGCATCACAAGAGACCAGCAGAAGAAGCTAAAAAGGGGGAAATGAGATCGTACCTCCTCTCTCGTCTGGCCAACCTCTTGGTCAGCTCCTCAGCCTCACCCCTGGCTCTTGTTCTGTCAGCCCCGATCAGCTCAACTCTCTCCTGCAGAGTATTGATCCTTGACTGTTTGGCTTCGGCCTCCTCCCAGGCTTGGGATAGCTCGTTGCTCACCCGAGCTATCGTCCCTTGGTGCCATTTAGCGCCCTCCCTCAAGTGGGCAATTTCCCCATCGTGCCGCTTCAACTTCTCCTCCATTTCATCGAGCATTCTAATCAGACGCTTCCTCTCATCGGCAGCTTCCCTCCCCAGCCGACCCAAACTCTTGCTATGTTCTCGCCGTATCGCCTTCACCTCCTCGGAATGTCTCGACTTAACTCTGGCCAGTTCCAAGCATGCATTGTCATTCTTCGCTAGGAGTCCCTGCAACTCCTCCGCTCTGCCTTTCTGCTTGGACGCTTCGGCTAGAGCGGCCTGATACGCCGCCTTCATCCCCTCCAAACCTCTGTTGCTACTGGTCAGAAGTTCCTCGAACTTCTCAGACACACCACTCGCGATCGAAGTTCAGCGTTGTCTCTCCTGGCCTGAACGCTGGCCCCCGTCGCCAAACTCAGACGCCAGCACATCGCCCGAGAAAGCAGGACACTCTGCAGGAAAAAAGATGAGTAAAAATCCACGATCAGGTCAATCAGAAAAGCATCCACTGCACAAAAGCAGTAACTCACCCGAGATGCATAAGACCGCATCATCTTCATGAGGGTCGGGTTGTCAATATCAGGGAGAAGGTGGATACTTTCGGCCACTCCCTGCTGCCCAAATGCGGCATCAACCAGTTCCTAATCCGCGAATCTATCCGCCGAAGGATCCGCACCCGGGTACAAGGCCGACCTCATCATGGCAGAAAACGCCTCCTCAACACCAGCGCTCGAGCTATTGGGTTGACCATCCCCGCCTGAGGGACCAACCTGGGCGACCTCCGTCTGAGAGGCCTTCAACCTCCCAGCCTCTTCTATCAAGGCCCTAGCTTGGACTTCTTCAGATAATTCGGCCAGCCCAAGCGCCAGCCTCCCCAAAATCTTTTTCGAGAGAGCCCCCATTGCGGGACTCCCACCTTGCTGCGCCCCTTCCTCTGACGCACCTTTCCCGGTCACCACTATCTGCGTCTCCTCCACAGGCTCCCCCGAGGCCTCAGTTTCTTGACCCGCTGCGGGCGAACCGACGTCACTACTCTCGGACTCTTCCTGAACCTCTCCACTAGCGGCCTCTCTCCCTGGCTCCTCCACTGGAGTCACTAATGGTCCCACGGAGGCGGAAGGCCCCCCAGAAACGACCACTTCCACCGAATCTATCGCCGGCTCCCCTTTCACAGGGGACGCTGCCGGACGAGCCAACGGAGTTTCATCCAAACTGTCCGTTATTTCCACTACAGGAGGACAAGGGATCACGGTTGTCCTCCCCAGATCCTCCTTCGCCCCCGGCGCTCCTGTCGTGACCGCTCCGGCATCCGGCGGGCTTCTTGCGGAGGTATGAGCCCTTTTCTCGGGCCTACCACTATCCGCACCGCTGCTCTCCCTTAGGCGCTTTCCTCTCTTCCTCTTGGCTGAAAGAATGGAACATACGATCAGATCCAAACACATTCATCGAGAAAACACATAGCAGAAAAGGTAAAAGGGAGAACTTACCTTGCGGGTCCAGGGGGCTAAGCCCGGCTGCGAAAAGGGCTCCCTCCAATAACAGGTCGTTGGCCGAGAACACTTGGCCATTGCGAAGGACGTCCAAGTCCCTCTCCTCCTGCGCTGACAAAATTGGATGCGTTTCCGCATCCCTAACAAAGTTCCCCCATTTCCGAGGGAAGTCAGAACCAATGTTCCCCTCTGCTATAACAAACCGGCTCTTCCATCCCTTAATAGTGGACGGCTTATCCACAATAATGTTGAAGGACCTCCGGGGTTCAATGTAGGGCCACTCTGATTTCCTCCCAGGTATCAGATGGTAGCAGGCGCGGAAAAGGGAAGAGTGGCGACAATTTGAATTTGGTGGCACATTGAGATAAATCCGATGATGCTTCGCCAACTGTTTGGGGCCACCATCGCCGGGCAGATGTTATAATGAGTCATGATTTCCTTCACCAAGGGATGGAGAGGAAAACGAAGCCTGCTTTCAAGCTGTCTTCATAAACGAAGACCCCAGACTCCAGATCTCGCGAGACCCTATCTCCAGACTCCGGCGCCCGCAGAACGACATCTGAGGGCATGCCATACCTCTGATGAATCCTTCCCAAATCCTCAGCGACGATCTCTGAAACCACGTTGTCAGGACTCATCGTCATCTTAACTGGAAAAAACACCAGGCGAAACGGCGAGTGTCGCGAAGGGCGGAGGGCGAAACTCTTCAAAGACAAAACGAAAGGATGCTGCAAACATGCATATATATAGTGCAGCTGTCGCTTTGCTTCCCCGCTAAGGAAGCCACCTTGAGAAGACGGGGCATCTCGCCCGAGGCATCCGGAACCACCTCGACAAACGCCGGATCGATCGGGATTCGCGACGTGGCGTATTTCCAACCGTTACTCTTGGAGGAGCCTTACCCCCGAAGGCATGATGACCCTGTCGCATTAATTAGGGCATCATTGCACGGGCTGTCTAAACCAAAACACCCCATCCGAAACGTGCCACCTGGACTTATACTCCCTATGCCCGAACCTACACTTCGAACTAGGGAGTGGAGGGCATGTGTTGAAGGGTAAAATCATAATTGCATCAATATCCGTGCGAGGAGGCTAAGACCAACCTCCTCCCCTCGGCCTCCCCGGGCTCCAGTAGCTCGGCCTCCTCGGGCTCCCGTAGCTCGGCCCTCTCCGGGCTCCCGTAGCTCGGCCTCCCCGGGCTCCCGTAGCTCGGCCCTCTCCGGGCTTCCCCGGGCTCCCGTAGCTCAGCCTCCCTGGGCTCCAGTAGCTTGGCCTCCCCGGGCTCCCGTAGCTCGGCCTCCCCGAGTTTCCATAGCTCGACCTCCTCCGAGCCTCCATAGCTCGGCTTTCCCGAGCTCCCATAGCTCGACCTCTCCCGAGCTTCCATAGCTCGGCTCCCCCGAGCCTCCATAGCTCGTCCTTCCCGAGCTTCCATAGCTCGGTTCTCCCGACCTTCCATAGCTCGTTCCCTCCCGAGTCTCCATGGCCCGGCTTCATCAAGCGACCCACGATCCGATACCTACCTCCGCGGAACCTGACGCGGGAGAGCCCAGGCTTACCATAACAACACCCTAGTCAAGGAATCATGTCGAGAAGTGGCCTAGAACCTATCATAGCTACCCCAAGTCTACTCAACCAGATCTCAAGCCATCAAGGAGCTCTCCTGGCCGTCGATCCCCTAACAGACAGGATACGGATCCCAATGGCCCCACAACGGCCTGATTCGATCCACCCCCATATCTTAACAACCTCTGAACCTTTCAGAAGGCGCTCAAGATCCAGGTGACAGTCTATAAATGGGGCACTCCCAGATTCCCTCAGGTATGCACATGCGCGCTCACACCCCCACTCTCACTCTCCTGCTCTCACCGGCAGTCCGTCGGTGCTCTTGCCCTCTAGAGCTCCCGATTGGCCGCCCCAAGAGAGGCCTCCCAGAGAGATTCACCTTCCCACTTTCTGGTTGATCGCCGATTTCCTCCCACTGACTTAAGCGTCGGAGGGTCTTCCGCGGAGGGCCACCCCCAATGCCTCTCGCGCGAGGACTTGTGTGCAGGTCCGCCACTGGAGATCGACTGCGCCCGAGTCGGAGGACGGATCCCGGCGGCAACAGTTCCAATACCTAAGATAGCATTAACTCTTCTTCACATAACTCATCCACCTATTTACAATATAACTAGGTATATATCTGCATGGTACTGCTTAAATTTCAATTTTAAAAATAGAAAGAAAATAAAAAATTTAGATTTATCTTTTACTCTTTATTTCTTGGCTTACCTTCTATTTTTAGGTTATTCTATACTAAATTTGAACGAATTATCATATGCCATGAAATGGATGCCACATAAACTTTTAATAAAAATAACTTCACCTTACCTGAAGTCTTCGTACAAGTAAAAAAACTAAAGTTTTTTAATTTAAAAAATAATATTATTTTTTAAAAAATATAGACATCAAAAGAATATTATTTAAAAAATAAAATTTTATTTTAAAAAAATAACTACGTCGATCAATAAGAGGAGGCACTATCGGGAGAGAAGAAAAGCGGAAGGGAGAAAAGGAAAAAAAAAGAGGAGGTATGGGTGGGGATGAAGGGTTTTTCAATGAAAACAACATTCTGAATGTTGCTTTTATAAGCAATACATTGGCATTTTTAAAATGTTGGCTGGATCTTTAAAATGACATTTCGAAGGTCATTTTTAGGATTAAAAATAATATCCAAAATATCATTTTCACTCTAACATTATTTTTACAAAATGTTTGGACATAAAACCAATATCAAAATACACCAATTGTAAATAGAGCTCCTCAAAGCAGGGAAGGAGAAAGAAGTTGAGGACTCACCTTTAAAGGGCATGGTCAGACTACACAATTTGACTGACTAGTTTTTTAAGAGTGACCTATTTTCTAAGGACCCTAACTCTATGTATTTGTTGCTGTTGAATTCTGTTCTCCAACTTGAGGGAGGCGCACATCGAGATCCGGTGGCGCTCTTTTGTTCGGATGGACCTACAAAGCAGTCTTTACGCAGAAAGCACAGGGGATGGTCCTTGCATAAGACCCTCCGATGATCAAGTCAGTAAAACTCTCGATAAACAAATGAGAGGAGAAGGTTCCAGCAAAAGGGATCTCTTAAAGAAGGCCTTCGAGAGTAATGCTAGAATTCTTTTTTGAGGTTAAATCGTGCGTACCTGAGGGGGTCATGGGACTTGGTATTTATAGGCTACCGGGATGGTGAGTTATTACCTAATTTTTTGGATGTATCTTAGGAAGTTGAAAGCCGGTATGATTTGAATCTGATTAGTTATGGGACCGGTATGATTTGAATCTTGTCAGTTATGAGAATCAACGATTAGAGGGGCCGATAGGCGCTTCATCAAGAACTCAAGATCAGTTATTCATGGATGACTGGTTGTATTCAATTTTTACTTCCCTTTTAGGGTGTCAAGAGCTACAATTAGGATTCCACCAATTATAAGGTCGATAATTGATCAACTTTATTGGAAATTCAAAATCCCATTGATTACAGTTAGAGAGTCGTTTTGGCTCTCATTTCCGTTTAAAGAAGGTTACTCAGGGTCCATGTGGTCAAAGTGGTTGATCTTTCGAAGCGCTCGGCTTGATATGAAATGGTTAGGGTGGAGGATATGTGGTCTGATCAAGGTATGGAGATAACTCAATCCTGCCAAGTGTGAGGATGGCTCGGTCTTGCCAAAGAATAGGGATAGCTTGGTCCTATCGAGGCACAATGATGGTTTGGTCTTGCCGAGATATAAGGATAGCTCGGAGGAAATTCTATTGGCACCCCAAAGATTACTCTCCACACCCACACTTACTTAAAATTAGAATACCTAAAATACCCTAAGATGTAATTACTTTTCTACCCTGCTTATTTCTCTCTACACCCACCTGATCAAAACCCCTAATAACATTTCCAAACTTCTCTCCCAGGCACAGCCATCTCCATTCCTCCCTCCCTCTCTCAACGATTGTCTCTGAAATCAGGGTCTAGACAAGGTTTGTAGCTCTCTTTTCAACAATGGAGAAGCAACTAGTAATCTGGGAAGGCGACGGTGACGATAAGGTTCGTTTTTAAAAACTGAATCGTCTTTTTTTTTTCCCGGATCGCGTTCCGTTCGGCCTACCAGGGCCGAACGGAATAGATTTGTTCAGCCATCCCTGGCCGAACAGAAACAATATGTTCGGCTTAACCTGGCCGAACAGATGCATTCTGTTCGGCTAGGTTATGCCGAACATATTGTTTCTGTTCGGCCAGGGATGGCTGAACAAATCTATTCCGTTCGGCCAGCCATGGCCGAACAAATCTATTCCGTTCGGCCATACTTAGCCGAACGAAACCATTATGTTCCAAATATAAATTTAACATAATATTTTATCCTTGTAGGATGATGCGTCAACCGAATCAAGCAAAATTGGCTCAGATTGTGTTATGGATTACACAAATGAATTTACAACTTACGAAGTATGATAATTTTGATTGCAATTGTTGCTGACTTGTTTTAATTGTATACTATACTTGCTAAATTATACTATTTATTGTGTAGATATTCAAGAGTAGAGAAGAATTGTGTAGTTGGTGTCGGGAAGCTGGGAGGAGGAACGGATTAGTTATTGTAATTAAAACATCTGATTCGGGAAGCAATGTTAGGAAACCAAGAATCAAGTTAGGTTGCGAAAGGAGCGGTAAGCACAAATGCACAAGCGGAAAGGAAAAGGAAAAGGGATCAAAGAAGAGGGCTAGTGGTACAAAGAAGTGTGGATGCCCATTTTTATTAAGAGGAAGGAAATTGGACACTGCGGATGATTGGATTTTGGAGGTTATTTGTGGAGTGCACAATCATCCGTCTGCGAAGCATTTCGAGGGACACTCATATGCTGGAAGATTATCTAGGGAGGAGACTTCATTGTTAGTGGATATGTCGAAAACTTTGGTTCGGCCAAAGGATATATTGTCCACATTGAAGCAAAGAGATGCCCACAATGTTACGACAATGAAGACGATCTACAATGCACGCCAGAGGTGTAAGGTTTAGAGAAAGCAGGGAGATCACAGATGCAACATCTTCTTGGTAAATTAGCCGATGCTAAATATATTGAGTGGCATAGGAGTTGCGGTAGTACTGACGTGGTGCGTGACTTGTTTTGGGCACACCCTGGATGTATAGATTTGTTACGTGCATTTCCTCGTGTATTGATTATGGATTGCACATACAAGACGAATAGATATCGTCTTCCTCTGTTAGAGATTGTGGGGGTGACATCAACTAATCTCACATTTTCTGTTGCTTTTGCATACATGGACTCTGAGCGGGAAAATAACTATACATGGGCATTAGATAGATTGCGCAGTGTCATGGATGCTGATGTTTTGCCTGAGGTGATAATCACAGATAGAGATTTGGCTCTATTGAATGCAATTAAGAGGGTATTTCCTACATCTTCACATATGTTATGTAGATGGCATATTAGTAGGAATGTTCTGGCTCAATGCAAAAGATTATTTGAAACAAAGGAGAAATGGGATATGTTTATAATGAGTTGGAATATACTGGTCCTGTCAGCCACAGAAGATGACTATAATGTTCGTTGGAGTGCACTTCAGAGAGATTTCAGTTCGTATCCAGATGCCTTGCGATATGTATCAGATACCTGGTTGAGCAAATACAGGGAAAGATTTGTCGCAGCGTGGACGGACAATTATAGGCACTACGGGAATGTGACAACAAATAGGTATTACAAGAAAAAGATTTCCCTTAGCAATTCATATATTATATTTTTATCTTTGATATATAACTTTGATCTAATTTGCTTACTTTACTAGGGCTGAAAGTGCACATGCAAGGCTTAAAAGACAGCTTGGTTCAAGCCAAGGTACTTTCGAGTCTTCTTGGACAAAAATAAATAGTTTGATTGAGTTGCAGCACAGCGACATTAAAGCCTCATTCGAGAAGAGTTTGACGGTCGTGCAACACAACTTTAAGCCTGCTGAATTCAAAGAACTGCGAGGATTCATATCTATATGTGCATTAAATCATATCCTTGCCCAATCGAATCGGGCCAATTCAGCTGAGATTCATGAATCAGCTTGTGGGTGTGCTATTCGACGCACACATGGCTTACCATGTGCTCATGAGATTTTGCGGTATAGGATGAAAGGTCGGCCTATTCCCCTCGACTGCATAGATCCTCATTGGATGAAACTTGATATGCAGCCTGCTAAAAATGTGCAAAGTTTGAAGTTGACCTGTAAACCAGAGTTGAATATAATTGCCGAGAAATTCGAGCAGTTAGATGGGGCATCTCAATTGCAAATGTTAAAGAAATTAAGAGAGATTGCAAGTCCTGATAGTACATCTCTTGAAGAACCTGCGAAAAGGAAGATCGGTATACGTGGGCGTGCTTCATTGGAGGTTGATACTTCTACTCGCCGTGACCCTTCCGCATTTGAGTTGGTTCTATCTGGACAGGATAGTTATTCACCTGGTTCGCAGCAAAATATTTTAGGGATCCCAAGGATGCAGATGCCGAAGGGGCAGCCAAAGAAGAAGGTACGAAGCTTTTCTTTAATATAGCTTATCGTTATATTTTATATAATTCATATCATTCAATACAATTTGTAGGTTATTCGTCAACGAATCCGGTCACATAAGCCAATGATCTATATAAATCAACTTCCAGACGGGTTGAGGGCATTCATCCAGCACATCAAGGATGTCAAAGCTGATGGCAACTGTGGATTTCGAGCAATTGCTGACTTACTTGGCTTCGGAGAGGAAGATTGGCCACGTGTCAGGAGGGATTTATTACATGAGTTGAACTGTCATATAGAGCACTATCGCGCATTGTATGCTGTCGAGGGGAGGGTTGACGAGATCGCTCATGCATTATCATATTTTGAGGATTGTCCGCCATATGACCGGTGGATGACCATGCCAGATATGGGGCATCTTATAGCATCATGCTACAATGTTGTCCTGTACCACCTCTCCTTGCAACAATGTCTGACATTCTTACCGCTCAGATCGGTGCCTCTTCCTCTTGTATCCCGTAAAGACATTGCAGTGGCCTTCGTTAATAGCAACCATTTTGTTGAGGTATTAAATATATTACTCTTTGTCAATTTAAGACATTGCTGTTATTCTTGACGATTTTTTAAACTTGATTACTCTTTGTAGGTTTTCTTGTTGCCGGGTCATCCAGTACCGCCAATAGCAACCAACTGGTTAAAATACCATTTACCTTGTGCTTCCGGATGGGCCAATTCTTATGAATCTAGGATTCAACAGTTCAGAGAAAATATATCGTCCGATGTTATACTTAGCGAGACTGTTGAGTTGTAGAGTGCATTGGTTGTTACAAAGTCAACATTTTGTTTATGTAACATTCAATGCAATTGAAATGAAATGAAAGTTTTAATATCATTTTTTTTATCTTCTTATGTGTGCAAATTGTTTGTATACACTTCGATTAATGTCAAACATTCCATCCCGTGCCATCCCGTTCCATTCGTGCCATCCCGTGCCGGTATGTGCCGGACCAACAATACGCGAAGAAGATCCAAATACTATACTATTCCGGATGGGCCAATAATACGCGTGCAGGGCCATCAATTAGTGCCCCGTGCCGGTGGCGTGCCGGATTTTATTAAAGATTTTGAAATAACTCAATAAATCACTCAATTTTATGAATATTGAAAAAATAATTTGAGTACCCTCTTGTCTGCGCACCCGACGGCCCGGGCCCCATATCCTCCTACCCATTCCACACAACCACAAAGCCCCGTGCCGAATATATCCTCCGTTCGGTCTGACAGAGCTGAACAGAGGCAAACTGTTCGGCCCTGTGTCGCCGAACAAATGGCCTCTGTTCGGCCCAGTGTGGCCGAACAGAGCATATGTTCGGCCACACAGGACCGAACAAGGGTTTTTCGAGTAAAGGCCTGTGTTCGGTCCTGTGTGGCCGAACATATATGCCTCTGTTCGGCCACACTGGGCCGAACAGAGGCAATTTGTTCGGCGACACAGGGCCGAACAGTTTGCCTCTGTTCAGCTCTGTCAGACCGAACGGAGGATATATTCGGCATGGGGCTTTGTGGTTGTGTGGAATGGGTCGAGGATATGGGGCCCGGGCCGTCGGGTGCGCAGACAAGAGGGTACTCAAATTATATTTTTAATATTTTTAAAATGAGTGATTTATTGAGTTATTTCAAAATCTTTAATAAAATCTAGGCACGCCACCGGCACGGGCCGGCACGGGGCTTTGTGGTTGTGTGGAATGTCGAGGAGGATATGGGTCCCGGGCCATCTGGTGCGCAGATCGGCACGGGGCACCAATTGATGGCCCACGCGTAATATTGGCCCGGCAAGCGTTTCATTGGCACGGCACGCCTTTGATTGGCCTTTGATATTTTTCAATAACCCATGTCATTATATTTTAGATATAATCAATGCGATTTGCGCGATAATTGTGCGGTGTTAATACAAGCGGCCCGGCACGTACCGGCACGGGATGGCACGGATGAAACGGGATGGCACGGGATGAAATGTTTGACAATAAGATAAAAAAATTGGAATTGAAACTTTCATTTCATTTCATTTGCTTTGAATGTTACATATAACAAAATATTGACTTTGTAACAAGCAAAAGTAATACAAATCCCAATCAATCCCCAGCCCGTCGTCGTCGACGCCTATACTGCTGTGTGGGTGCCCGACTAGATCCAGGAACATCAGGTCGTGCATGACTAGGTCCAGGCACATCAGGCTCAACAGTCGAGATGTGCTGACCCTGCAGAACATCAACCATATGCGACATAACATCGTACATGTAGTCGGTCCCAAATGATGCAATCTCCACCCGACCCATATGTAGAGTGTCGGTAGCAATGCTGATGGCATCCTCACAGCGCCGCCGGTAAACGTCAAGATCAACATCAACATCTTCAGTTCGTGCACGATCATATATGCTGGATCGGCTCTCTGGGGGGTGGACAACCAAGTGCGTGATACGAGAATACCAAGCCATATATCCTGGAACACAATCCGATGGTCGGACAACCGGATGGCTCCTACGACGTTGGCTCAGTACGTGATCCTCCCACTCCTCCCATAACTGATCCAAGAAGACATACGCAATACGGTACGATCCTGCTGTCGGTCCTCTACTGGCTCGCGCAGGGGCTAGTGGCGCGCGAGGGATCGTCTGTATCCGACCAAACTGTCGTAGACCCTTTCAGGATGATAGGGTTCTACGACATCCATACACTTCAGGCATCCACTGAAGAATGCAATGTCTAGGAACGGACGATCAGCTCGCTGATGACGATGGGGATCCCAAATGACCTGCAACATATAAACAATACCCAGCTAGCTCATATATAGCAAATTAAAAAAACTTAAATATACAAGCGATACATCATGGTACATACCTGATCGGCCCTCAAAACGTCCAATGACTCACGAAGAACCACTAAATGGTCCATCGTGGTACGTGATGGAGTGCCAGGATGCCAACGGTGCACGCGGGGCCTCGCATCAGTATAATCAAGGGATGGATGAGGAGTGAGATCTGGAAAATGCTCATAAATCCAAGCCTGGAGCAGCGTCATGTATCCACTGATCTGTCTAACTGATGCCCTAGACGCAATCCCCAGCTGACGGTACAAGAAAGTCAAGGCAGCGGCACCCCAGGAATATGAGCTCACTCTATCCAAATCCCTAAATAGAGCAAGATAAGCTATAGGCACCCTCGTTCCACTTTTATCAACAAAGAGTGTGCACCCTATCAAAAATAGCAAATACCCCCGCGCTGCACACTCTATCCTGTGATGGCTATCTCTATCAGATACAGTGTGAAAATGACTCTTCAGCCACTCTAACCTAACAGACTGACCGCGTACAGATAGAACCTCCTGACGCGCATCTGTATCTGACACACCCAATAGCTCAACAAGTATGTCCTCAGCCTCCCGATCGCTCATCCTCTCACATGACACTGAGGAACCCGTGACAGTAATCCCTAAGATGGCGGCTACATCGTCCAATGTAATAGTCATCTCGCCATAGGGTAGATGGAAGGTGTTCGTCTCGGGCTGCCATCTCTCTACGAAGCCCGAGACAAGAATCTTATCGGTGAACCGATAAGAGGAGTGCACTAGATCTATAAGGCCCGACTGCTCTACGATTGCCCTGAACTTCCTATTCGATTGCCCTGATGCCCACCACTGCCATTCAGCTACCTTGGCAGCATGGTTCATGCACTTCAGTGGAGCCCGTTCCTGTAATATAAATGCCATTAATAATTTATATCACAGCATCGTAACGATACATTAAAGAAAGTAAAATGCAATAGCAATTAAACAATACCTGTTGCCTCCAGATCGAGGCTGCTATATGTGTCCTGAAACTACTCAGGACAGACTCATCCTCTGGACCTCCTGGACATGGCCCGACAGCTTCACCCTCAACGTCCATAGCGGGCATGTCCTCGTCTACTGTCTCAGCAGGGGGCGATGGTGCAGCAGGAACCTCGGCCTCAGCATGACCGGCACGACGTCTTCTGGCTGACGCCGTGGGTCTAAATCGCGAGGAACCAGCATCCATATCTGAAACTGAGTATCAGCATATACGTCAATCAAAATGCAAATCAAGTAGACAAGTTATATGACGAAACTGAACAAAAAATTCAGATTTACATTGATGAATTATAAGACTAAATTGACCAAGAATGACAAGCCAATAAGTGCAATTGCCAAAATTCAGTAGTGTTATGTGCAAGTGGGTTAATAAGTTTACTGTTAACGATCTGGGAGCTCCCATGCCTCCCATGCCGGACAACCCGCCGGAGAGGGAGCACCGGGCGGGAATGCCGCCGGCATTCACAAAAAAAAAAAAAACCTTAACGGGGAAGGGAGCCGACGGGCCGGGCCGGACCGCCGGCTCCCTTCCTCGTTCTAATGCCGGACCGCCGGCTCCCTTCCTCGTTCTAATGCCGGACCGCCGGCATGGGAGCTCCCATGCTTCCCATGCCGGACAACCCGCCGGAGAGGGAGCTCCGGGCGGGAATGCCGCCGGCACTCACAAAAAAAAAAAATAATAATTGCTTAACGGGGAAGGGAGCCGGCGGGCCGCCGGCTCCCTTCCTCGTTCTCATGCCGGACCGCCGCCGGCATGGGAGCTCCCATGCCGGACAACCCGCCGGACAACCCGCCGGAGAGGGAGCTCCCGGCGGGAATGCCGCCGGCACTCACAAAAAAAAAAAAAAAAGCTTAACGGGAAGGGAGCCGGCGGGCCGCCGGCTCCCTTCCTCGTTCTCATGCCGGACCGCCGCCGGCATGGGAGCTCCCATGCCGGACAACCCGCTCCGCCGGCATGGGAGGTAAGTAAAAAAAAAAAAGGGACTCACCTGGCCAGAGATCCGCCGGGAGGGGAAGAGGTGCTCCGCCGGGAGGGGAGGAGGAGCTCCGCCGGGAGAGGAGGAGACGATCGGTGGAGGGCGGGAGGGGGGGGGCGCGGACGAAAACGGGGAGGGGTGGGTGGGGTGTGGTGAGAAATTGTGAGGGGTGAAAGGGTGTGGGGGTAATTTAGGGATTAAAAAAAAGGGTGGGTGTAGTGAGTTAACATGTGGGTGTACTTAGCAAAAATTTTTTTTTTTTTAAATGCGGGTGCTGAGAGGTTTTTTGTGGGCGCCAATAGAAGCTCCCATAGCTCGGTTTTACCGAGGTATAGGGACAACCTAATGCAATTTATCTTTTTCTAGGTAGTGATTGGTGGGTCAGAAATCAAAAATGACCCCATGTGCACCAATGTCAATATGGTGATAATTTTACCCTGCATCAGTACTAAATAAGGAGAAAAGAAAAGGTTGTCTAAAAGGACTAACCCATTATTTGAGGGCTCGAGTAGGGCAAGTAGCACTGGCTAAGCAGACGCAAAAATGTGAAGTGCAAGCTACCATATGGCCACTAACTCAAGAGTATAACGATTGTTAATGATAAGTCATCCTATTAAATGCTCTACTCATCCTTCTAAGAGACAAAGCCGTTGACATAATTCCCAAAGTATTCAATCATCATGTCTAACAATGATGATTTATAATTAATTATAATTATTAAATAATTTAAAGTATGGGACATCAATTGAAATCTTCTAGAATAAGTCTTTAGTAATTTTATTTATTATTGGATAATCTTCCTCGAAAATTGAGGCAAGTTAACCTAGCAAGGGTTGAACAAATCTTTGAGGCCAACTAACCACCTCGATCCTGTCCTACCTAAGATTAAAAACAAAAACATTGAGCTATTTTTGGCTCAATACCAACTTGTTAAGTATTGATTTGCTTAGTACCGACCTATGTCAATGACTTTTGATTGTAAAGCTAGAAATGAGCTGCTTGATTTTCTAGATGTATAAAAGAAAATACATGGATTTAATTTAGATGAGTCATAACAAAATCAGAACTACTTTTGTCGCTTGAGCATATAGTTAAGCTCAACCTCTAAAAGTGAAGGACAAATAATATGGGTTGATCTAACAGTTGGTTCTTGTGATGACACATGGCATGGTTAGATATTAACACAATGAGAGAAAACTATAATCAAGGATTGGGATTTTCCTTCGTCGCAATCATTCTATCCTAGTATGGTTAGGATTTTTCTTATAATAAGCCCACTCTTACAAAAAAAATTAGTTTATTAATTAAGAATGTTGAGTTTTCTTCGAGATTAAGACTTAATTAAAGCTATTCCTCATAAGAGTCCATCTCAAGGTGCATTTCCTCCATATGTTTATAAAAGCAGCATAGGATTCGTAGTGAGGTAACTTTAACTCTCCCTCTCTCTCCCTCTTCTTTGCTTAATCTTAGATATCTCCTCTAAGGTAGTGTTTGATAGGAAAAATATTATCCATGGATAAGTGTACGGGATAGAGTTTATCCCTTGGCTATCCCTAGGGATATCCCTTGGCTATCCCATTGATCATATCAAATGCAAAAAGGTAAATCCATAGGATAACCTTTTTTTACTCTTATTTCGAGGGATAACCAACTATTCCTGCATTCTCTAGGAAATAAATTGAGGGGATATCTCATGGTTAACCATGGTTAACCATAGATTATCCCTTTGGTTAACTTTATTCTCTTCTATCCCTTATAGTTATGGCTTTTGGGAATAAGAGGGGATATCCAAGGAATATCCCCTCTTATCCCCTATTTCAAACACTACCTAAAGGCCTTAGGGCTTCCTCTTTGTCCACATTGTTGACTCAATCATCAAAAGGTTTCCCTTATATGAAACTTCGGGGCCATCTAATTCTTCTTTCTTTGAATGTAGGAAGGCAAGCAAGGTAGGCAATCAGCCAATTAAGATGTTCTACCATATTTATGAAGAAGCAATATCTTCATGAGTGCAAAGATCTAAAAAAAAAAACTATCAACAATAATCATTACATGAAACATAGCTATTGCTTTCACTAGTATATTCCTATAGATAATTTATAAAAATTATCTTAGATATCTCCTCTAAAGGCCTTAGGGCTTCCTCTTTGTCCACGTTGTTGACTCAATCATCAAAAGGTTTCCCTTATATAAAACTTCGAGGCCATCTAATTCTTCTTTTTTTTTAACGTAGAAAGGCAAGCAAGGTAGGCAATTAATCGATTAAGATGTTCTACTATATTTATGAAGAAGCAATATGATTCATCAGTGCAAAGATCTTAAAAAAAAACTATCAGCAATAATCATTACATGAAACATAGCTACTGCTTTCTCTAGTATATTCCTATAGATAATTTATAAAAAATTATTTTTTATCAAAGTTTCCACCAAAAGGATTTATATACTTCAAAAATAATATTTTAATTTAATAAACAAATGAATAAAAAGATTATTTCATCATTTTCTTATTATCATCTATTATTTTTTCGTGACAACATTTTAATAAGTGTCACTACGACATTATAATGTTAATGGCGTGACCTTTCCTTCCTTTTTAAATATCGTTTCACCATGGCATAAGATATCACATGCTTTGATTCACGTGGACCTTCTAAGCCATCAATTCATCAAACAATTTAATAGCAAAAAAGAAATACGGACAAAAACTCCATAGATCCGACACGTGCGCAACTAACGGCTCACGCGATTCTCTCATCCTTGACGTGGCCTTGGACGTGAACCCGTTTTCGGTGCTCCCCATCCTCCCTCTCTTTAGTTTACCGTCTCCTGAGTCACACTTTTTACCACTAACTCTCCTATTCACGTGGTTTCCGTTAGGGTATGATATTGGGTCTTTTCTGACAGTGTGTTTATTACATTTATTTATTTATTTATTGGATCAAAATCTCGCGTCGGCGTCGGTGGGTACTCCACCCGACGCTGTTGATGTCATAACGCGTTATTTTCTTACGTCATCTCCTACGTTCCACCATGGCACCATCCCGTTCTCACCGGCAGCTCGGCTCGGTTCGGCTTCAACGTCTTTCAATGGCTGAGCCGGCTGTGAGTGCGAGGTATTCCAAAGCCCGTCTAGGCCAATTTATTCCCCCACTAAGTCAGAAAAAAAAAAGTTTATATCCCAATAATTATCAAAATCGATGCTAACCAAGTAGAAAATGAAGTGCTTCGCTGCTTGATTTTTTTTAATCAATAATTAAGACAAATATTACTTAAAATATTAATGCTAATTCAAATATGCATTAGGAAAAATTGCAGTCATGATTCCGCACAATGCCACTTGTTAATAATAAAAAAAAGCTTCCACGTTGGTAGATAAGATGCGCGGTGACCCAAACAATAGAATCCTTTTATGCTGTGTTTGATAAAAAAAAACATTACCTCTGAATAAGCATGTGGAATAGTATTTATTCAAAAAATATTCTTTGACTATCCATGAATTATATTAAATATAAAATTTTTTTTTTTTTCCTAAATAACTTTTTGTTATCCTCTCTAGTTATTTGATTGAAGGGATAGAAAAGGATATTCCCCAAACAAAAATTTTTAACCCCAAACTACCCCCAAAAATATATGTTGAAAGAGAGAGAGAGACTCTCATCTATCCCCAGCATACAATGGGGAAGTGGATCTTGCGGATATATCGCATGGACCCGGCGATTGAACGGTTCTTCTTCGACCTCCGGCCCTTCTCCTCTTGTCCCTTGTCGATCTTACACTCGATGAGGTCGATGAGGCGTTGTTGCCGAGGGGGTCGACGAGGATGCCTGGCTTTCGGAAGGAGGGCCAGAGGGCGGGGGCGGATCTTGCAAGGGGCGTTGAAGATAGATCTGTGGCAAAGAGGGGAGATGATGCGGCCAGCATCGTCGACGGCGGAGGAGAGGCGAGGATGGGAGGAAGCGGCTGGGGGCTTGCTCCCAAGATTCGGGTCCTCGCTATCGATGCTTCTTCACTTCGTCTGAAGGTAGAAAGAAATCTTGACATGCTCCCATCCAGGCCACGGCCATAGCCGAAGCCCACGAGAGGAGTAAGCGACATGCTTCTATCCAGACTGTTGGCCTGGATGCCAGGTCAGCATCCATACGAAGTCCCAAGAGACGAGACTCTTCGTATTCGAACAGGACTCTTCGTATTCCTCAGCTTATCTGCTCCTCGTCTATAAGAAGACCCGAGGTGTCTTCAGAATAGACAGGAGAGACAAAGTCTCAGAAGCCTTCCTCCTCTCCCTTCGGTCTGCGGCTATTGCCCGGAAATTCATTCTCTGACTCGGGTGCACTTCTGGCTCCTGATCCGGATGCCGGTCTCATCGCCTCAGGGTGGAACCTGCAAACAGTTCGCGCGCAGAGGGTGCTGTGGGGGTTTTCCTCTGCGAAGACCCTCTGACGCCCAAGTCAGTGGAGATTCATAGTAAGCATATGTGAGGAGAAGACTCTCATAGAAGAGCTCCCCTAGATGGGTGTTCTCTCTCAAGAGTGTGTGTAGTTGCGTACCTGAGAGATTAGAGGGTAGCCGTATTTATAGGGGATCACTTGATTCTTTGGGCGTGTCGCGAGAGGAGGTCTGAAAGCCGTTAGGATTCGGAACGTATTCGAATCAAGTTTGTTATAAGGTCAGTAGGGTTCGTATTTTGTCAGTTAGAGATCGACGGCTGGGAGAACTGGTTGATGCTTTGAGATTCAGCGATTACGTAGGTTCTAGGCCACTCTTGTGGGTCCTAGGCCACTTTGGGTATGATTCCCCGCTTGAATTTTATTCGGTTATAGTGAATTCAATTCTCCCGTGCCAGATTCCGTAGAGGTATTCGAATGCCTCGGTCTGGCCGAGGCAAGGGGGTTACTCGGGTTACCGAGATATAAACGGCTTAGGTCGCCGAGGTGTAAGGATGGCTCCGAAGTCCGAGGCCGACAGGGGCTGAGGCCGTCCGAGGCTGAGGCTGAGGGAGAAGTCCGAGCCGAGGCCGTCCGAGGCCAGGGCCATCCGAGGTTGAGGCTGTACAAGGCCGAGGCCGAAGCCCGAGGCCAGGGCCGAAGAGGAAAGCTCCGGGGCCGAAAGAGGAAAGCTCGAGGCCAGGGGGAGCCCCGAGGCCGGGGCCAAGGAGGAAAGCCCGAGGCCAGGAGGAAGCTCGAAGGAGGAAAGCTTGAGGTCGGGGCCGAGGAGGGCCGGGACGGAAAGCTCAAGGCCGGGCCGGGGCCGGGGCCGGGGCGGAAAGCTCGAGGCCGGGGCCGGGGCGAAAGCTCGAGGCCGGGGCCGAGGAGGAAGCTCGAGGCCAGGGCGGAGGAAGCTCGAGGCCAAGGTCGAAGAGGAAGCTCGAGGCTAGAGTCGGGGCGGAAAGCTCGAGGCCGGGGCTGAGGAGGAAAGCTCAAGACCGGGGCCAAGAAGGAAAGCTCGAGGCTGGGGCTGGGGAAAAGCTCAAGGATAGGGCCGAGGGGAAAAGCTCGAGGCCAGGGCCGAGGAGGAAGCTTGAGGCGGGACGAGGTGTCTGTGGCCGAGCGGGATGATGCCGGGGCGAGGCCGACTTGCATGATGCCGGGCAAGGCCGACTTGGAAGATGCCGGGGCGAGGCCGACTTGCATGATGCCGGGAGGCCGACTTAATTGGCCAGGGCGAGGCCGACACCATGTGACGAGGCCGACACCGGATGATGAGGCCGAGGAGAACAGGCCTGAGGTCGAACAGAAGCTAGCTCCATGCGAAGGAGAGAGAAAAGGTGGCGGACGGGGGAAGGCCGAGTTGCAAGTCGGATGCTGTCATTGTGGCCCATGGATGGCTCGGGTTACCGAGGTATGAGAATGGCTCGGGCTACCGAGGTATGAATGGCTCGGGTTACCAAGGTATGATGATGGTTAGGGTTGTTGGGACGATCTGACGCCGCTGAGGGCAATTGGGCTTTGCTGCTTAGTGGGTCTGACAGCTGGCCGATAGGACGTTAGAATTGGACTAGACCTAATTGTCGATGTGTGCGGTCATCGATGCAATAACGATTTTACCCCTCATCACATGCCCTCCACTCCCTAGTCCGAAGTGTAAGTTCGGATATAGGGAGTAGAGTTCCGGAACAATCTTATTTGGGGGATTCGAAAAGGCGAGCAATAATAATCTCATAAATGACCCGGAGGCCAAAGAAGTGGAATATGGAAACATCTCAGACGTTGACCTTGACGCCATCCTGGGCCCTAATGAGGCCACGGCTCATGAAGAATGCCCTCAGCCTGCTGCCGAGGAACCCAAGATTTCTTTTCCAACAACATTTGAAGTGGGTGAAGCGAGTCAAGTCCTCCCGGATGTTACCAAGGAGGTTCCTGGAACTGGCCCAAACCCTGATTCTTAAGGGCTGCTTATGTATTTTTGCTTTTTCAATTTGTAATCCGATCGGGATTCAATGAATGAATCTTTCAATCTCTTTTGCTTTGCCTTATCACTTTGGTCATTGTCTTTTCGAATGACCTTTTTGTCGGGAGTTCCCTTGATGGTAAACGAATCATAAATGAAATGCGATTCAAGGTCGGATAGCCCTTCGGGGTTCCGAATCGAAGTTTTTGCTCAATCGAAGCTAGATTAACTGGTTTTGCCATGGGACACAACTTCGACTTTGCCTCAGTTAGGGCCGAGGTTAGGTGCATGCAAGCTGACTTAGCTCGCCGAGGTACGAAATGGTTAGGCATGAAACGATCGAAAACGACGTAAATATCTCAGCTTGGGCCGAGGTTAGACAATTCGGTTTGTCCGAAGCAAAAAGTTGGTACGTTTTTTTGCCGAGGCATATAAAATGGCTTTGTCAAAGGACGTTTTGTTTCTGCCTAAGGCATTTATCTCATTATCCTTTTCCAATGCGGGTCTTTTTAGCGTATGCGACAAGCACTTGATCGTCATTGGACGACATCATTTTCGAAAGGGGATTTCCCAGGCCTGCGCATATCTCAAGGACCTACGGTCGGTTTCCTGCATTTAAGGCTCTTGATTCGAGGTAGAAGAAAATCTTTGTCTTCCGTCATGGCCTGGGAGGTGCGTTCGGTGCTCTTTGGAAAGCGCCCTTTTCTTTTGATCCACCACATGGCAGTGCGGTCATGGCATTTCAAATTCCAGGGCTCCCTTCTTTAATGGTTGCTCCCGGTTTGTTTGTCTATAAAAAGGGTAGGGAGCAGACCCTGTTAGGACATCTCCTGAAATCTCTTCCTTTGTAAGCTACAGGGGCTTTCATGGCACCCATTTCATCGATTTACTGGGTTGGATGCAGAAACATCGTTATCGACCGAAGCTGCTCGGCCGAGCTTTTATTTGTCTTTATTTCCTGTGTTGTTATGCACTTGTAATGCCTCTCAGGAGGTTGTAATTTTTCATCAATAAAGAAAGTTTTTACCCTTTTTCTTCGACTACTTATTTTTTTTTCCAGTGTGGTTGTGCTGAGAGTTGTCCTACTCATATCGTGCTATTGTAGCATAGTTTACTAGTTCAACAGTGCTTTTGCTACTTGGTTTTTGTTAAGCACAATTTTAGTCCTCTGCGGAGGATGCGTTCACCTCTGTTTATGTCAGAGAGAGAGAGAGCTGGGCGGCCCTGTGAACTTATGATGCGTACATGATCCTACTCGAGGGGATGAAGTAGCTTGTATAATCTTGTCGATAAGTGAAGGAAGGTTACTTACCTCTGCCGAAGTATGATAGGATGCTTTAGTTGCACTAAAGTGTCTGAGAAATTATCTGACAGGCCAAAGCTTTAGGTGATGTTCAAAAATGCATCACTCGGTTTGGCCGAGGCTTCAGAGATTATTCCAAAATATATCACTCGGTGTGGCCGAGGCTTTAGATTATTCAGAAATATATCACTCGGTTTGGCCGAGGCTTCAAAGATTGTTCAGAAATATATCACTCAGTTTGGCCGAGGCTTCAGAGATTATATTTTACTTGGCGCTGCCAAGGTACGAAGCTCTCTCAGCCCGGCTGAGGTTTGTCAAATATATTTTACTTGGCGTGGCTAAGGTATGAAGATCACTCGGTCCGGCCAAGGATTTATAAATATTATATTTTACTTGGTGCTGCCAAGGTACGAAGACCGTCACTCGGCTTGGCCGAGGCTTCAAGATTATATTTTACTTGGCGCTGCCAAGGTACAGAGACCGTCACTCGGCTTGGCCGAGGCTTCAAGATTATATTTTACTTGGCACTGCCAAGGTACGAAGCTCTCTCGGCTCGGCCGAGGTTTGTCAAATATATTTTACTTGGTATGGCTAAGGTACGGAGATCGCTCAACCTGACCGAGGATTTATAAAGATTATATTTTACTTGGCGCTGCCAAGGTACGAAGATTGTCACTCGGCTTGGCCGAGGCTTCAAGATTATATTTTACTTGGCGCTGCCAAGGTACGAAGTTCTCTCGGCCCGGCCGAGGTTTGTCAAATATATTTTATTTGGCGTGGCCAAGGTACGGAGATCGCTCTATCCGGCCGAGGATTTATAAAGATTATATTTTACTTGGTACTGCCAAGGTACGAGACCGTCACTCGGCTTGGCCGAGGCTTCAAGATTATAGTTTACTTGGCGCTGCCAAGGTACGGAGACCATCACTCGGCTTGACCGAGGCTTCAAGATTATATTTTACTTGGTGTTGCCAAGGTACGGAGACCACTCGGCCCGGTCGGGATTTAATGTATAGTAGGACCTGCTTCTCATTACAGCTTTCAATGAGAGTTATAAGAATTTTGTGAGTCTTTAAGAGTTTAGTAAGAGCGTACTTTTACTGATGATATGCGTGGAGATTATCCGAGTTCCATGTCCGAGGAATAGATTTCCATCCAACTCTTGGAGCTTGTAGGTGTTGGGTCTGATTACTTCCGCCACTTGGTAGGGGCCTTCCCAATTTGGGGATAATTTTCCTTGCTCCAGAGGCTTCGAGATGGATGCTTTTCAGAGCACCAGATCACCGGGGAGGAAAAAATTTCCCTCGGACTCTGGTGGAGTGATAGCGGGTAACTCTTTGCTGGTAGGCAGCCATTCGGATTCTGGCTTTCTCCCTGACTTCTTCTACTAGGTCGAGATTGGTTCGGAGCTGTTCATCATTGGATTCCTCCGAATAACCTTCTACGCAAGGGAAGGGGAGTCCAACCTCCACTGGAATGACAGCCTCTGTGCCAAAGGCCATCTTAAATGGGGTTTGTCCCGTGGGTACCCTCTCGGTAGTCCGGTAGGCCCACAACACATGGTGGAGTTCCTCGGCCCATCTTCCTCGTGCCCGGTTAAGCCGAGCTTTAATCCCCTGCAGGAGAGTTTGGTTGTTACCTCGGCCTCTCCATTAGCTTGAGGATGTCTGACTGATGTCAGGCGATGGAGAATGCCATGATCCTTGCATAACTCTCGAAACTTAGGGTTGTCGAACTGCTTCCCGTTGTTGGTGATGATAGTGTGGGGAAGGCCAAAGCGGCAGATGATGGATCTCCATACGAAGTCTTTAGCTCGAGCTTCGGTTATTTGGGCGACTGCTTCGGCTTCCACCCACTTAGTGAAATAATCAATTGCAACAAATAAGAACTTCTTTGCCCTGTTGCGAAGGGGAAAGGGCCAAGAGTATCCATTCCCCATTTGGCGAAGGGCCAGGGGGATGATATGGAAGTCAGGTGTGCCGAGGGAAGCCTCTGGACATTTGAGTGCCTCTAGCATGAATCACAAGTTCGGACGAGGTCGTCGGCATCTTTTTGCATCATCAGCCAATAATACCCTTGGCAGCACTTTTTGGCATAGGGCCCGACCACCAAGGTGATTGTCACAGATACCTTCGTGGACCTCCCGGAGAGCATAATCAGCCTCTGTTGGTCGGAGGCACTTGAGTAGCGACATTGAGAAAGGACCGCTTGTATAGTCGGTCATCAATCAGGACATAATGAGATGACTGCATTTTCAGCTTCCTTGCTTCCTTTCTATCAGTGGGCAGCAACCCTTCTTTAAGGTATTTGTGCAGGGGGTCCATCTAGGATGGTTCGATGTCGATTTGCATCATCTGGTCAACATCGGTGATGCTGGGCTTCTCCAGGACCTCCAAGTGGAATTTTCGCTCGAGATCCATTGACTATGTGGTCAGCCTTTGGGATCTAGATAATTTAAATTCATTGAAACATGAGGATAAATCACACACCTTTTGGAGATACTGGATCATACTCGGCTCTCGAGCCTTGAATTCTCCCTGCACCTGGCCGGCCATCAACTGAGAGTCGGTGTAAGCAATCAGCTTATTGACCTTAAGCTCATGGGCGATCTGGAGTCTGGCAAGAAGGGCTTCATACTCTGCTTCATTGTTTGAAGCTGGGAAGGAAAAGCGGATGCTATATTCGAAAGTTGCGCCCTTTGGGCTGGTGAGGACCAGGCCAGCGCCAAAACCACCCGTGCTGGAGGATCCATCGGCGTGAAGTAACCATGGAGCGCTAGGCTTTGGTTGTCCGGGGGCATTCGGAGCAGAGCCATCTTTGGGTATGGTACATTCAAGGAGGAAATCCGTCAGAACCTGGGCTTTAATCACTGGACGAGGTTGATACTGAATGTTGTGCTTGCTCAGCTCGATAGCCCACTTGGTCATTCTCCCTGACGCCTCTGGACGATGAATAATTTCTTTGATGGGTTGGTCGGTCAAGACAGCGACAGTGTACGCTTGGAAATATGGCCGCAACTTTCGGACCGATGTCACCAGGGCTAGGACCATCTTCTCGACTCGAGTATACCTCGTTTTAGCATCCTTGAGTAGTTTGCTGACATAATAAATAGGTCTTTGGACTTTGTTTTCCTTTCTGACTAGCACTGAGCCAACAATGTTTTCAGAGATCGCCAAGTATAAGTTCAGCATTTTCCCTAGCTTCGGGCTGCTAGGAGAGGTGGTGAGCCGAGGTATTTCTTGAGGTCTTCAAAGGACTTCTGGCAATCAGGGGTCCATTGGAAGTTTTTGGCCGACCGGAGCACTTTGAAGAAGGGAAGGCATTTCTGGTCGATTGAGCAATGAAGCGGCTGAGGGCTGCTACTCTCCCAGTGAGGCATTGCACGTCCTTGACTGACCCAGGCGGGGCCATTTATTGTAGGGCTTGGATCTTCTGAAGATTTGCCTCGATGCCTCACTGAGAGACCATGAAGCCAAGGAATTTTTCGGAGTTAACCCCAAAAGCACATTTGGTGGGGTTGAGCCTCATCTGATACTTTCGAAGTGTGGCAAGCTCTCCGTGAGATCCTTGATGTGCTGGGATGCCTCCTCTCTTTTTACCAGCATATCATCAACATACACATCCATGTTCCGACCGATTTGCTCCTTGAAGACTTTGTTGACCAGCCTTTGGTAGATGGCACCTGCATTTTTCAAACCAAAGGGCATAACTCGGTAGCAATAGATACCTCGGTCGGTGATGAAGGTGGTTTTCTCCTCATCTTTGGGCACCATTCGGATCTGGTTGTAGCCTGAATAGGCATCCATAAAAGTCAGCATTTGATGGCCTGAAGTTGAATCCATGAGCTGGTCGATCCGCGGAAGAGGAAAGCTGTCTTTTGGGCAGGCCTTGTTGAGGTCAGTGAAATCGATGCAGATCCTTCATTTGCCATTCAACTTTTTCACCATGACCACATTTGCCAGCCAGTCGGGGTAATTAAGCTCTTAGATAAATTTGGCTTTGATGAGTTTATCTACTTCTTCTTCGATGGCTTTCTGGCGCTTGGGGGCGAAGCTTCTTTTCTTCTGCTTGTTGGCCGAAACGTCTCGTCTACGCTGAGGCAGTGGACCAGGACTTCTGGGCTGATTCTGGGCATATTTGATGTAGACCAGGCAAAGACGTCGGCATTCCTTCGAAGGAATTCAATTAATTCTTGCCGAAGCTTTCCTTCCAGCTGTGACCCGATCTTTATGGTTCGGTCGGGCTAAGCCTCGTTAAGTGGTACCTCCTCCAGTTCTTCGGCTGGCTCTCCTCGTTGCTCAGTAAGATCTTCCCGAGCATCCAACCCATCCACCTTGGGCTTTCTGGACTGAAGGTCGGCGACAAAGCAATGCCGAGCTATGATTTGACTTGCTCGAACAACCCCCACTCCCATTCAGTGGGGAACTTCATGGTGAGATGGCGAATGAAAATGATGGCCTTGAGAGATATTTGCCCCGGTCTATCGAGGATGGCATTGTAAGGAGACCTGAGCTTGGTCACAAGGAAATCCATGAGCACGGTAGCCACGCGGAGCCAGGTGCCGGCTCGGATTGATAGAGTGATGACCCTTCAGGGATTATGGAGTCACCTGTGAAGCCCACTAGGGTGGACTCTATCGGTCGGAGGCTTTCTACCTAGAATTTTAATCTCACAAAGGTATCAAAATACAGAACATTAACAGAGCTTCCACTATCAATCAAGATACGGTGTACATCATAATTGTTTATGTTCAAAGATACAACCAATGCATCATCATGGGGGTACTGTACCTCCCAAAGGTCTTCATTAAAGAAAGTGAGCTCATCAACTCGAGCTTTCTTTGGCAAGTTTCCTCCTCGCTTGACCAAGAAGATGGGGATGTTGGGGAACGCAGAATACCCCCAAGATCATGGCTATAGCGTATATGAGTAATACAAAAAAAACTTTTACCGTTCTAATCTATGAGTACAAGATCATACCTTCATATTTGAACTTTGGATCACTTGATTCGATTGCTCGACCTCAACCTTTAAGCCTTCCGCCGTATTCCCGAAAATACCTTCCTTCTCTCACAAGATGATGAAATCTCTTGGCCGTCCTAGGGTTTCTTGTTTTCTTTTTTTAAAAAACGTTCTTCCTAGCAACCAACTGAGAGGGTATTTATAGGGCTACAACAGGGACCAATAGGCAATATGAAAAGGACTTCCCACGTAATTAAATCTCCCAATCCTACCCCGGGTTAGGATTTAATTATGTAAATTAATTCATTCCACTAAAAAATTATAATTGTACTCCTAATCATATTTGAATTTATATTTTGAGCCTTTAATATTAATACTTATTATCTCCCCACGTTAAGATTACAGATATCCACCAATTAAATTTAATTATGATAATATAATTAATTAGCTTTTATTATCCTTGAGACCTATCCACTTAACTTATTGATGTATCGGATTCAAAATCCACTTGCAAGATTTGATACAATCAAAACTTATAAGCTTCCTCAAGGGGATATCATCAATCCAATTATCAGGACGTAGTTCCCTTCAACTATTAATATTTACCATATATATAATGTTATTGCCCAACCCACTGAGTTTATTGACTCATATGAATCTTACTCTATGTGTAATCAAAGCAATAATCATTACATACACGTGTCTAGAAATAGAATTCGGATTAAGAGCATAAGTAATCATAATATTCATGAGGTTTAATTATTTTATAAAGTCAGTATAAAATAATTAACTCAACTGGGTCCTGTTCAATACACACAAAGTGTACTAACACAAATAGTTAGAATAAATCATTCTCCATAGTCAAGACAGACCTACTAAAAATTTGTGCTACAGTTCTACTGATGGTGTGTCCAATTCCATCTAAAAATGTGAACAATAAACTTGTATTCCAAAAGAACCGATGATCTAGTCTTCTGTGTGTAAGCCATACTCTACACACTAGATCAAATACTCTTTGTAAATACTAGACACATGCACATATATAGTAAATGGCATACATTGCTCAAAATGAATTCTCATTAAAATATAAAGACATAACATAAAGCATATCTTTTAGTCTATATCTCTATCAGGGGAGTCGGCTGCCGCTATCACATTGACGTTGCCAATGACCGAGGGATTTGGTGAAGAAAGCTGGCGAGGCTTGGGTTGGCGATTCTCCTCATTGTTCGGCTCAGGAGGCCCTCTGAACCGGTCCAGTCTGCCCGCCGGATTAATCGCTCGATCTCGTTCTTGAGCTGCCAGCAGTCTTCGGTATCGTGTCTATAATCCCGATGGAAGCAGCAGTACTTGGTCGGGTCCCTCCGAGTCTTATTGCCTTGGAGAGGGGGAGGCCAAGGAATTCGCTGCTCGATCTTCATCAGGATCTGCGCTCTTGGCGCTGTGAGGGGAGTGTAGTGGTCAAACCTTCGGGCCGGACTTCGGGTTTGGTCTTGAGGCGACGGTGGAGGAGCTCTATGGTGGCGAAGCAGGCTAGCACGGCGGTGGGCCCGTTGTTTGTCCGAGCCCTTTGCCTCCTTCTTCTTCAGCTGCCCGGTCCGAGCTGATCTCCTCGATTCTTTAACCCTGGCATACTTGTCCGCCAGGGACATCATGTTCGAAAGGCTCTTTGGGTAGTTAACCTCTAGAGCCAGGTAGAAGTCTCCTTCCTTCGACACTTCTTCGGCCAGGGTAGATATGGCTACCTCATGGTTGAGATGGTCGACTTCTAAGAGGGCCGTGTTGAAGCGGCCGAGGTAATTCTTCAGCGATTCCCCTCTTCTGCTTGACCTCAGAGAGGAATCAGATCTCCGTCACTGGCGACGACTACTGACGAATTAGCTGATGAGCAAACAGCTCAGTTCGTCAAAGGAATCAATGGAACCTGGCTTCAGGCTATTGAACTAGGTTCGGGCAGATCCCCTTAGAGTGAAGGGGAAGGCTCGACGCAGGATTGCATCTGATGCTCCGTAGAACATCATGATGGATTTGAAGTTGCTCAGGTGGTCGTCAGGGTCGATGGATCCGTGGTACGGCTCGATGGTAGGGAGCTTGACATGAGAGGGAATCACTTCCCTCATGATCCTCTCGGAGAAGGGGATGCCCTACTCCACTTTCGGCTGGGACGAAGGGGTTTGTCTGACAGTGTCTAACTCTGACGCCATTTTTGATGCATCTCCTGCATCTACTGCCTGATCCCTTCATCCAGAGTGGTAGGAGGGATCGGGCAATGGGAAGACGGTGGGGTATTGAGTTCTGGAAAGACACTGGAGAGGGAGAACGAACCCGTCTAGATCTGAGCAGGCTCTTCCCTCCAGCTCGCTGCGGTGCTGGCTTCGCTTTTGTGGGCTGGTGATGATAATCCACTGCTTCTGATGGATTAAAGGAAGAGATCGCTGGCAGAGCAGGGGCAGCGACCTCTTTATGAAGCTAAGGAGCAGGGATGGCGGGGCCAGGGGTCGCTTGGAGCCCCTGGACCAGCTAAAGTGACCCCTGGACCAGCTGGGTCAATGCCTGGACCTGCTGAACCAGAGCGAAAAACTGGTCTAGGGTTACCGTCGTTGTCGGCGGCGAAGGAATTTCAGCTGGTGGTGGTGGTGGAGGTACCGCACCGCTAATCGGATCAGGCCTTTGAGAGGCGGTCTGATCCTGAGCTTCGGACATGGTTCTTCTTCGATTGGTCATTAGAGGATGCTTCTTCTAGTTCTTTGAGTCTTGTCTCTGGATTACACGTTTATGGGACTTGAGGCCCTTCCTCTAATACCAATCTGTTGCCACGGAAATCTGTTCTTCGACTTGGGTGCACTTCTGGCTCTTGATCCGGATGCCGTCTCGTCCTCGGGTGGAACCTGCAAGATAGTTTGTGTGCAGAGGGTGCTGCGGGGTTGCCCTTGCAGGGCCCTTCGATGCCCAAGTCAGTGGAGATTCACGCAAGCAGATGTGAGGAGAAGACTCTCACAGAAGAGCTCCCCTAGATGGGTGTTCTCTCTCAAGAGTGTGTGTAGTTGTGTACCTGAGAGATTAGAGGGCAACAGTATTTATAGGGGATCACCTGATTCTTTGGGCATGTCACGAGGGGAGGTCTAAAAGCCATTAGGATTTGGAACGGATTCGAATCAAGTTTGTTATGAGGTCAGTAGGGTCCTATTTTGTCAGTTAGAGGATTGATGGCTAGGAGAACTGGTTGATGCCTTGAGATCAGCGATTACGTAGGTTCTAGGCCACTCTTGTGGGTCCTAGGCCACTTCTGGTTATGATTCTCCGCTTGAAATCTTATTCGGTTATAGTAAATTCAAATTCTCCCGCACCAGATTCTGCAGAGGTATTCGAATGCCTCAGTCCAGTCGAGGCAAGGGGGTTACTCGGGTTATCAAGGTATAGACGGCTTAGGTCGCCGAGGTGTAAGGATGGCTCCAAAGTTCGAGGTCGAGGCCGACAGGGGCTGAGGCCGTCGGAGGCTGAGGCTAAGGGAGAAGTCTAAGCCAAGGCCGTTGAGGCCGGGGCCGTCCGAGGCGGAGGCCGTACAAGGCCGAGGCCAAAGCCCGAGGCCGGGGCCGAAGAGGAAAGCTCCAGGGCCGAGGAGGAAAGATCGAGGCCGGGGCCGAGGGGGAAAGCTCGAGGTTGGGACCGGGGCGAAAAGCTCGATGCCGGGGCCGAGGAGGAAAGCCCGAGGCCGGGGCCGGGGCCGAAAGCTCGAGGCCGGGCCGGGGAGGAAAGCTCGAGGCCGGGGCCGAGGAGGAAGCTCGAGGCCGGGGCCGGGGGGGGCAGAAAGCTCGAGGCCGGGGCCAAGGAGTAAAGCTCGAGGCTGGAGCCGAGGCGGAAGCTCGAGGCCAGGGGGGGAGGAAAGCTCGAGGTTGGAGCCAAGGCGGAAGCTCGAGGCTGGGGCGGGGCGGAAAGCTCGAGGTCGGAGCTGAGGCGGAAGCTCGAGGCCGGGGCCGAGGAGGAAGTTCGAGGCCGTGATAAGGTGTCTGTGGCCGAGCAGGATGATGCCGGGGCGAGGCCGACTTGCATGATGCCGGGTAAGGCCGACTTGGAAGAGGCCGGGGCGGGCCGACACCGGGTGACGAGGCCGAGGGGAACAGACCCGAGGCTGAACAAAAGTTGGCTCCATGCGAAGGAGAGAGAAAAGGTGGTGATGGGGGGAAGGTCGAGTTGCCAAGTTCGGATGCTATCATTGTGGCCCATGGGATGGCTCGGGTTACCGAGGTATGAGAATGGCTCGGGCTACCGAGGTATGGATGGCTCGGGTTACCAAGGTATAGGATGGTTTGGGTTATCGAGATGACCTGACGCCGCTGAGGGCGATCGGGCTTCGCTGCTTAGTGGTCTGCTAGCTGGACAACAGGACGTTAGAATTGGACTAGACCCAATTGTCGATGTGTGAGGTCATCGATGCAATGATGATTTTACCCTCATCAGCGGCTTAGGAGCATGGATAAACAGGGGACTCTGGTAGCCCCCGACGACAAACAATCCTGCTTCCACTGCTGCCGTCATTATCGGTATGTCCATCATTATCGGTATGTCCTTTATCTTCGGCTCTTCAATTGGTATCAGAGGTTGTTGGGAATAGGCCTTGGATGCTACGGATCATTCTCCTCCTCTGTTCTTAGGTCTTGGATCCTTCTGTGTGATACAGATCATTCCCCTTCTCTGTTCTAAGGTCTCGGATCCGTATACAGATAATTCTCCTCCTCGTTCTCAATGCCTGGGGACACCGGACTCGTTCCCTGCCTCTTGCCGAAACTTGTCCGGCTACTTCCCCGGCCGCTGAGGGCTGGGGAAGCCTCTGCCTCTGCCTCAAATGCGATGGACGCAGGGACCCTGTTATCACCGAATGTTTTCCGATGGTCAGCCATGCCTCGCCTGCTGCTGGAGACCCTTCGGGGGGTCGTCCCCATTGTCTCGGCCTCTTTCTCGGTCGCTGGATGGCCGGGGAAGCCTGATCGCCACCATGTGGGCGGTGGGTGTGCTTGTGCCCGCTGGCCGTAGGGCTACCGAAAAGGTTCCGTAAGTATGGTCGGAGGGCCGAGACCCACCCCCACCACCACTGTGCGATGCGCACAGCGCGCATCGTGAGTTTACGGGTGGTGCCACCCATAAATTCAATATCTTAAGCAGGGCCTTTTTTGTCTTTCCGACATGGCATTTAAATTGTTTTTTTTTGGATTTTCTGGGTATTTCAAAATTCAAAATATTCAAAAATTTACAAAAATTATAGAAAAAATAGAAAAAAATCATAAAAATTATAGAAAAATCATAAAACTTCATCGAATATCATAGAAATTTATTAAAAAATTTTCTTGATGTGGCATGATAGTTTATGCTTTGTGCATGAATAATATAATTGTTATACTGTATGTTCTTTTTTCTGTGAATTTTTTTGGATGCATGATTATTTATGCTTAGTGTATAAATATAATTTATATATAATTCTGCATGTTATTATTATTGACATAATTATTTATGCTTAGTGCATGAGGGGTATTTATGTCAAATGCTATATTTTCTACGAGCATGTTTATTCATGACTTGGTGCATAAATATATAAATATATAAATAATTGGATTTGGTTTTGTGGACAATATAGATATGTTCTATGAAAAATTATCGGATTCAATGTTCTATCTTATTAAATGAGTGATGATTATGATCTTAGCAAAATTTTCAATCTCATTTATAAGAAGGAACATTTGTAATCTGATTATTTTTCTAGATATCAGTATACACTGATATGTGCCTAATGTCCATACCTTGCTTGACTAAATGCAATGATGGCCTCTGTGATAGCTGATCTCAACAAAGGTGAGAAGCAAGATGGACAAAACTATGAAATGTGGCATAGAAAATCCAATACCTGCTGAATGAATTAGAAGTCTTGGAGACCCTGACAACTTGTATGACACCACCAGCGCCTAGCACTACTGAGCAACATCGCCTTGATCGGGAAGCCTATGACAATTGGGTCAAGAAAGATCGTTGTGCATGCTTTACTATGTTGAGCAACATGCACAATGATCTTATTGGCAACTTTGAGCATTGCCAGACTGCTCAGGATATGTGGAACCAGCTCAAGATCAGGTTTGGTCAAACTTCGGCCACAAGGCTACGTGCCTTGAACCTTAGATTCATACTATGTCAAGGATCCCGATCATTCCATGTCACCCACCTTCGTGTGATGGAAAACATATTAGGGATATGAAGGCTACTGGAGTTGACCTTACTGATGAGCAACAGTCCTAGCAGTGATTCGTTCACTGCCTGACCCTCAGTGGAGTCAGATGAAGCTCTTGATGACTCATAGTAAGCACATCAAGACTTTTGAGGATATTGCTCACTTGAGCTAGAGAGCGTATTGAGACTTCCCTCCCTTCGGCCTATATGGTTACTGGTGAGTCTTCGAGGCCCAAGTACAAAAAGAAGGGAAAGGCACATCACAGGAGTGCTCAGGGATATAAAGGAAAAACTATGGCCAAACCTAAGAGAGGATGTCGAGGGGGCAAGAGAATGTGACAAAGATTAAGTGCTACAACTGTGGAGCTAAAGGCCACTTTGCTCGTGATTGCACTGAGCCAAAGAAGGTATGCTCCATATTAAGCTCTCTCTATGTTTGTTCATATGCATTAGTTGCTGACACTCTCTCGATTGGATTGTAGATTCGGGAGCGAACAAACATATAGTGCGAGATCGAGCTGGTTTTATAGATTTTCACCGGATACCTGTAAATACCCAGTTTGTCGTGCTTGGGAACGGTCTGCGTGAGCAGGTTTTGGGTGTAGGAGCATATCGTGTTACGCTTCGTGGTGGACATGTGTTGATCCTACATGACGTTTTGTATGTCCCAACTATCCGGTGTAATCTTTGTTCTGTTCTTGCCCTGTTGGCACTTGGTTACACTTTTACTTTTTCTGGTGACCGTATGGCAGTCTATCTGGATGGTGTTTTATCCTTTTGTGGATATTTATCACAAGGGTTCTTTAGACTTGATGTTGAATTGTGTGCTTCTTACTCCTCTTTTTCTTGTGCTTTATTCCTGCCTGTGATGATAGTTTTCTTTGGCATTCCAGACTTGGTCATGTGGGCCAAGATAGGATGGCACGTATGGCTAAAGTAAGGCTATTAGGCCATGTGCAGGAAAGGCATCAAGAAAGCCTTTTGGTAAGGCTACTAGGCCCTCTCATCCGTTAGAGCTAGTTCACTCTGATATCTGTGGACCCATGAGTGTCAAGGCGCGCCATGGCGCTTCCTATTTCCTCACATTTATAGATGATTTTTTGCGATTTAGGTATGTGTACCTGATCCCACCGCTATGAAGCGCTGGATTATTTCAGATGATTTTTAGCTGAGGTAGAAAATCAGAAGGAGAGGTCTTTGAAGACTCTCCGGACTGATAGAGGTCGCAAATATCTATCTGAGCAATTCCAACGGCTCTGTGCAAAAAAAGGATATGCAGGTAGCTTACTATTCATGTGACACCGCAACAAAATGGTATTACCGAGCGTCGAAATAGGACTTTACTAGACATGGTTAGGTCAATGATGGCGCAAGAAAATCTTTCAATCAGTTTTTGGGGAGATGCGCTGTTGACTGCAACCTACATCCTTAACCGTGTCCCTAGTAAATCGGTACCCTCCACTCCATATGAGCTATGATATGGCATACGACCCTCTGTGGATCATTTGCGTCCTTGGGGCTCAGCAGATATGTTCACAACGCCTCCCATAAGTTGGAAAAGCTGGGTCCTAAAGCCAGCAAAAAGGTGTTCATCAGGTACCTTGAGAATTCGAAGGGTTACGTGATGTATGGTGCACATCCTGATGGAGGGTTGACTGAAGTGGAATCCAGAGACATGGAGTTTCTAGAGAATGAATTTTCGAGCATTGGTGAAATTAGAAAGGACCTGTCCCTGTATGAGTTACAGGAGGACCTTCTACTATCTCTGGCGAGGGAGGAGATTTTTGACCTATCTCAGATATCACCACAGATAGTGGAATGCTAGACCTAGTGGGAGTATCGCACCAGACAGTGGGAGCATACAAGCTGAGCCTAGTAGGAGCTCACCTATGAGGGTTGATGCACCACCTGAGAGTGGTCCTCAGGGTCCAGATCTGCAGTTACGAAGAAGCAAATGTGGTCATATTCCGCGATGATATTTTGGGATTGAAGAGAATGTGTTTCTCTGCACTCCGTTGGATCAAGATGAGCTTGCTTCTATTGAAGAGGCGCTCGATTCACCTGCTCATAGTAGTGGCTAGCTGCTATGAAGATGAGATGGTATCGATGGCCAAGAATCATGTGTGGGACTTGGTAGACCTTTCGTCTGGGCGCAAATCTATAGGAAATAAGTGGGTTCTTAAGATTAAGCGTAAGGCTGATGGGTCAATTGATAAGTACAAGGCTCGTCTTGTGGCGAAGGGCTATACCCAGATGGAGGGTATAGACTTTGAGGAGACATTTTCTCCTGTGATAAGATTTGCCTCCATTCGCCTGATCCTAGCTATTGTAGCCCATTTAGATTTAGAGCTACATCAAATGGATGTTAAAATAGCATTTCTTAATGGAAGCCTGGATGAAGAGATCTATATGGATCAACCCTTGGGCTTTGTGACCAAAGGATAGGGCAAAGTGTGCCGCCTTAGAAGATCCATATATGGTCTCAAGCAGTCATCTAGGCAATAGTACCTCAAGTTTCATGAAAGCCATTACATCGATTGACTTATATATGATTGAGAAGGACCACTGTGTGTACATTAAGAAATCAGACGATGGGATTTGATCTTGGCGTTGTATGTAGATGACATCCTAATTGCTGGGAGTTCTATTGGAGTGATCAATGCCACTAAGGAGTGGCTGTCCTCTGTCTTTGAGATGAAGGATATGGTGAGTGATTTTTGTACTGGGAGTGAGGATCCTAAGGAATCGTGCTAAGAGGTTTCTTGGTTTGTCACAAGAAATGTATATTGAGAAAGTCTTAGAACGATTCGAATGCACTATTCTAAACCCGTTGATACCCCAATAGAGAAGGGCTATACTTTAAGCATCGATCAGTGCTCTAGAACTGATGAGGAGAGAGAAAAGGTGAGCAGAATCCCCTATGCTAGTGCAGTAGGGAGCTTGATGTACGCTATGATGTGTACTCGCCCTGACATTTGCTTTGCAGTCGGCTTGGTTAGCCGATATCAAAGTAATCCAGGACTTGCTCATTGGGCTGCAGTTAAAAGGATTTTTCGTTACCTTCGTGGTACTGCCAATCTCACCCTATGCTATCAGGGTGAAGATTTGAGATTAAAGGGTTTTTGTGACTCTGATTGGGTAGGTGATAGGGACGAGCGTAGATCCACCATAGGATATGTGTTTATCTTTGGAGGTAGAGCTGTCACTTGGTGCAGTAAGAAACAAAGCTGTACCGCCCTGTCCACCATGGAAGCCAAATATATTGCTTGTTCGGCTGCTATCCAGGAGGCTATGTGGCTGAAAAGGTTCTTGAGATGGCTTGAGATATCAGCTACTGCACATGAGGCTATTCAGATTAGTTTCGATAGTATGGAAGCATTACAATATGCTAGGGATCCTAAGTACCATGGAAGGACCAGCATATTGACATCAGATATCACTTCATTAGAGACATGGTCAAGCAAGGAGAAGTTATCCTACAACATATCTCCACTGGCAGGATGCTGGCTGATCCTCTGACGAAGCCTATTCCTAGGGATGTGTTCCAGGCTCATGTGAGGGGTCTAGGTCTGTATAGAGTGTGATAGACCATGATATGTTTCAGACTTATGTAGGAGTTTGTGTCTGTTCTTTTTGTTGTCAGACAGAGATTGTATGGACATCAATGACTATGTGTTAAAGTTTATGAAATATTTATTTTCATTATTATAATGAGTTATATTTATAGGCACATATGTGTATAAGTGTCACAGGCTTAGATCAGCCCACTCACATGGGTGATCGCCCTAACATTTTTGTAGTGGGCAGGATGAGACTAAAGTAGCCATTATAGTTGCTTGAGTAGCAATGCATGAGTTGCAGATTGCATGGGTTGCGAAATGTGCTACATAAATTATAATAGAATAGATTATAATCAAAGTCGCCTCAGTTTGGACTGAGATGAGACTCAGGAGAGTTGAGTACGGAGAATATATATGCTTGTGCAGTGTAGTCCACAGATCCGTACTAAGCTTGTTATAGCCGAACTGGGAGCATTGGTGTGTGCTCGAGTCAGGCAACTTTGTGATGCCTGGACTTATGTTTGTACGATGTTTGAGTATGACATGGCCCATTGTGTGGGAGCTATATCGTAGCATGTATTATGTTGCATGTGCTAAAGTCGATCTTGTAAGGGGTAATGCAAAATATTTCCTCTCCATTATCGTGTGAGACTTACAACTATGTAGTGTCCATGGACTTGAACCTATACCATGAAGTTGGAGTGCAGGATGACTTCCTTAGCCCTCTAGGGTCATGGAAGTGATGTGGCCACGTGAGACAATCCTAGGAAGTCAACTGGACAAGGATGGACTAGTATGAGTGTTCAAGGAAGATTATTCGTGACCACACCTTATGTTTGTGATCCATTGCCTAAGCAATCATGTGTATGAGTTGCATATGATTATGGATACAACATTATGACTTTGTATTTTCAAGTGCTACTCAGGGTAGATCTCTTGAGGGATTGAGAGTGCTTGATTAGGTGTGATCGAACTATCTGGGACACAGACGGATTGGATTATATTCCTGTTCGCTGCGTTAGTTATTTATTAACTTAATGTAGTATATCCACTATGTGTCACTGTGTGTGAGTTTCGTCGGGTCGCACACCCCCACACAGCATGTTGAGAGAGTTGAGGTTATTGTTCATGTATGGACGAGTGGGAGATTATTGGCCTGGATGCCAGGTCAGCGTCCACACGAAGTCCCAAAAGAGACGGGACTCTTCGTATTCCTCAGGCTTATCTGCTCCTCGTCTATAAGAAGACCCAAGGTGCCTTCAGAATAGACAGGAGAGACCAAGTCTCGAAAGCCTTCCTCCTCTCCCTTCGGTCTGCAGCTTAAGGGCGTGGACAAATAGGGGACTCTGGTAGCCCCCGACGACAGACAATCCTGCTTCCGTTGCTGCCGATATTGAGGTATGTCCGTCATTATCGGTATGTCCTTTATCTTCGGCTCCTTCATAGACCATGGCCAAATGGGGAAGGAGGGCAGCCGAGAGGAAGCGGTCGATGATGACATCAACGGAGGGGTGGCCGAAGGAGAAAGGCTTGCCGACGGGGGAGAAGACGATGATGCCGACCTCGGTGCCACAGAGGATCGAGAGCTTATTGGCCTTTCCGAATGGTTGAGTTGGGAACAATTAAATTAATGTCTATTAGACCATGATGAGGGTGGTTTCAGCATTATGGAGATTGACAATCACATATTTTATATTATTTTATTTCTCTTTAGTCAAAATAATTCTTGGGAGAAGTTAAGCTTGTAATCATTTTATTTCTTCGGTGGTTCATGAGCATTTCTGGCTATTGATTCTTTTTTTTAGTACAGACGGATGATTATACCACTCTAGGTCGGGTCAGGCCGAAATATCATAATATAATAACTGGGAGAGAATAAGAGGGTAAGGGTCACCCTGACTCCATCTTTAATTACCAAGTGAGAGGCTACCCTGACAGCAATCCAGTCAGCAACTCCATTAGCTTCACGATAGATGTGACGAATCTGGATATTAGTAGCTTCCAAAATCATAGAACGGATGTCACATAATAAGGGGAGAGTAGGCAAATGAGAGCTGGGCTCCCGCTGGATCCAACGAATCACAGAAATAGAATCACCTTCAATGATCAGTCGACGAGCTCCTAGAACCCGAATAGCATAGGATAACCCCGCCCAAGCCGCATGCAGCTCAGTCTGAGGCACAGAAGAATCCAGCAAACCAAACCCTCCAGCCGCCAGCATCATACCACCCGCATCACAAATAACATAAGCCGATCTAGCACTCCTGCCACAGACACTCCCATCAAAGTTTATTTTGATAAACCCTGGAGGAGGGGGCTCCCAAGAGATAAAAACCGTATGTCGGTTCGCTGCCGCAACAGCATGGGAGTCCCAGTGGCCAGGGTTCGCAAAATCCATAAAACCGTGATGGGAAGTGTACTCAACATAAAGGGAGACAGCCACCCTGAGAATCCTATCAAGAAGAAGAACCCTGTCCGAGAATAGAATCCGATTCTGGGATAACCAGATCTGATAAGCAATGTACGCCCACAAGGGACCTCTCTGATGAATACCCCTTCCCCTGCCCTGCTTCAATAGACTCAGAAAAGAAATACGATGGGAACCAGAACTGGATACCCAAGGACAAGCACCAGATAACTACCAAATCTGTCTTGCCCTGACACAAAAAATATAGCATGATATGTCGCGTTTCCTCCTCAGTACCACACAGAGGGCACGTAGCAGAATACTCAATCCTTTATGAGGCAAAAGGGAGCAGGTCGAAAGAATGTCCCGCGCCAGCTTCCAGATGCTCTAGGGCGAACAAGAAGATGCCAAATCCAATCCAATTCCAAAGATTCCTCAGGGTGGGGTCCAAAGATAGACAGGAGGTCTCATAGGAGCATGAGATGAGCAAGATCGCCTCCACACCCTGGTATCAGAGGTAGCACCTAGAAAGAGAGGAATAGAGGATACGCTGACAAAGCTCTTTCCCAAAAAACCTGGACACCCGAGAAGATGACCAAGCATAACTATCTAGTGAGATAAGATCACTAACATGCATACCATAAGGCATGTCGGGGCAAACAAAAGTCGGCCAACGAGACAGGGGGAGATCAACAATCCACGCATCCTGTGTGGCATCCACCAATGTTCTGTTACCAATCATCCAAGAGGTACAATCAGGATAGTCGAACATAACGACAGACCTTTTCTAAAAAAAGAATGCCCCCGAGTAGACTGAGAAGGAGTGGAAGAGTTCCAGCAGCCGTACTTGGCCCGCATGAAGGAACTCCACAGACAGTGCGGGTCCAGCAGAAATCGAGAAGCATGCCTAGCAGTCAGCACCTCTCTACGGACAGACAGCGACTGGATCCCAAGCCCACCCTCTGTCATCGTCAAGCAGACAGTGTCCCAAGCTAGGAGATGAAGACCATGTCCCTCCTGCGTCGATGCCCAGAGAAAGTCTCAAAAGTGTCGCTCAATCTTCCGCAAACAAGCCAGAGGAATGGCAGTGTTAGACAAGAGATAATAAGGCATCGAAGATAGCACAGATCGGATGAGAGTAATCCGCGCCATCATAGAAAGGCCAGAAGCCTGCCAACCATCCAGACGATCACGGATCCGCCTCACAAGAAAGCTAAAATCCGAACAACGTGGCCGTCTCCCAGTAATCGGAATCCCCAGATATGACATCCTATCAGACTGGCAAAAATACCCATAATATGAGAAATAGTCCTCTTCAAAGTAGGGGATGTCCTCGGGCTAAAAGATCAAAGATTTACTGAGATTAACCTTCTGACCCGAGGCTCGACAATAAGAGCGAAGAATAGTCGCAAAGGTGGTGCATTATCAGTAGAAGCCTTCCCGAGAAGAAGACAATCATCAGCAAAGAGGAGATGGGACAGCGCAGGGCCAAGGGGCCCGTTGAATATGGGTCAATAGCTGAAGACTGCATAGCCAAGGTAAGATCCCGGGACAAAGCATCTACAGAGAGGATAAACAAGAATGGAGAGAGAGGACACCCCTGTCTCAACCCAACCTCCGAGGGAAAGAACTCCGTATGACCCCCATTAATTAGGAGAGAGAAGGACGGCCTCTGGACATACTCCATCACCCAATCAACAAAAATCTCATGGAAACCAAACTCACAAAGAGTACGATACAGAAAATCCCACCATAGTCTATCATAAGCTCTCTCATGTCAAGCTTGATAGCCATAAGGCATTGACGTCCAGAGGCTCTCTGAAGGTCATGCATAAACTCCTGAGCCAACAAGGCATTGTCTGTGATACTACGCCCCCTGAGAAAAGCTCCTGCTCCTGAGAGATGAGATGAGGGATCACCGAAGCCATCCGACTGACCAGAAGACGAGCACAGATCTTATATAGTGTGGTACACAGACTGATAGGCCGAAAATGCTGAGGAGAGGAAGCGTCTGAACGTTTAGGCACCAAAGTGACAAGAGTCCTCTTCCAATCAGAAGGCATATGATTAGCCTAAAAAAGACTGGATACCAAGACCACATCCGTACCAACAATGTCCCAGTAGTGACGAAAAAATAAAGGCGGGTACCCATCGGGGCCAGGGCCTTGTCAGGGCCAAGATCCCATAGAGCAAGGCGAATGTCCTCTATAGAGAAAGGCCTAGTGAGGATATCATTCTCCATATCAGAGACCTTGCATGAAGGCAGAACAGGAGCGACCGGGATCCCATCCCCAGACAACTCAGTCTACCTAGACTGAAAGAAGTTAAGAAACTTATCCCTGATTGCCTGCGGATCATCCTCAGAATGCCCCTCATCATCAATTAAACACTTAATGCCATTCGCAGCACGACGATAAAGTAGTTGATGAAAGAATCTCGTATTACGACCCCCTCCTTAATCCACTGAATACGAGATCTTTGCCTCAGTAAGTCTCCTGCTGCAACAAAAGAGAGTGGTGGATGGCCACGGTAGATCTGAGAGTAGACAGATCCGAATCAAGAAGAAAACCCTCCTGATCCTCCTTAGCCTGCAGCGATGAGATAATAGACTCCGCCTGCTCAACTTGCCTCATAATATCCCCCACCTCCGCCTGTTCAAGCTAGAGAGCCTTCGGCTAGTAATAAGCAACCGTCTAGAAAGTCGGTAAGCGACACTCCTCTGACGGCATCCGCCACACCTGAGAAATAATTTGCCTTGTTGAAGAATAATAAGTCCAAAATTTCTCAAACTTGAACTGCCTAGATCGCTGAACAATCACATCAGTAGAAATAAGGATAGGAATGATCAGAGCTAATTTGGGCAGGTGAGTGACAGTAGCCGAAGGAAAGAGCTGAAGCCAGCTGGCCGAAGCCAAAGCCCTATCCAGTCTCTCCCACACTCTGGCAGACCCTGTCGGTTATTACACCAGGTGAACTGGGAGCCAGCAAAGCCCAAATCCAAAAGACCCGCCAGGAAATGAAATCCCTGAACTCAACAATGTCCGAAGACCCAACAACCTGTCTACCCCCTCTCTTCTCAGAAGCCCCCACTATACAATTAAAATCACCAGCAATGAGGGAGGGAAAGCCCTGGCCGAGAAGCGAGAGGATCTCATCCCAGAGCGCACGACGAGCCCTAAAATTAGTACTAGCATAAACCCCTGAAAGCACCAGGGAGCAGAGGATCCCTCCGAGACGACCAAAGCCACATGCTGGCCACACCCGTGGAAGGCATCCACACGGACTTTATCCGGTCTCCATAACACCAAAATGCCTCTAGAAAGACAACTAACTCAATAGCATAAGATTCCCACTGTCTAGAGATCTATCTCCGAAGCCAAGTAAGACTATCCCCAGACAACCGAGTTTCCGACAGAATACAAATATCAAAAGAATAAAGCTGGTTAAGCCTCCCAAAAGAAGACCGAAATGAGGGTTTCAGTGCCCCTCGCACATTCCAAGCTAGAATCTTCATTTAATTTGGAGAAAGGGGGACCCCAACCATGTCCCCAATCACCTGCTCCACAATATGAACATTAGACACCAGAGGACCCTCAGCTCCCTGATCACAGTGCTCATCCACCCAGGAAGCGTCCATATCCTCCGCGATGCCTTCCTTCAGAATGGCATCCTTAAGACGGGCGACTGCCACGTCATGGCCCAATCCGACCACCTGAACCGACTGAGAAGATCCTAGCGGAGGTCCAGGAACCAGATTGTCCTTACGACGATTTAAGCTTCCTTATCCCGGCCAGACCCTCCGTGCCCCTAGGGGACTCAGGCTGTGCCGAAAAAGTAAAAGAACCATCTCACTATCTTTCCCTCAAAGAGGCGCTTTCCCCTTGGCTTTGGATGCCTTGGACACAGTCCACTGGACACAGGCTCCACTGGCCGCGCCCTCTCGACAGGCCCGACAGACCAACCCCACAAGACTTAGGGTGACCAATCCAATTAGTCAGGCACCCAGATACAAAAGGGTTATTGCCCGAAATCCCAGGGTTCACAGACTCCACAGGTACTGAAACTAAAGAACCCCTCTCTAGTGTCTGGATCCACCCTTCACACCGCCGGCACGCAGACTCCAAACCGGCACGCTGGATTCCCATTCAAGGAGAGAGGAGTCGAGGGGCCTGAACCATCAATCTCCAACTTAACTGCCTGATGGGGGCCCTAGACAACTCGCTCGCACCAGAGGCAAGACCCCCTCCACCACCAGCACAGAGGAGATGACCGGCACGCAGGCCCATCAGACACAGAGGCCAGCTTGGGGGAAGAAGGAGAGGGAACCTGGGAGCCCCCAGAGGAGGAGAAGACACCCAGACTCTTCGACCCCCTGCTAAGATGCCTCCGCGCCACTTTCTTAGGAAATTGCCATTCATCCATACAAGCAGTGGAAGAAGGCGCAGACTTACCAGAAGCAGAGGATTGCTGAGGATCCGCATGCTGCACCACCGGAGTCTTCCTCCGCCTCAAAGCTGCCATCCACGGCCCGAACTGAAGCCCGAATTAGATGAGGAGGCAGCCGGCGTCGATCCACAATCCCCGAGAGATGCAAGGAGCCACATCTACAGATTCTCAATATGCTCATAAGAAAACTGCTGCCAGAATGGAATTCCAGAGCCTCTGATCCAAGCACCAGGGCGAAGAGGCTTGCTCAGGTCAACACTGATGCAAGCACGAGCGAATCCGCCGCGACTCCGATCCCTGTCGAATCATCAGAGTACATGAACTTCCTAGTTGCAGAGAGGATTGACGAGAGGGCATCATCCGTCCAGAATTCAATAGGGAGAAGCGAGACGGATCCATAGAAGCGACTGAAGAAGCGTGCTCTCCGCGGAACAAACTCCTGCTGCCATTCCGCCACCGCAATGGGTTGGCCATTAACAACCCATGGTCTTCGAAGGACAAATTCCGTGACTTGTGCATCATCAAACCAAAGAAGATAGTGACGGTGCGCCAGAACCACAGCTTCTATCTTTCCCGAAACGCAGCTTCTATCTTTCCCGAAATGCTAGCATGATGAAGCTCACGCACTAGCGCCTCCGGAGGAACCCAACGCGCCAGGCTACAGCAAAGATCGCCTGGTCCTTCCACTTGGCAATCTCCTCCTCAAGGACATCACCGGAACTTAGATATGTCCGGAAACAACCTCTCCAACTCAGCCACAACAACGAGAGGAAGAAGGGGAAACCCACTCGTAACGGTCAGAGCGAGCATGGCTCCAAGCATTCCGGGACTCGTCAAGGCATCATAGCCAACTGGAGACTGGGCGGAAGAACTAGCCATCACCGGATTCAAACAGGGACGAAATCAGCAACTACAAGCATAGAAGATCGGGGAAGAAGAACTCTAAACCCGAATCTTAAAGCAGTCACAGTCGCTCAAAGAGGTTTTCACAGAGGGGAATTCTTTGCCCCTCTTCCTTTTTCCACTAGCAGTCGATTGATTCTGTTATCTGGCTATTGATTCATAGCATCCAGTGGATGAATTCATCAATCTTTATAGATCGTGTTTCGTTTTTCTAGATTTTAATATTGGACATTGGTTTGGGTGGCAAAACAGCTTTCAGCTTTCTTGGCATTTTTGGTTCGCTAATCACGGTACAAGTGGCTATATCGTAGTTTTGTAGTGGTCCTTTTTTTTCTTTTTCTTTCTGCTGTTATTGTTATCCATGATAAGGCTAATGAATTTTGGCAAATGTCAGAAGCAGAAAGGGGAGTGGTGTATGCTGCTACATTTTAAACTTAAACTGCAAAATCAGTCATTGCAACTATCTATATATATTTTACATCAATGCAACGAAAAAATGGGTCATGCACTTTAAGTTTAAAATGCCTTTTATGGTTCTTCTCCCCTTGTACAGTAACTGAGACGTCAAGGAGATGGTACGTCTCATTGATGCATCCAAGCTCTAACTCATGCATCTTGATGCAGGCAGTCTCACAGGATACCATTGCAAACTCATACTATACCATTTTCATGACTGATCTATCCTATCTTAAAATAATTTGAGCAAGCCATACAATGAGCAATAGATTAGGTTTGCTTCAATCGAGGATCTGCAAATTTCAGTACAGTAGCGGATGCATTCTATTTCTGGAACAGTAGCAGATTTCAACCATACAGATGCAAATTTCAGTACAGAAGCATATGCAAATTTCATGGTCATTCATTTGTTTCCAGCACACGTTAGGAGTACACAAAAACAAGACAGCATTTGCAATCTGTTGGCTACTCGGGACAAAATGTGACTAGCTTTATTTAAACATGAAAAATAATGTAACAGAAACAGAGACATCATCTGTCTTCATGACTGCCCGCAACTACTGCAATTTCTTTTGATGCCCGTAGCTGCTTCTTTTTTGGTGCCTTCAACTGCTGCAATTTCTTGTTCATCCACAAGGAAATTCCGGAGGCATTTTTTGAAAGCACAGCAGGGACAATGTTTAGTTTGGTGGCAATAGAATTCCATCTTTGGTAACCTATGATTAAGCAAACAAGCATACAAAAAACAAGATAGAAACATGTATGGTAAAACATCGAAGCTCTCATGGAAATTGTCGAATACTTTCAAACTTAAAAGGGACATAGATTGAGATGGCTCAGGAAGACATCCGAGTTAGGAAATAGTAAGAAAATGCCTAACATCATGGCCCTTGGCTCAGATAGGATGTGACATACATGCTTCACAACGGTTGCATTTAGAAATACCCTCCAAGTCGTGATAGCACAGCACATAAATTGAGCATCAAAACAAATAAGAAGTCCCTATCATCATAGATAGGGTGTGACATATATGCTTCATAACGGTTGCATTTAGAAATACCCTCCAAGTCGTGATAGCACAGCACATAAATTCAGCATCAAAACAAATAAGAAGTTCCTATCATCATTGCCGAATTCAATAGAGTAGGCTCATAAACTATTCACAGCCCACACAAGGCAACATTGGCAGTATGGTATCGGTTGCCCCCGATGTATGCAACATGTTAGCAAACTGCATATAGAATTTGCATCAAATTATATAGCTGAAAGCATAAGTCATCATATGAAAATATCTAAGGCCATAAAAATGAAATAAAAATTCAATTATTGACCTGAAAGCATTAAGTCATCTAGGACATATGAGTGCAAACAACAAGTATAAGTTTTCACATCATCAAACGGCAAAGAGCAAATCCAATCATAAATCCTGAAACGAAAAGAAAGTTCCCATATAGGACCATTGACATAGTCCTCATTCCACCCCTATTCTTAGTAATCGGTGGAATTTGTTGCACTAACTGCATCCTCGCTGAAGGGTCGCTTGGCATGTCATCAGGCATTTCCCAAACTTCAGGTGTACAACATCATTCAAGAAAAGCGGCTTGGGCTTCATGCCATGTATTGTATCTTTTGTGTTCATTGTTCGAAAAGCCATCGATCAATGCCTTGCAATCATCCCACTCCCTAACGATTCTTCTTTTGCATCCTGCGAATACAACATAGAACGGCATTGCGAGGACAATGCAGCAAACAAAAGGAATCCTATTGTTCGCTAGGACCTCCGTCCATTGTGGATGATCCTGCAGAGGATAGAATGATCATAAATTATCATATATAGCATGCATTAACTGAATTATTAAGAAAAAATGAGTTATTGAAATATCTGTACTTCTAGATGTAAATTGATGCCACATTGCGTTGGCAATATAATCTATCTTAACCTCATCCCTCCTTGATTTATCTTGACTAATGGGGGTGAAACTTAATTGCTCGCTATCATCCAGACAATCATCAATATCATTAGCATTGAAATACTTACCGTTGCCTCGAGTTCGTCGGATAAAATTATGTATGATGCAGCAAGCCAAAATAATTTTTTTTTGAATTTCGAATCGGTAAGGCAGTGGCGATCGAAGAATCTTAAATCATTTCTTTAGAATCCCAAAAGCCTTTTCCACGCAGTTACGCAGTTGTGTGTGACCAGAAGCAGATATATGAAAGGTGCTAAGATGATACCTAGTACCCCGATATGGTGCCAAAAATAGATCAGCATTCGCATACCCCGAGTCAACCAAGTAAAACTTTCCTGTAAAAATTGATACTAAGCACGCGTAAACTCTCCGTACCTACGAAGGTGACCCAAACAAATTAAACAAAATGATCGTTGCAGCAGATAGTTGTAATCAACATATCGATAGCATTACTTCGAAAATTTCAAAAAAATCAATGGATTATAATCTGAATCAAAATTTTCAGTAGTTTAAAAAACAAAACGACATATAACTGGCAGCCACCGGTTCAAGGTAACTGAGGTTGAGATTACAGAAACCTAAGGTCAAGATTAGAAAAACTTGGCAACTGCTAAATCAAGGTACCTAAGATTACATAGACCTGGTAGGCTGAGGTTGAGATTACAGAAACCTGGCAGCCGCCGATTCAAGGTACCTGAGATTACAGAGACCTGGTAGCCGCCAGTTTAAGGTACTCATTTGTAGTTCTAATGGAAACAAAAAATTCGCTAAAACCCACACGATAACATAAGAATCTAAAGGGGAAAATAAAAGTAGAAAACAGATTATGGGAAACAAAAAGGGCATAGCAGCAAAGAAGAAAAATACATATAAAAAAAAATTTGAACCCAGAACTCATGTATAAGCATCAAAATAGGTCTCAAGATCAGTTGGATAAAGAAGAAAAAAAAGGGAAAAAAACTTATGAAAGAGAAGGAAATTAAATCATTTATAAGAAAGAAAAGGAACCATTACCTGATAAGCTACGAGAGACAAAAAATCAGAAAAAGAGAACAAGTTTTCGAGGCCAAAACCGTCGAAATCGAAAAAAATCTAGGGTTCAGCATCTAGGAGTTCGGGAGCAGAGATCGGAAGACGGGAGCAGGGGCGATGGCCGCTCAGATGGAACGAGAAAGAATGAAGAGGAGTTCGGAAGCAGAGACCGGAAGATGGGAGTAGGGGCGATGACCGCTCGAACTGGAGGAGAAAGAATGAGAGGAGTTCGGGAGCAGAGACCGAAAGACGGGAGTAAGGGCGATGACCGCTCGAACTCGAGGAGAAAGAATGAGATCTAGGGTTAAACATATGTTTTTATATTACCAAATATGCCTTCAGGGGATAGCTGAAGGGATATCCGGCTATTCCTGTGATCCCTAGGGGTATATCCCTTCTTATCCCCCATATCAAACACAGCCTTAAATTAGTCAATATCTACATTCTTATAAAAGAAAAAAAATGGAGAAATCAAAAAAGATTTAAAGTTTTTTAATTTTAATCAATATCTCCCCCTCTTCTTCTTCTTCTTCTTCTTCTTCTTCTTCTTTTTAATTTCTTTATTTAGTACCGAAAAGAATAGCCTGCTTGGCTTTTCCCATTATCCTTCAAATAGAATTTGAAGTCATATTCCCTGCCACAATATGTTAGGTCAAGACTTCAAAAAAAAAGAAAAAAAGATTAAAAATGATGGAGATTAAGGATTGAAGGATGGTGGGAGAACAGAAAATCTGAATGCGAAAGGTTATAAATCAGCGGGCTTTTATTTCTCCGGGTCATGGAATTATCAGATGGCAGAAGACTACCGGAGCCTCCTCTTGATCTATGCGCCTTGTATCTTCTTCGATTGATGGTGGTCTTAGAGATCATAAGAAAGAGCCTTTCTTTGGTATCTTTAGTACAAGTACCTTCGTATATCCATCTCGAAATGAGTTTAGCTACGATACTTTTATAATATATATATATATATTTAAGAACTAACCACAATTTAAACCTTATTTTAAGCCTTTAGCTTTTTAATTTTTAATTTTTTTTTTGTACCCTTGAACTTCCTATAAATTATAGCACCATCAGCATACAATATAATAAAACGTCTGAAACCACATTAAAAGTGATAAAACAACCATGATGCGAATGATTTTGGGAACCAACTCAACTACCACAAACATCAGGATGGAGCCCATGCGGATGTTTAATCCGTTAAACCAGGTCACCAACCAACAAGGACCATTAAGAAACTCTAGAGAAATCTAACTTTAAGCATTAGCTCCAATCTAGAAAGAAATCTTGCTTCGATAAATAAAACAAATGGACTCTTCTGCTTGGAGAGGAAGACTACTATTAAAAAGCATTGTATATGTTGAGGGGGCGAGATAAACCAAATCAAACAATCATTAGCAAAATATATATTGCAATTTGATCGAATGGTGCCCAACTAACATGCCTCAAGGCACATTTCAATATGGATGAAGGACAACATACGGCCAAACAAACTTTGGATTATTGTTTGAAATGAAATGATCTTGTGCTCTTTTCCTATTTATCAATAAGTAGGACCCACAATTGGTCCAAGTGAATTGGCCTAGTGTTTGCAGGCAGTGTCATCAGCTCATGGATTGAAGTTTATTCTAATTGACGTATCAAATCTTGATTTTGGTAATGCAAGGGGGGACCTACTCTTTATCAACCCAATCAACAAAGATTGTTTGATAACCGTGACAAAAGGGTCGAACTACATTACTGGGCATATAAGCTCTTGTTTGTCAAGTCTGGAATACAAACTGAACTCATCTTTGGTTTGGAAATGATGTATGACGGAGATTCTTGTGATTCAATGGTGCAACATCTCTTTAATGTAAAATCGTATAGACGCTACTTCAGTTTCCATACATTCTTCTCCTTTTTCCTCCTTTTTGTTCAGTGGATATTATTGTCACACCTTGAACTCATCGCCTAGGTCAACCATGTAACATGCCTAATGTGGGTGGTGGTGGTTTTAGGATGGATAATCATACAATAAAAATTGTCAAACATAAGGCTCATTATATGGCTCTTGCTTAGCTGACATTCACTCAACATCTCCTAACATATCTAATGAGAACATTGAGCGTTTGTTGTTGATTGATAGCACATGAGAAAAAGATAACGATTAATTAACATATAAGATTTTGTGATCACAGCCATTCATGAATTGCAACACGACCTATGATGCATCAAGTCCACATTGTATGTATTGTGGTATCCTTGCTATAAACTAGTTGGGCGCTCTAATGCATGACCAACCGTGATTATGGTTTGGACTGTCAAGTTGGATCCTTAAATTGAAATGAATTGCCATTGGTTAGCTAATTTCAAAGAAAAGCTAGACGATGTAAGAAAATTAGCTAATTAACTCATTTCAGGATATGATCTCTTGTAGGATCAGATTCAGTAAAAGCCATCTAATACAACAGTCCAACTCAAGGTAAAACTCCTTCAGATGTCTATAAAACTAACCCAAATCATCTTAAAGTAGTTTTTAACTCTCTCCCTTCTCATTTGCTTAAACCCCAGGCTACTTCTCTATCTTTAGCTAATTTAAAAGTCTAAGGTTTTTTCTAAAGAAAACTCTAGCGAACATGAAGAAATCTTTTTTGTTGGCATGAAGATTCAAAAAAGGTGTCAATAATAGGCATTATAATCATGAAGAGTTCTAATAGAATTAAAGAGATTCATTGGAGTTTCAAAGAAAAACTTAAATGGGAGGAGGAATGCAACGATCACACCAAGGATATCTATCCTTAGCACGGGTGGGGAGAGAGACCCTTAGACAGTATTTGATATAGGGATAAGAAAGGATATCTAGGGGATATCCCTTCTTATTCCCAAATGCTATAGCTAGAAGGGATAGGTCTGAAAAAGTTTAACCAGAGGGATAACCCATGGTTAACCATGGTTAACCATGGGTTATCCCCTGAACTTATTTCCTAGGGAACCTAGGAACAACTAAAGTTATCCCTTGATGGCAGACTTGTAATTTTAAAAAAATGCTTATTCCCTCAGCTATCCACTCGATAAATGCTATCCCATACATTTATCCAGGGATAACTTTTGGGCTATCAAACACTACCTTAGAGATGATGCATATAGGTTATCGAGAAGAAAGAGAGAGAATCACTGCATAGCTCACGGGATTAAGAAGAAGAAAAGTCGAATACCACCATAGGATGGTATAGAGGAAATAAACCTTGTGTCATTCTCTAAAGACATGAGTCTTACCTCTACAAATGCAAAGGGAGAGGAGATCTAGCAACCACAAATCAAACCTTATTAGCCATCGTCGATTGCAAATGCTTGTCAAGAAAATGTGAAGTGGTTATGGATATGGATGCCCTAGCTGAGATGGACGATACTAAAGCCAAAAATTCCTAAATGCTTAATGGAGTTTTGTGCTTTCACCGGCATCACATGGTAATATCGCGAGTGGCTTTTAGAAAGCTAGCAGGAGACGGTGAGGAATGAGAGATTAGGGCACCATAGAGGTGCTAGCTTGATGGCTTCTACAATCGATTGGAGATCAGGGATGGAAATTTAGGGCTGAAGTAAGAGATAGAGAAGTTCTTTCCTTCATCATCATAGGAGAACAAAGGCAACAAGGGAGGTTGAACCATGGTCCAACTATACTAATGTTTGAGCACCATGGGGAAAAGAAAACATCCAAGAGTTTCTTTCAAGGAGAATCATCTGCAAACCAAGAACAACCTATCAAAGAAAAGTCTCAAACATGGGTGTCGGTGGCTCAGAATATGGTGCCTCAAAGAGAGATTCACCCTAGTTTTGAGTTGTAGATTGAGAAACTAAAGAACCTCTTTAGCAAAATAGTGCAACTTAATAGCATAGTGAATTGATTACTGTTGAGGGGTAAAATTGCCATTGCATTGATAACATGCGAAGGGGCTAAGATCAGCCCTGGCCCTCACCTGCTACACTGTGCCCACAAAGAATGAGCTAACCAATATGATTCGACGGACCAAGCAACCCATAGCTTGGCCTCCCCGAGCAATCCATAGCTCGGCCTCTTCGAGCACTCCATAGCTTGAAGTGCGCCTCCGCGGAATGAAACTGTTTTCACGTCCGGCTTATTTCTTCTGTCATATCTCAGTCGCCCTCGCACCTCGACTGCTCAAGCCATGCTTACGCCCCGGCAGCGCAAACTATTTGTGCATTTCGGCCATCAAGGCTGGGTCGTCCCTCGACCGTCCGAACCAAGCCTTTCTGCGCCCCTGCGGAACCTGGCGTGGGAGAGCCCAAGCTCAGTGTAACAAAATTCTAAATGATAAATCATATCGAGACGTGGCCTAGGACCTGCAATAACGGCTTAGGACCTACACAGTCATCGGATCTCGGGCCATCAGAAAGCTCTCCCAGCCGTCGATTCTCTAACGGATAGGATACGGATCTTACCGGCCTCACAACAGCTTGATTCGAATCATCTTCGAATCCCAACAACCTTCGAACCTTCCAGAAGGCGCTCAAGATTCAGGTGATTGCCTATAAATAGGACACTTCCAGATTTTCTCAGGTACGCGACTCCTCGCTCAGTCTCAGCATCACTCTCTCTCTTTCATGCTTCTCCTTTTCTCCGCCATTAGCGCTCTGCTCGAGCTCCCGAGAGGCCACCCCTGGAGGGACTCCTTAGAGGGATCCATCTCCTCACCTCTGTTGATCGCTGATCTCCACTGACTTGAGCGTCGGAGGGTCTTCTCGGAGGGCCACCCCCAATGCCTCCGCGTGAGGACTTCTTTGCAGGTCCGCCAGGAGGAAGCCCAATCAGGAGACCGATCGCACCCGATCGGAGGACAAATTTCAGCAGCAACAGATTGGCGCTAGAGGAAGGGCCTCAAGTCCCATTAAAACTTGAAGAAAGGAGACAAGGATCTCGATCTGAAAGAGAACCCTCCAATGGCTAATCGAAGAAGAGCAACTTCTGAAGCCCAGGACTAGGTCGCCTCCCAAAGACCAGATTCGATGAGTATCATGGCACCACCACCGGCTGAGACTCCATCTCCACGGCTATCCTAGTGACCCAGGACCAGTTCGCCACACTTGTCCAGCAAGTCCAAGCCCTGACCCATCTGGTTCAGGAGTGCCTCGCAGCCCCCCATCCAGTTACAGCTGCCCCTGCTCCACACCTCCTGAGGAGGCCGCAGTTCCTTTTTCTCGGCCACCTCTTCTTCTGGTCCGCATGGAGCCGCGGACCCCCACACCGACCCAAGGAGGCCAGACCAGTCCCGCAAGGAGGCTGCGACAAGGATCTCCCCAACCTCGGCGGGCCTGGTCCCTCTCTCCGGAGTTCTCCCGCCATGATTCGATGCCATCTCCGTGCTTTCCTCGTCCAGCCCCTCCTCTTATGCCTGAAGAGGATATCCGCCAACAGCTCCAGGAGATGCGTCAATAGCTGGACGCCGCCAAGCAGGCTCATCTGCCTCAGCCTAAGGTGGAGCAGGGTATCCCTTCTCCAAGGGGATCATGGAGGAAGTGATTCCCTCCCATGTTAAGCTACCCGCCATCGAGCCCTACCACGGCTCTTCTGATCCCGATGATCACCTCAGCAGTTTCCGGTCGATCATGATGTTCCATGGGACATCAGATGCGATCCTGTGCGCGCCTTTCCCTCCACCCTTAGAGGGTCCGCTCGAACCTGGTTCAACGCTCTGAAACCAGGTTCCATTGATTCGTTTGACGAGCTGAGTCATCTTTTTATCAGCCAGTTCGTCAGCAGCCACCGTCACCGACGGAGATCCGACTCCCTCTCTGAAGTTAAGCAGAGAGAGGGGGAGTCCTTGAGAAATTACCTTGGCGTTTCAATAAGGCCATGCTGGAGGTGGACCACCTTAATCATGAGGTGGCTATGTCCGCCCTAGCGGGTGGAGTTTTGAAGGAGAGCGACTTCTACTTGGCGATGGAAGTCAGTTACCCCCGAACCTCTCCGATATGATGGCCTGGCAGACAAATACGCCAGAGTCGAAGAATCACGGAGGGCTGCCCGTGCCGAGCTGGCAAAGAAGAAAGAATCCAAGGGCTCGAACAGGCATCGACCTACCTGCCAACCAAGCCCACCTCGTCGTTAAAGAGCTCCCCTGCCACCGCCAAGGAATCGCTCCCGGAGCCCGCCTAGGCGGTTTGACGATACACCCCACTCACTTCCTAGAGCGCAGATCCTCATGGAGATAGAGCGCCAGCTCCCCCAACTAGCTCCTCTCCGAGGGAACCCAACCCGGAGAGACCCCACCAAATACTGCGCTATCACGGGAACATGGCCACAATACCGAGGAATGCTGGCAGTTGAAGAACGAAATTGAGAGGCTAATCCAGCAGGGCCGACTGAACCAGTTCAGGAGGGCGCCCGAGCAGGGCAAGGGGGTGATCGGCAGCTCGAGCTTCAGCCTCCTCCTCCTCCAAATCCACGTGATCGGCCATATCAATGTGATTAAGAAGCCGGTAGTTCGTCGAACTTCAAGAATGATGAAGAAGGTTCGGCGCCGAAGAAAGCACGAACGGTGAGCTCTCCTTCTCCGACGACGATCTCGGGGATACAATTTCCACATGACGACGCGTTAGTTGTATCTCTCAATTTAAATAACTATGATGTAAGTCGGATCCTTGTTGATAGTGGAAGCTCCGTAAATGTTCTGTACTTTGATGTGTTCGCCAAGATGAAATTGCTCATGGAAAATCTCGAGCCATGGACTCCACCTTAATGGGGTTCACCGGCGATATTATCGTCCCAGAAGGGGTCGTAACTTTAACGGTTCGGCAGGAATCTGGCCCGTGTGGCCACTGTTCACATAGACTTCCTGGTGACCAAGCTTCGATCGCCCTACAATGCGATATTTGGGAGACCCGGCCTGATGTCCCTCAGAGCCGTCGTCTCCATTCCGCACCTATCTATGAAGTTCCCCACCGGACGGGGAGTTGGTGTTGTCCAAGGAAGCCAAACTATGGCTCGGCAGTGTTTTGTGACAGCCTTCAGTCCAGGATGCCTGAGGTTGATGGGCTGGATGCTCGGAAGGACTTCACCGAACAACGAGGAGAACCAGCCGAAGAACTGGAAGAAGTGCCGCTGGACGAAGCCCGGCCCGACCGAACTATAAAGATTGGGTCGCTACTGAAAGGGAGTCCCGGTAGGACTGATCGACTTTCTCCGAAGAAACGCTGATGTCTTCGCCTGGTCCCCTCCGACATGCCAGGAATCAGCCTGATGTTCTCGTTCATTGCCTCAACGTGGACGAGATGTACCGACCCATCAGATAGAAGAAAAGAAGCTTCGCCCCGGAGCGACAGAAAGCTATCGAAGAGGAGGTTGATAAGCTTATCAAGGCGAACTTCATTCGGGAGGTGAATTACCCAAGTTGGCTGTCGAATGTTGTCATGGTAAAGAAGTCGAACGGCAAGTGGCGGATCTGCATCGACTTCACCAACCTTAATAAAGCATGCCCGAAGGACAGTTTCCCTCTCTCCCGAATTGACAGCTTGTAGATGCCACCTCGGGTCATCAGAAGCTGACATTCATGGACGCCTATTCGGGCTACAACCAAATCCGAATGGCCCCCGAAGATGAAGAGAAGACCGCCTTCATAACTGACCGAGGTACTTACTATTACCGTGTTATGCCCTTCGGTCTTAAAAATGCAGGTGCCACCTACCAAAGGCTGGTCAACAAAGTCTTCAAAGAGCAAATCGGCCGAAACATGGAGGTATATGTCGACGACATGCTAGTCAAGAGCAAAGAAGCGTCACAGCACGTCGAGGATCTCTCAGAAAGCTTCGCGACACTCCGCAAATATCGGATGAAGCTCAACCCAACTAAGTGCGCCTTCGGCGTTAACTCTAAAAAGTTTCTCGGCTTCATGGTTTCCAACGGGGCATCGAAGCCAACCCCCAGAAGATCCAGGCTCTTCAGCAGATGTGCCCCGGCATCTGTTAAAGAAGTCCAGTGCCTGACTGGGAGAATAGCAGCCCTTAATCACTTCGTGGCTCGGTCTGCCGAAAGATGCCTCCCTTTCTTCAAAACTCTTCGGTCGGCTAAGAATTTCCAGTGGTCTTCCGAGTGTCAAAAATCATTTGAAGATCTCAAAAAGTACCTCGGCTCTCCCCCTCTCCTCAGCAGTCCAAATCCTGGAGAAACATTGTTCCTGTATCTGGCTGTCTCAGAAGCTGCCATCGGCTCGGTATTGGTCAGAGATGAAAATAAGACCCAGAAGCCAATTTATTATGTCAGCAAACTGCTCGAGACGCGGAAACGAGATATACCCGGATTGAGAAGATGGTGTTGGCTTTGATAACCTCGGTCCAAAAGTTGCGGCCATACTTCCAAGCACATTCTGTGATAGTCCTAACGATCAACCCATCAAGGCGGTAGTCCATCGTCCGGAGACATCGGGAGGATGACCAAATGGGCCGTCGAGCTAAGTGAACACGACATTCGGTTTCAACCTCGTCCGGCCATCAAAGCTCAGGTGCTAGCTGATTTCCTCCTCGAATGCACTATCCCGAGGACGGCTCCACTCCCAACTCCCCCGAACGCCAAAAATCTGACGCCGTGGCTCCTCCATGTCGACGGGTCATCCAATGCCCATTGCTCTAGCACTGGCTTAATCCTCACCAGCCCGGAGGGGGCGACTTTCAAATATGGCATCCGCTTCTCCTTCCCAGCCTCCAATAACGAAGCCGAATATGAAGCTCTGCTCGTCGGGCTCCGAATCGCCTACGACCTTAAAGTGAAGAGGCTGAATTCCTTCACCGACTCTCAGCTGGTAGCTAGCCACGTACGGGGTGAGTTTGAGGCCCGAGAGCCGAACATGGTTCGATATCTCTAAGAGGTTCGAAGCCTACTTCCCCATTTCCCTGAATTTGAAATTATCAGATTCCAAGATCCGAAAATGCCCGTGCCGACCTATTGTCTCGGCTGGCAACTGCGGAATCGATGGATGCCGAGCGAAAGTTTTATCTGAGATTTTGGAGAGGCCCAGCATTGCGGAAGCTGACCGAGTAATGCAAATTGAGGCCGAACCATCATGGTTCGACCCCATCCTGAAGTATCTTAAAGAAGGATCGCTCCAGCCGATCAAAGGGAAGCTAAAAAGCTGAAGCTGCAAGCCACCCACTATGTGCTAATTGACGACCAGCTCTACAAGCGGTCCTTCTCTATGCTGCTGCTCAGATGCCTTCGCCCATCTGAAGCTGATTATGCCCTTCGGGAGGTACACGAAGGAATTTGCGGCAACCATCTGGGGAGCCGGTCTTTATGCCACAAGGTGCTGCGTCAAGGTTATTATTAGCCTACCATGCAAAAGGATGCTGACGACCTCGTCCGAGCTTGTGACCCATGCCAAAGACATTCCAGTATTCAGAGGCTCCCCTCCGCCAGCCTGATCCCTATTTCCTCCACTTGGCCCTTTGCCAAGTGGGGAATGGACATTCGGCCCGTTTCCACTTGCCACGGGACAACAAAAATTTTTATTCGTCGCCATCGACTACTTCACCAAATGGGTCGAGGCGGAAGCAGTCGCTCAGATAACTGAGGCTCGAGCCAAGGACTTCGTGTGGAGGTCCATCATCTGCCGCTTCGGCCTCCCACACACCATCATTACTGACAACGGCAAACAATTCGACAATCCGAAGTTCCATCAGTTCTGCGAGGAGCATGGGATCCATCACCGCCTTACCTCGGTCGGGCACCCACAGGCTAACGGAGAAGCCGAGGTAACTAACCGAACCTTGCTTCAAGGGATCAAAGTTCGGCTCTCCAGAGCCCGAGGTAGATGGGTGGACGAATTGCACCATGTCCTATGGGCCTACCGCACCACCCCAAGAGTGCCCACGGGCGAGACCCCATTTCGAATGGCCTTCGGCACGGAGGTCGTCATCCCCGTGGAGATAGGACTCCCGTTCCTGCAGGTGGAAAGTTACTCGGAGGAAGCCAGTGACGAGCAGCTCTACACCAACCTCGACCTGATAGAGGAGATCAGAGAAAAACCTTGGATCAGAATAGCTGCCTACCAGCAAAGAGTGGCCTGTTACCACGCCTCCAGGGTCAAAGGGAAAGCTTTCTCGCCTGGCGACCTCGTTCTTCGGAAAACATCTGTCTCCAAACCGCTAGAGCAGGGAAAGCTAGCTCCGAACTGGGAAGGCCCCTACCAAGTAACGGAAGTCGTCGGGCCTGGTACCTACAACTACAAGATCTAAGCGGGAGATCCATTCCTCGGACATGGAATTCGGATAACCTCGCAAATATCATCAGTAGGGTACGCCTTCTACAGGCTCGCCTTCTTAATTTTTGTTGGCATATTGTTTTCATGATTCATGGCATGATTACCCCAAGTATATCACCAAAAATCATAAAGAAAACAGATGCTGCTTACCAATCATCGGTATGACCGAGTTATCTATTTAAGCAGGGAATCTCTGAACCTCGGCTGGGCCGAGCAACAAATCTCCGAACCTCGGCTGGGCCGAGCAACACATCTCTGAACCTCGGCTGGGCCGAGCAATAAATCTCTGAACCTAGGCTGGGCTGAGCGATAATCTCGAAGCCCCGACCAAGACCGGAGTGCAAAAATCTCGGCCAAAGCCAAGGAACTTTTCCCACTATTAAAGCCTCGACTCAAAGTCGAAACGCATGTCTCGTTATCACAAGTCCCGACCAAACCAAATAATCTCCAAGGTTCCATCCGGATTCGGGCGGCTTACAAGCCCCGGCCTGGTCGGACAGCGCAAAATCCTCGGCCAAAACCGAGCGATATCTCCGCGCCTTAATCAACGCCAAGTAAGATACCATCAAAAAACTCGGACGAACCGGGTGACTTCTTAAACATTCCAAGACAATGAAAGCGCCCCACGGTGCTTCGGTAGAGGTGAACAACCTCCTTCTACCCAACAATAAAGACATACGAGCTGTCTCTTTCCGAAGAAACACCTGTTTCGTTCTACAAACGAGACCATGTTTACCGCGTGAATCCACAGGACCGCCAAGGTCTCCCTTTGGCTCGAACAGGAACAAACGGTCTCCCTCACTGAGGACTGAACATGATCTTAGCAAAAAACAAAGTGGCGAGAACACTGCCAAAGTATGCTATGACACGGGAGCAACAACTCTCGACACAAAAAAGAAACAGGTGCTAAAAAGAAAGAACAAAACTTTCTTTATTTCATTATCAGTAAAATGAATTACAATCTCCTAAGAGGCATTACAAGTGCGTCATAGCACAGGAAATAAAGACAAACAAATGACTCGGCCTGACTGATTGCGACCAGCTTCAGTTAATAATGATATCTCAGCATCCGGCCCGAGACATCAGAGAAATCAGAAAAGGTGGATGAGCCTTGTCCCAAGCCACCCATCCACGGAGCCCTCGGCGAGTGGGAGGAAAACCCATGGACATTGATGCCGGGGGACTCCGCCCAAATTGAGTGTGTACTGCTAGCCACTGCCCAAGTCAAAAGGCGTACTAGCAGACAACACGCCATCACCCCCCTCCTCACATGGCAAAGGATTCCTCGGGCGGATGAGCCTAGGAATCCAGATCAGGGGAGGAGGCGAAGTTCACGTAAGCCATGGGGGGTACGCTACACTTACTACCCTGCGTCCCCCATAGCAAACCACAAAGGACACACAGGAAGTGCATATGTGCGCTCTCCATGTGATCTCTGCAACCTCCTGTGCGCTCTCCATATGATCTCCGAACTCCTCTCTTGAGGACGAGCTGCTCTCTAGCGGCCCCTTTATCGCCCCAACTATTCGGGGGAAGACGTGCTGCCAAAGGGAAACTCACCCCCCTACTCTCAACCTCAAAGACATGGACATCACGAACACTTACACGACTCACAAAAGGGAAGGTCTTGCGGATGGCCAGCACGGCCCCTTCCTCCCCTCATTTTATAGGAAAACAAACTGGGGTTTGCTATCAAAGCAGAAAGCCTGAGATTCGGAATGCCCTATCTACACTACCACGTGGCCTCCCATGACAAAAGTCGCACCCTTCAATGTGCGCCAAAACGCATCGCCTGAGTCATGACGCATGCCAAAAGATTTTCCTCTGACCTCAAATCAAAGGCATTAAATGCGGAAGATCATCCGCAGACCCTCGAAACATGGGCTGGCCCAGGGAATTTTCCTTCTTTAAGAAATGCCAGAAGGCGAGTGATCCACCTCCGGTCCCGAATAAGGAGCCTTAAATGCCCTGAACCGCCTACGAGTTCCTAGGATGTGATCAGGCCTTGGAAACTCCCACTCGAAGGCGACACCATCCAATGAAAATCGAATGCTTGCCCCGCACGTCAAAAGGGCATACATCGGAAAAGATCAGCGCAGTAAATGCTCTGGGCAAAAGGCAAAAATGCCCCTCTTCTGTGATGTCTTGACAAAAAGCGGGCTGGCCCCAATTAGATCAAGGTTAAATGCTACTTTATCCCTCAGCATAAACCGGTACTGACGGAACGCTCCTCGTGCTATAGAGAGACCAAATGATGTGAAACATTTCGGATGAAACTTATAAGCTCTCCTTTATCTCGATCAAAAACGGAAGCGCCACATCCATGCCTTACCGCAATCTCCAAGGGTCCCCTAAGGGGACAGATCGTTCGCAAGACTCATACAACGAGAACCAAAACCTCAGAAACAAAAAATAAATGGCCATGAGCACAAGGGTTACAAAAAACCTTCATTCATTGCAAAAAGAGAAACAAAAAGAAAAAAAGAAAAAGATACACTAGCCCTCACTGGGGCTTACTATCCTCCCCTGGCGCCACCGAGCTTCCCCGTGATGTGGAGTTGGTTCGGCAACCCGCTGCTCGAGGGACACCACCTCCCCTTCCAGCCGGTTGTTGATTCGGTGGAGGAGCTCGATCTCCCTCGTCATGATGGTCATATACTGCTCAGCCACCCTCGCAAGCTCCTTACAGCTTGCAAACGACATCGCCAGAACTTCTGCGTCAACAGTCACCATCGCACGGCCCCTATGGGACTCCCCGTGGCCTCTGCTGCCACTGCCAGACGCTCCGACAGACCGCCCCCTGCCTCTGGAAGCCATCTCAGTGGTTAAAAATCTTGGGAGGTTAGCTAGGAAGGTGGCTAACGATGGCGTAACCCTCACCAGTATTTGTACCACTTTGGGCGAGTATTCTGATCACCCGAGCCACCATTTCCAATGCCATTACTGCGGAGGTGCACCACATGTCACCGCCTCAGTGGGCTCTCGCGGGGACCGAAGAGTCCCTCCCCTCGACAAAGAGGATCATAAATAGATAACGCTCAGAATGCGCCCTCTCTTCTTTGAACCCAAGCCCCCTTTTATTTAATCACAGCGCTTGGGATTACGTTCCCCGCTCCTGAATCCACACTTCGGGATAGGGAGCCTCGGAGGGGTCGAGTAATAAATCTCCATGCCTCGTCCACACTTCGGGGACGGACACGCCGAAGAAGGAGAAGAAAAGGTCAATCAGAAAAGGCAAACAAACGAAAAAAAAAGGTCCGTTTATACAAAAAATACACATGAGGGTCCCCAAGAAATTAAGGCTGGGGATCAGACCCAGCATCTCTTACAACGCATCAGCGGGGGCACCGCTTGGCTCCCCCTTCTTAACAGTGTCCCGCCGAGATACTTCGGCAGCCGCGTTGGCATCCAGAACAGCTTCGAGATCAATGTCTGAGATCTCCTCATATTCATCCTCCTCGGCTCCCGGGGTGCGGGTCTCATAGCATTCAGCGTCCAGACAGGACAAGTCTAGGTCAGGATAAGCTTGAGTGACCTTAGCTCGCGCCTCCTCCTCGCTGAACCGGAATGCATCAGCCCAGCCGCCCTGCGTTCCTCGGCAAATTGAGTAGAGCTCTTATACTCCTCCACCGCTGAAGAGGCCCGCGCGTTTGCCTCGGCCAATTGTTTCTCCAATTCAGAAGTCCTTCGGTGCCTCGAAGCCATCTCCTCTCCGAAGGCCTTCAGCCGCTCCTGAAACTCCAGACTCATCTTGTTCACCTGCAGACAAAGAGCCGAGTGAGGCAAGAGTCGGAAGGCCAAAACGGACAAAACAGGGGACACCCTACCTGCTCGTCCCGCCGAGCCAGTTCATGGCTCAGTACTTGAACCCTATCGAGAGCCTTCGATTTAGCCGACTGATTTTGACGAAGACTCTCTTTGAGTTCATCAACCCGGGATGTCTGTCCCCAATCTCCCGATGAGCATAGTCGAGATCATCGGAGAGCCGAGCAGCTTGTTCATCCGACCATTTCAGCTAATCCTTCATTTCGGCGAGCTCTTTATTCAAATGGGTAAGCTGGTCCTGCTACCACCGACACTTGTGCTCCTCCTCCTCGAGCCTCTTACTCCAGTTGCTTCTATCTTTAGCGTGGCTGGCCTTTAGCTGGTCCCATCCCTTCTCGAAAAATTGCTGCATGGCCTTGACCTTATCTTCGTGCTCCGCTCTCATCTGTGATAATTCCAGACTAGCCTTGTTGAATTGCTCGCGAAAGCCCTGAAGCTCATTGACTTGCATCGCAAGTTGAGAGGCTCTTTCTCTCTCAGCTGTAAGAATCTTGCGAGTCTCCTCGAGCTCCCTCTGGGAGATCGCCAAAGCTCGGGAAAGACTGATTGTTGAATCCACCCTCTCCTTGAGGTGACCGATTTCTTTACGGGCTTGAGCCCAAGCTCCGACAGCCAGATGCAAACGCCATTTCAACGCCCTCATGATCAAAGCATTCTACGAAAAAAATCACACGTATGGAAACACAGTCGAACTAACTAACTAAAAACTCTACTTCGGGGTGATGGCTTACCCGAGACGCATAATCCATGGCAATCCTCGTGAGGGAAATGTCATCGATCTTGGTGAGAAGGAAAGCTTCATTCGCACTCCAGTATACCTGAAAGCCACATCGACAAGGTCCACAGGGTCATCCCCTCCGGCCGAGGAACTTTCTCCCTCATGGAACGCAGATCGCATTAAAGCAGAGAACATGGCACTAACCTCTGGATCGCGTAGGTGGAAATCTTCACTCGTGAGGCCAACTTGGGAACCCGTGGCCACCGGGGCCCTCATCCAACTAACCTCTCCACCAAGGCCCTCATTTGAGAGGCCTCGGGCATTTTAGCTCCGACAAGAGGAGCCTCAGCTGGGACGTCCCCTTCGCTAAGCGTCTCCCCCTCCTCTTCAGACATTTCTCTGCTTCTGGCAACTCCTCTCGAGCTTCAATTTCACTCGGGGCCTCCGGTGCCTCGGTAGAAGGTCCCTCGCCGGAAGAAGTCCCGCAGTTCAGTCACTGGTTCAGCTGGTTCGATTGTCCCTTCATCCTCCGCCGGCTCTCCCGTAGGCAGCCCAGGCTGAACTTTAGCAGCCACAACCATTTCTCCATCTCGATTGAAGCGGAAACCGCTCCTGCCTCTACCTGCAACGCCTCCAGACCATCGGCCTCCAATGAGGGAGATCGGGCGACCCCGACCACGGGGGCCTCCGAGTAAACTGACGTCGCTTCCGCGCCATCATCTGGCAAAACGATAACATGTGGGGAGAAAATTTTGGCAGCCTCCTCCGAAATCCCCGCAGTACCCTGACCTCTCCCCGCTGACGGACCTTCCTCCGGCATTGAAGGACCGCGCTCTGCCATTGGAACTTCGATACTTTTGTCCCGCGACGACAAGGGACGACGATCATTGCCATCTCTCCTGATCCCTCTAAGGTAGGAACCGGAAGGGCGAGACCTTTTCTCGGCCCTATGCTTACTGCTGGGGCCGGGCCGCCCGCGATGCTTACCCAGTTCTTCTCTCATCTGATCTACGAACGCCGACCTTTCGGCTGCAGACGCAATGCACTCGCCCGTTAGCTCATACAGAAATCGAAGCTAAAATCGCCTTAACCTGTTAGCTACAAAATAATACTTACCTCAAGGATCAACGGGGCTCAATCCAGCTACGAAAAGAGCATCCTCTGATAGGAGGGTGCTAGCTGGAAGCACTTGACTGCTGCGCAACATGATCAGATCCCTCTTCTCCTGCTCGGATAACTCTGGATGCGCTTCCGGATCTTTTACATAACGTCCCCACACCTGAGGAAAATCCGAGCCAATATTTCCTTCGACTATGAAGAATCGCGATTTCCATTCTTTTATCGATGACAGATTGTCTAAAATCATCTTGAAAGACCTCTGGGGACCAATGTAAGGCCACTCGGAGGCCCTCCCAGAAACCAAGTTGTAGCACACCCTGAACATCGGGAGAGTCGCGGTTACCCCAACGCGGCTGCACAGCGAGATGAATCCGATAAGATTGTGCCAGCTATTGGGAGCCACCATGGTGAAGCATATGTTGTAGAACCTCATCACCTCCCGAACTAGCGGATGAAGAGGAAACCTGAGGCCCACCCTCAAACTTTCCTCATAACAGAATGCTCCATCCCCTAGTTCAAATGTCACCCTGTTGTCGGCCGTCGGGAGCAACAGGGCTACATCCTGAGGAATCTTGTATAGGTGGCGTATCCATTCCAGATCCGCCAGGGTCATCTCCGAAGCCAAATCGCTCAGGCTCACCATGCTCTTGATCGAAAGAGACGCTGAGCAAAGTCGCCAAAAAAATAGGAGAATGAAGTTCTTCGAGGGAAAGCTAAAGAGCGCTGCGAATGGGGTTGGCGCCGCTTCAACTCCGTTTTTCTCGAAAGAAACCACCTCAAGGAGAAGATAAGGTGTCTCAACCAAGACGTCCGGAACCATCGCTGCAGGCACCGTGAAGATCGAGATCCCCTACGTGGCGCAACCCCGGCCGTTGCACCCAAGAAACGATGGATCCACCTCGTAAAGGCAAGGCAGCCATGCAACATTACCTAGGGTATCATTGCGTGGGCTGTCAAATCTAGATCCCCCCGTTCGGGTCACGCCACCTAGGTCTATACTCCCTATGCCTGAACCTACGCTTCGAACTAGGGAGTGGGGGGCATGTGTTGAGGGTAAAATCGCCATTGCATTAATAACCGTGCGAAGGGGCTAAGATCAGCCCTGGCCCTCACCTGCTACATTGTGCCCACAAAGAATGAGCTAACCAATATGATTCGGCGGACCGAGCAACCCATAGCTCAGCTCAATCCATAGCTCGGCCTTCCCGAGCAATCCATGGCTCGGTTTCCCGAGCAATCCATAGCTCGGCCTCCCCGAGCACTCCATAGCTCGGCCTCTCCGAGCACTCCATAGCTTGACGTGCGCCTCCACGGAACAAACTGTTTTACGTCCGTCTTATTTCTTCTGTCATATCTCAGTCACCCTCATACCTCGACTGCTCAAGCCATGCTTACGCCCCAGCAGCGCGAACTATTTGTGCATTTCGGCCATCAAGGCCGGGTCATCCCTCGACCGTCCGAACCAAGCCTTTCTGCGCCCCTGCGGAACCTGGCACGGGAGAGCCCAAGCTCAGTGTAACAGAATTCCAAACGATGAATCATATCGAGACGTGTTCTAGGACCTGCAATAACGGCTTAGGACCTACATAGTCATCGGATCTTGGGCCATCAGAAAGATCTCCCAACCGTCGATCCTCTAACGGATAGGATACGGATCTTACCGGCCTCACAACAGCTTGATTCGAATCATCTTTGAATCCCAACAACCTTCGAACCTTCCAGAAGGCGCTCAAGATTCAGGTGATTGCCTATAAATAGGACACTTTCAGATTTTCTCAGGTACGCGACTCCTCGCTCAGTCTCAGCATCACTCTCTCTCTTTCACTGCTTCTCCTTTTCTCGGCCATTAGCACTCTGCTCGAGCTCCCGAGAGGCCACCCCTGGAGGGACTCCTAAGAGGGATCCTTCTCTCACCTTTGTTGATCGCTGATCTTCACTGACTTGAGCGTCGGAGGGTCTTCCGCGGAGGGTCACCCCCAACGCCTCCCGCGTGAGGACTTCTTTGCAGGTCCACCCAGGAGGAAGCCCAATTAGGAGACCGATCGCACCCGGGTCGGAGGACAGATTTCAGCAGCAACAATTACTATATTTTATTATTATGAACCAAAATGATAATCTTTTATTTTTAAGAATTTGATTAACAAATATAGGATTATTAAGAATGTCAAATTTCTATTAATATTAGATTATCGCGGACCAAACGCCATTTAATGAACCAAATGCCACCTAATCATAGAGAAAGAAAGAAATAGGGTTTAATAAAAAGTCTTCACGTAAAGGCAAACCAAGCCACATAATCTGATTCTTCCTTTCCTTTGGCAATGGCTACAAAATAACCATAACTACCAATATTTTCTCTAAGCAAATTTTACCATGCTTCCCTTGATTCTACATGGTGTCGGTTCTGAGTGCCTAGTGCCACAATAATGGTGGGTCCAAAGCCCCAGTGAATCTTTGGAGTACTTGGATGGCTTGGTTTTGAGCTCAATTTTCCTTAAAATAGAGATAAAAAATTATAGTATATGAACTCCTTTTTTAAAACGTGCATCAATGCATTTTTTACAAAACCAAGCTAGATCTAACTAAATATAAATTAATATATTTTTTAAATAAAAATGCATGCCAAAAGTAAAGTAGATAATTTAACATATCAGATTAGGTTGAATCGAACCCAAACCAAACTTAGGTCAAGTATTATTGGCTCGCTCCTGATCCAATGAAAACCTCTTAGGACATGGATCTAATTCGGCTCTACCCATACTTATATATTATAAAATATATTTATATATGTTTATGAACTTGTTGCTGCGAAAATTTGCTCTTCAACTCGAGTGCAGTTTGACTTCGGATCTGAACGTTGATCTCTTATCTGGACAGAACCTACAAGATAGTCCTCATGCAGAGAGTATCGAGAGCGGCCCTCTGCGAAAGATCCTCCGACACCCAGATCAGTGGAGATTCAAAGCAAGCAGATGCGAGGAGAAGGCTCTCACAAAAGAGTCCCTCAAGAAAATGGCCTCTATAGAGCTCAGATCTCTGCTTGAGCTTTAATGAAGTTTTCAGTCCAAGTGTCAATGAAAAGCATACCTGAGAAACTTTAGGACAAGGGTATTTATAGGCGATCACCTGATTTCTTGGGCGCATCATAGGAGGTCCAAAATCGTTCAGATTCGAATCAAGTTTGTTATGAGGCTGGTAGTATCAGTATCTAGTTAGTTAGAGAATCGACGGCTAGGGAAGCTGGTTAATGCTTTGAGATTGGTGACTCTATAGGCCCTAGGCCACTTCCAATATTATTTGTATAATTTTTCGCTCGGGATCTTGTTAAACTGTCATGAATTTGAACTCTTCCGTACTTGGTTCCGCAGAGGTGTTTGAATGCCTCGGTCTAACCGAGGCATAAGGATAGCTTGGTGCTGCCGAAGCATTTGAATGCTTTGGTCTGGCTGAGGTAAGAGGTTAGTTCGGTCTGGTCGAATCTTTTAGTTCGATCTGACTGAAGCATAAGATTTGGCCGAAGTATATAATTGTTCAGTACCATCAGGTATATGAGGATAGAATGCATCGATTCTTCCAAAGCATACAAATATATCGATCCGACCGGGATTAGAGGACAGTTTGGACCTACTGAATTTGGAGGAGGTCATTAAGGTTTCTCATCCTAAATAGTGGTTGTGTCAGATGGTCTGGAAGAGACATCGCCAGTTTGCCTGGTAGTCTCTTCGCTTGAGGGTGAACAGTCTTGTCTGATGGAGGTCGGCAGCCCCAGGATCCTCTCACAGGTGAGGGAGAAACCACAGTTTTGATCGAGGGGGTGAAGAAAGTAATTTCCGCTGCCGAGGCTCAGGAGGAGCTGCCTGACAAAGAATCAGCGGATGTTGAGGGGGAGACCAAATTGGTAGTCAAGGTTCAGGAAGGATTTTCCGTTGGGGAACTCTCTCCCGAGGCGTTAAGGGGAGTTGCGAAGGAGGCTGAGGCTTCGATGGAGTCTATTGGGGCTGAACAAATGCTCATGGATCAAAGGGAGCCCTTGGATAAAAGGGATGTATGGACCGAGGTCTTTTTGGCCGAAGCATCAGTTGGGCGAGCCAAAGTCTCTGAGGCTTCACAGGTTAAGGCTTTGATGAAGGAAGTCGAGCGGATGAAAGTCCCTCGGTCTGAAGCCTTCCGGATCAATCATTCGGCCGTGAATTTTCTTTCACCCGATCCAAATGTAGAAGAAATGTTCATCGCTTTAATGCGACCTGTGTTGTATATGGGGAAGGTTCCTCGGCGAGTGAGTCCGCAGCGAAGGATCTTGTCGATGCAGCATTTGGGCAACTCGGTGTGCCAAAGAACACTTATCTTCTTCCCGAGATTGCCAGCCCCGCCCTCCTGAGGATCGCCATAAATTATGCCTCCCGGGTAAGTCATTACATCAAGGCGATAGATTTTGGCTAGCTGACTCGGTTGCATTTTCTTACTTATATTTTGCTTGCAGAATGCTTTAATTATGAGAGCGCTAAGTTGGTGCTTGAACTTGGCCATGGGGGCCTGCGCGCAAGCCAGAAGGAAGGCCGCTAGTCTTCGGGAGAGGGCAGAGTCATTCAACAAACTTTCTGGAGCCCTGGCATCCATTCAAGGAAAGCTCGAGAAGATGGGAGGTCCTACCAAGCCACTGTTGAAAGAGCATCCCAGCTTGAAATTGAGGTTAAGGAGCTCCACAGATTTCGTGAACAATTTGACAAGGCTTGTTTGGAGCTATCACAAATTAAATCTAAACATGCTGAAGAGATGGGAGCTCTGCAGAAGTGTTTCAATGAAAGGTGGGGCAAGTTGAAGAAAAGTTTTGCCGAGGAGAAAGTAGTTTAAATAAGAGGCTCGATGAAGAAGAGCACAGGTATTGACAGCAGCAAGATCAGCTTGCCAGTTTGAGCAAAAAACTTGCTGAAAGAGAAAGCAGAGCCAAATGGCAGCAAGATCACATTGCTAAACTTATCGCCGATCTTGCATAGTCTCAGCGAGAAACCAAAGAGAGGCAATGAATAATTAATGACCTCAAGGACAGGGTTAAGCAAAATAAAGATGATAAATTGAAAGCTCTCAATAAAGTCCATGAGCTAAGTGTAAAGATGGCTCAGCGGGAAGAGGAGGCATAACGTCTCCTTATTTCTTTTTGTGCCTTTACTTTTAATTACCGCTTTAATTGATTTTGTGCCTTCAGATGGGTAAAATTGGGCTCGAAGTTCAGAATCAACTAAAAGTCCTGAGAGGAGAGTTGGCCTCGAGCCGCCAGAGAAGCTCTGAACTGAAAGGTTAGATAACCGAGGCTAATAGACGGGTTGCTCTGACCATGGAGGAATATAAGAGTTTCACCCAATTTTTTGATGAGCATAAGACAGCTTGCACCGACGCATTCTGGTATGGTGAAGAGGAGACGCGAGCAAACATCTTTCGGGAGTACCCGAAGTTGGACCTTTCCTTGCTAGAAGTCGAGTATTACGACACTCGGACCCCGGGGACTGAACTATCTGTCGAGGCTGAATACGAAAAAATTTCAAACGTCGATCTTGAAACCATTCTGGGTGCCGGCGGAGCTGTGGGTCTAGAAGAAAGTCATCACCATGATATAGAAGAACCAGAAGCTCCTCACTCAACTACATTCAAAGTGGGTGAACCAAGTCAATCTCTTTCGAACGTCGCCGAGGCTGCTCCTAAAGTTGAACCCAAACCCTGATTCTTGAGGGTTGTTTTTGTATTTTTGTTTATTCTACTTGCAACTTTACTGAAACTTACTTAAATGAATGAACATTTCATTTTTCTTCACGTATTCTGTTATTTTGGCATCACTTTTTAGATGATCTTTTAGCTCATCTATTACCTTCTTGCACCTAGCTCATTACGGATGAGCTGTATTTTAGGAAAACATAATTTTTAATAGTTTTGCCAAGATCGAACGAATCACCTAGCTTTACTAAAGCTAATTCGATTAGATTTGCCGGGTTGTGAAACTATTCGGCCTAGCTAAGAAAGAGGGCACTCCTTTAGCTTCGACCAAAGCAGAATTGATGGTTCGGAATGGCCGAAACAGAGGGACCACTTCGGTTGCGGCCGAAGCAAGATGGACAGTTCGGTTTGACCGAAGCAAGAATTAAGTTTGCTTCTTGCCAAAGCAGGTGAAATAGTCCGAACCTTACCGAGGAAAGTCTTGTTTTCCCTTAGGGCATTTATTTTGTTGTTAATATTTGGTCTTTTTCAATGCGAGTTCGCTTAGCGTATACGCCAAGCACTCGATTGCTATTGGACAACGTCATTTTCTATGGAGAATTTCCCAGGCCTATTTATATCCTGAAGATTTGCAGATAGTTCTTGACATTTAAGACTCTTGATTCGAGATCGAAAGGAAATCTTTTGTCCTTGTTACGGCCTGAAGGGCACGCTCAACACATCTCGGGATGCGCCAAGTTTTACCATGGTGCACCACGTGGCTTCGAGCGTAGTGCGACTGTGGCATTTTGAATTCCAAAGTTTTCCCTTTACTAATGGCTATTCCCAGTTTGTTGCCTATAAAAAGGGAGGAGCAGAAAGTGTCTAAGCACACCCAAAAATTTTCTTGCTATGTGAATTTGAGAGACTTTCATGGCTTCTCTCCTATTGAGGTAGAGGGTGGTAAGGTTGGATTTTTCTTTTAAGAGTTGGCTTGACCCCGATAGTTGGGGCGATGGAGAAGTTGCTAAAGAGAAAGTAACCCTCAAAGGAAGAGTCTCGAAGGTCATACGGAGAGCGCACGGGGATGGATACAAGGGTCATACGGGGAGCGCACGTATGTGCTCTCTGTATGGCTCCTTTCACTTGCCATGGGGCCCTACAAACAACTAGAAATGCAAACGTTTAGGAGCCCCTGGCTTCCACAAGCTTTCCTTCATCCTCGGTCCATCTTGACTGAATGCCATGTTGGATCCCTTTGTTCATCTGTCCGAGGGTCCATCATCCGGCTTTTAACGAGGAAGAAGGTAAGTAGCACTGGGTTGTTGTCTTTGTTCTTGGGCATTGACTAGCAACTCAGTGAACTCAATGGAGCTATCTGATTTCTCTGTTTTCTTGGATCGGAAGTGGAAGCAACGTCATCGATCGAAACTGCTCGCTCGAGCTTTTAATTTATTTTCTTTTATTTCCTATGCTATAATGCACTTGTAATGCCTCTCAAGAGGTTGTAATCTCTTATTAGCAACAAAGAAAGGTTTCTTTTTGTACCTTTGCCTTTTTGCTATTTTATTTTTTTCATATCAGGTTTTAATTTCTTTGCTGATGCATTCGTGTCGTCCCAACATAAGAGTCGTTTTGTATGTACCCCCCTTTTAAATGACATTGCCAGTTCATAATCATTAGTAACGTTTTAGGCACTTTGCTTTGGTTAGGCATTTTAGCGATATGGTTTTGCTTAGTCCTTTGTAGAGAGGGCATTTGCCTCTGTTTAGGTTAGGGGAAGGACTAGGCGGCTCTGTCAATTCTTAATATATACTCAGTCATGCTGAAAGATAAAACAAGTCTTACCTTGCTTTGGCGAGATAAGAAACGACTTTGCTCAAATTTGTCAAAGCACAAGGATAAGTCGTTTAAACTTTGCCGAAGCTTAGTAAGGCAGTTCAGTTACAGCAAAATATTGGGAAAATCAATCGGTCTTGCTGAGACTTTGAAAGAATATATTTTACTTGGTGCTACCAAGGTATGGAGAGATCACTTGGCCCTGCCAATGCTTGAGAAAAACTCAGTCGTGCCGAGGCTTGAGAGATTATATTTTACTTGGCGCTGCCAAGGTACAGAAAGATCGCTCGGCCCTGCTGAGGCTTGAGAATCAATCACTCGGTCGTGCTGAGGCTTGAGAGTTTATATTTTACTTGGCGCTGCCAAGGTACGGAGAGATCGCTTGGCCCTGCCGAGGCTTAAGGATCACTCGGTCGTGCCGAGGCTTGAGAGATTATATTTTATTTGGCGTTGCCAAGGTACGGAGAGATCGCTCAGCCCTGCCAAAGCTTAAGGATCACTCGGTCATGCCGAGGCTTGAGATATTATATTTTACTTGGCGCTGCCAAGGTAGAGAGAGATTGCTTGGCCCTACCAAGGCTTAAGGATCACTCGATCATGCCGAGGCTTGAGAGATTATATTTTACTTGGCGCTGCCAAGGTATGGAGAGATCCCTCAGCCCTGCCGAGGCTTAGGGATCACTCGGTCATGCTGAGGCTTGAGAGATTATATTTTACTTGGTGCTGCTAACGTACGAAGAGATCGCTCGGCCCTGCTAAGGCTTAAGGATCACTCGGTCGTGCTGAGGCTTAAGAGATTATATTTTACTTGGCGCTGCAAAGATATGAAGAGATCGCTCGGCCCTGTCGAGGCTTAAGGATCACTCAGTCGTGCCGAGGCTTGAGAGATTATATTATACTTGGCGCTGCTAAGATACGGAGAGATCGCTCGGCCCTGCCAAGGCTTAAGGATCACTCGATCCTGCCGAGGCCTAAGAAGACTGTTGAGCAAAACCTGCTTCTCATTACAGTTTTTGGAAAAAGCAATTGAAACAAGAACATTGCAGACTTTTGAAAGTAAAATTTCGTTGCTGTAAACAGAGTGAGTTTAGCGAAGGCATACTTTACTGATGATATATACGGAGATTATCCAAGCTCCAAGTCCTAGGGATAGATTTTTCATCTAGATCTTGGAGTTTGTAAGTATCGGGCCTGATTACCTCTGTGACTTGATAGGGGCCTTCCCAATTTGGAGACAGTTTTCCTTGTTCCAATGGCTTTGAAACAGATGCCTTCCGGAATACTAAATTGCCAGGGAGGAAGGATTTTCCTTTGACTCTGATGGAATGGTAACGGGCTACCCTTTATTGATAAGCTACCATTGGATCCGGGCCTTCTCCCTGATTTCTTCTATCAAATCAAGATTGGTTCGGAGTTGCTCGTCATTAGATTCCTTCGAATAACTAACTTTCCATCCGAGGGGAAGGGTCCGATCTCCACAGGGATGACAACTTCTATACCAAAAGTCATTCTGAACAAAGTTTGGCCCGTGGGGATCCTCTCAGTGGTTCGATAAGCCCACAACACATGATGAAGCTCCTCCGCCCATCTGCCTTGCACTCTATTGAGCCGGGACTTAATTCCTTGCAGGAGGGTCCGGTTGGTTATCTCGGCCTCTCCATTGGCTTGAGGATGTCCGACCGAAGTGAGATGGTGAAAGATGACGTGATCCTTGCAGAACTCCCAAAATTTAGGATTATCGAACTATCTTCCATTGTCGGTAATGATGGTGTTAGGAAGGCCGAATCGACAAATGATAGATCTTCATACAAAGTCCCTAGCCCGAGCCTCGGTTATATGAGCAACTACCACGGCCTCGACCCACTTGGTGAAATAATCGATTGCTATAAATAAGAACTTCCTCTGTCCTATGACAAGAGGAAAAGGATCAAAATGTTCATTCCCCACTTGGCAAAAGGCCAGGTAGATGATACAGGTGTTAGGTGGGCAGAGGGGAGCCTTTGAACATTTGAATGTCGTTGGCACGAATCACAAGCTCGAATAAGGTCATCAGTATCTCTTTGCATGGTGAGCCAATAATATCCTTGGTGTAGCACTTTATAGCATAGAGCTCGGCCACCAAGATGAATACCATAGATGCCTTCATGAACCTTCTCGAAGAGCATAATCGGCCTCTGACGAATGAAGGCATTTAAGTAACGGCAAAGAGAATGATCGCTTATATACCGATCATTAAGCAGGACATAGTGAGATGATTGCATCTTCAGTTTCCTTGCTTTCTTTCTATCAGCGGGAAGCAGCCCTTCTTTGAGATACTTGAGCATAGGGTCTAACCAGGATGGTTCGACATCAATCTGCATTATTTGATCAGCACTGGCAATGCTGGACTTCTCTAGAACTTCCAAGTGGAACTTCCGCTCCAGATCCATTGAGTCCGTGGTCGCCAAGCGGGATAAAAGGTCGACACATGCATTCTCAGCCCTTGGGATCTGAACAACTTTAAATTCAGCAAAGCAGGCAGATAGATCGTGCACCTTCTGAAGATGCCGAATCATGTTTGGCTCCCTAGCCTTAAACTCTCCCCGCACTTGGCCAGCCACCAATTGAGAGTCGGTTTAGGCATTCAATTTTTCAACTTTGAGCTCACGGGCGATGCGAAGTCTAGCGAGCAGGGCTCATACTCTGCTTCATTATTAGAGGCTGGGAATGAGAAACGAATGCCATACTCAAAAGTTGTCCCTCCGGGCTAGTGAGGATCAAGCCAGCACCAGAACCACTTGCATTGGAGGATCTGTCGATGTGAAGCAGCCACAGGGCACTGGGCCTTGGTTGCTTGAGAGTGTCCGGAGTGGAACCATCTTCGGGTATGGTGCATTCAAGAAGAAAATCCGCCAGGACCTGCACCTTGATGGCTGAACGAGGCTTGTACTGAACGTCATGCTCACTCAATTCGACAGCCCATTTGGTCATTCTTTCCAATGCTTCCGAACGATGGATAATTGACTTGATGGGTTGATCGATCAAAACTGTCACAGTGTGTACTTGGAAATATGCTCGCAACTTTTGGACCGAAGTTATTAGAGCCAACATCATCTTCTCGATTCGAGTATACCTTGTCTCAGTGTCTCGGAGCAATTCACTAACATAATAAATCAGCTTTTCAATTTTGTCTTCCTTTCTGACCAATACAGAGCCGACAGCGCCCTCAGAGATCGCCAGGTATAGATACAGCATTTTTCCTAGCCTCCGGCTACTTAGGAGAGGTGGTGAGCCGAGGTATTTTTTGAGATCTTCGAAAGATTTTTGGCAGTTCGAGGTCCATTGGAAGTTCTTGGCCAATCGAAACACTTTGAAAAGGGCAAACACCTCTCGGCCGACCGAGCAACAAAACGATTGAGGGCCGCTATCCTTCCAGTAAGATGCTGTACCTTCTTGATCGACCCTGGAGGCGCCATCTATTGCAGGGCTTGGATTTTTTGCAGATTTACCTCAATACCTTGTTGACAGACCATGAAACCCAAAAACTTCCTAGAGTTAACTTCGAAAGCATATTTGGTTGGGTTAAGCTTCATCTGATACTTCTGAAGTGTTGCGAAACTTTCTGTGAGGTCATTTAATATGCTGGGATGCCTCTCTACTCTTTACTAGCATGTCATCAACATACATCTCCATGTTCCGACCAATTTGCTTTTTGAAAAATTTATTGACCAGCCTTTGGTAGATTGCGCCTGCATTTTTTAAACCAAAAGGCATAACCCGGTAGCAATAAGTACCTCGATCGGTGATGAAGGTAGTCTTTTCTTCATCTTTAGGCACCATTCGAATCTGGTTGTAGCTCGAATAAGCATCCATGAAAGTCAGTATCTGGTGGCCCAAGGTTGAATCCATAAGTTGATCAATTCAAGGGAGAGGAAAGCTATCCTTCGGGCAGGCCTTGTTGAGATTGGTGAAGTCGATGTAGATCCTCCACTTGCCGTTTGATTTCTTTACCATAACGACATTTGCTAGCCAGTCAGAATAATTCACTTTTCGGATGAAGTTGGCTTTAATGAGCTTGTGCACCTCTTCCTCAATAGTCTTTTGACGCTCGAGGGCAAAGCTTCTCTTCTTTTGCTTGATTGGCCGAAACGTTTCGTCCATGTTGAAGTGGTGGACTAGGACATCCAGGTCGATTCCAGGCATGTCCAAAGTAGACCGGGTGAAAACATCGGCATTCCTCCGAAGAAATTCGACCAAATCTTGCCAAGGCTTGCCCTTCAGCTGTGACCTAACCCTTATGGTTCGGTCGGGCCAAGCTTCATCGAGTGGTACCTCTTCCAATTCCTCAGTTGGCTCTCCTCGCTACTCGGCAAAGTCCTTCCAAGCATCCAGCCCATCTACTATGGGCTTCTTGGATGGAAGGTCAGCAACAAAGCAGTGCCAAGCCACAATTTGACTCCCTCGGACAACCCCTACTCCCCATTTGATTGGAAACTTCATAACGAGATGAGGAATGAAAATGATAGCTTTGAGGGATATTTGCCCTGACATGCCGAGGATGACATTGTAAGGGGACCAAAGCTTAGTCACGAGAAAATCCATGAGTGTAGTGGCTACACTGGGCCAAGTGCCTGCTCGGACTGTCAAAGTGATAATTCTCTCGGGGACTATGGCGTCACCCGTAAAACCCACTAGAGTGGATTCTATGGCCCAGAGGCTTTACATCTGCAATTTCAAACTCACAAAGGCGTCAAAATACAAAACATTAATGGAGCTTTCATTATTAATCAAAATACGGTATACATCATAGCCATTCATATTCAGGGATACAACTAAAGCATTATCATGGGGGTACTATACCTTTCGGAGATCCTCATCAGAAAAAGAAAGCTCGTCAACTCGAGTCCTCTTTGATGGATTCTAATCCTTACCCGACCAGGTTGAAGAAGAGCCAATCGCCACTATCACATTAACATTGCCAATGATCGGGGGATTCGATGGAGGGAGTTGGCGAGGCTCGGGCTGGCGATCTCCTCCATTGTTTGGCTTGGGGCCTCTCCTGAATCAGTCTAGCCTGCCCCATCAGATGAGTTGCTCGATCTCATTCCAGAGCTGTCAGCATTCCTCAGTGTCATGCCCATGATCTCAATGGAAGCGACAATACTTGGCCATATCCCTCCAAGCCGCATTGCCCCAGAGAGGAGGAGGCCAGAGAATTTGGCGCTCAATTTCCATCAAGATTTGCGTCCCTTGGCGCAGTGAGAGGGGTGTATCTCCTGAATTAGTCTAGTAGTGAAGGAGCTCTTTGGCGATGAGGCGGGCTTGCACGGCGAAAGGATCGATGTTTTTCTAAGCCTTTCGTCTCCTTCTTCTTCGATTGCTTGGCTCGGGCCGACCTTCGTGACTCCTCAACCCTGACATACTTATCCGCTAAGGCCATCATATCAGAGAGGCTCTTTGGGTAATTGACTTCTAGAGCTAAGTAGAAGTCTCCTTCCTTTGACACTCCTCTAGCCAAAGCAGACATGGCCACCTCGTGATTGAGGTGGTCGACCTCCAACAGGGCCGTGTTGAAGCAATCGAGGTAGTTCTTCAGAGATTCCCCCTCCCACTGCTTGACTGCAGAGACAAATTAGATCTCTATCATTGGCGATGACTACTGACGAATTGGCTAATGAATAAGTGGCTCAGCTCGTTGAAAGAATCAATGGAACCTGGCTTCAGGATGTTAAACCAGGTTCTATCAGATCCTCTAAGAGTAGAGGGAGAAGCTCGGCATAGGATCGCATCTGATGCTCCGTAGAACATCATGATGGATCTAAAACTGCTCAGGTGATCGTTGGGATCGATAGATCCATGATATGGCTCGATGGTGGGGAGCTTGACATAAGGAGGGATCACTTCACGCATGATCTCCTCAGAGAAAGGGATGCCCTACTTCGCCTTTGGTTTGGACGGAGGGCCTTGCCTAGCGGCGTCTAGCTTCTGACACCACTCCCGACGCATCTCCTACATCTGCTGTCTAATCCCTTTATCAAGAGTGTTAGGAGGGATTGGTCGAGAAGAGGATGATAGTGGCATCAAATTTTAGGAAGACGCCGGAGAGAGAGAATGAGCTCATCGAGATTTAGGTGGGCTCTTCCCTCCAGCCCATTGCGGTGCTGGTCTGGCCCTTGTTGGTCGATGAAGATGATCTGTGGCCCCAAGCAGATTGGAAGAAGAAATTACCGACGGGATGGGGGCGGCGACCTTCTCATGGAGTTGCAGAGTAGGGATAGCTGGGCAGGAAGCTCTATGGAGCCCTTGGACCAATTAGGTCAGAGCCTGGACTTGCTGAACCAGCGCAGCAAACTGGTCCTTTATCACTACAGTCGCCATTGGTGAAGGGGTCTCGGCCGGCAGTGGTAGCGGAGGCGCTACACTATTGATTGGATCAGGCCTTTAAGAGGCGGCCTGATCCTGAGCATCAGAAGTGGCTCTCTTCCGATTGGCCATTAGAGGATTCTTTTTCTGATTTTGAACCTTATCTCCTGGATTACAAGTTTATGGGACTTGAGACCCTTCCTCTAGCGTCAATCTGTTGCTGTGAAAATCCGCTCTCCAACTCGAGTGTGGTTTGACTCCGGATCTGGATGCTGATCTCTCGCTTGGGCGGAACCTGCAAGACAATCCTCACGCAGAGAGTATCGGGGGCGGCCCTCTTCGGAAGACCCTCCGATGCCCAAGTCAGTAGAGATTCATAGCGAGCAGATATGAGGAGAAGGCTCTCGTAGAAGAGTCCCTCAAGAAAGTAGCCTCTCTAGAGCTCAGAGCTCTGCTTGAGCTTTAATGGAGTTTTCAGTTCAAGTGTCAGTGAAAAGCATACCTGAGAAACTTTAGGACAAGGGTATTTATAGGCGATCACCTCATTCCTTGCGCGTATCACAGGGGGTCCAAAACTGTTCAGATTCGAATCAAATTCGAATCAAGTTTGTTATGAGGCTGGTAGTATCAGTATCTAGTTAGTTAGGGAATTGATAGCTAGGGAAGCTGGTTAATGCTTTGAGATTCGGTGACTCTATAGGCCCTAGGCCACTTTCGATATTATTTGCATAAGTTTTCGCTTGGGATCTTGTTAAACTGTCACGAATTTGAACTCTCCCGCGCTTGATTCCGTAGAGGTGTTTGAATGCCTTGGTCTGGCCGAGGCATAAGAATAGCTTGGTGCTGCCGAAGCATTTGAATGCTTCAGTCTGGCCGAGACAAGAGGTTAGTTCGGTCCGACCGAAGCATAAGATTCATCCGAAGTATATAATTATTCGGTGCCATCGGATATATGAGGATAGAATGTCTTGGTTCTGCCGAAGCATACAAATATCTCGGTCTGATCGAGATTAGAGGATAGCTTGGACCTGCTGAGGCATGAAAATGGTTCAGAACAATTCAGTCTAAGGATGGTCTGGTCTTGCCGAGGATGGTTCAGCTCTGCTGAAGGTGGTTCAGCTCAGTTGTTTTCTAGATATGACAGCTGGCTGATCGAATATTGAGATTAGTCTCGACCTTTTTATCATGTGCACAAGTGTTGGCGCAATGATAATTTTACTCCTCATCAGAATTAATGGACAAAATATTTATAGCATATGCTTATATTATATATATTATATTATATATGTATATATGATGAGGGGTAAAATCGTCATTGCATTAGCACCCACACGTCGATAATTGGGTCAAGTCCAATCTAGAGGTGGGCACTGGGCCGTGCCGCCCATGGCCCGGTACGGCCCGGCACTGTTACAGTACCGGGCCGTGCCGGGTCCAGAAAATTTTAAAAAATTTTTTTTATAAATTTTTTTATTTGAGCTGTGCATGGGCCAGGCCCCAGGTGGGCCTAAGCCGTGCCGGCCCAAGTGGGCCATGCCCAGCACGGCCCAGGTGGGCCTGGGCCGTGCCAGGCATGGCCCACCTGGGGCCTGGCCCATGCACAGCTCAAATAAAAAAATTTATAAAAAATATATTTTTTTTATAAATTAAAAAATTATTAGGAATAAAAAAATTTTATTAATATAAAGCCATCATAATGGTGAGGGATTTGGCACAGACCCCTACCGGTTTATTAATTTAAAATTAAAATGGTACAGAAGGGAGGGGGCTAGGCCTGGCCTCTAGAACATAATACAATAAGTAAGAAGAAAAAATAGAAAGATCGCAGACGTTGGATAATCTTCGATCAGATGGATCGCAACAGTCCGATCGATCATTGTCGATCGGGATCATGGCTTGGATCGGTCGCAACAATCGGATCGTCTCCAATCGGATGGATCGCAACTGTTGGATTGATCATCACCGATCGGGATCATGGCTTGGATCGATCGCAACCGTCGGATCATCTCCGATCGGATTGATCGCAACCGTCGAATTAATCATCGCCGACCGGGATCATGGCTTGGATCGATCCAGACGTCGAATCGTCTCCGATCGGATGGATCGCAACCGTCGGATTGATCATCGCCGATCGAGATCATGGCTTGGATCGATCGCAGACGTCGGATCATCTCCGATCAGATAGATCGCAACCGTCGGATTGATCATCGCCAATCATGATCATGGCTTGGATCGATCGCAGACATCGGATCATCTCCGATCGGATTGATCGCAATAGTCCGATCGATCATTGTCGATCGGGATCATGGCTTGTATCAATCGCAACCATCGGATCGTCTCCGATCGGATGGATCGCAACTGTTGGATTGATCATCACCGATCGGGATCATGGCTTGGATCGATCGCAACCGTCGGATCGTATCCGATTGGATGGATTGCAACCATCGGATCGATCATCCCCGATCGGGATCATGGCTTGGATCGATCGCAACCATCAGATCATCTCCGATCGGATTGATTGCAACGATCCAATCAATCATCGTCAATCGGGATCATGGCTTGGATCGATCGCAATCGTCGGATCATCGCCGATCGGATGGATCGCAACTGTCGGATCGATCATCCCCGATCGGGATCATGGCTTGGATCGATCGCAACTATCGGATCATCTTCGATCGAATTGATCGCAACGGTCCGATCGATTATCGCCGATCAGGATCATGACTTGGATCGATCGCAACCATCGGATCATCGCCGATCGGATGGATCGCAACCGTCGGATCGATCATCATCGATCAGGATTATGGCATGGATCGATCGCAATTGTCGGATCATCTACGATCAGATCGATCGCAATCGTCGGATCCATCATCACCGATCAGGATCATGGCTTGGATCAGCTGGCTGGTGCCTAGGTGCACAGTGTGCTCCTGGCACCAGCCGTGCCATGGCACGACCTACAAAATGGCCCAGCAGGGCCGTTCTGGCACGGCCCAGTAGAGACGTGCCATGGCACAGCCCAGCAGGGCCGTTGCTGGGCCGTGCCAAAATGGCCCTTCTGGGCCGTGCCATGGCATGGCCCAGCAACGGCCCTGCTGGGCCGTGCCAGGCACGGCCCGTGGCCCAGTTCTTGATGGGTCACGGGCCGTGCCGAATTTGAATTTTTTTTAGTGGGCCATGCCTGGCACGGCCCATTTGTTAATGGGTCGTGCCAGGCATGGCACGGTAATTTTTCTGGCATGATGGGCCTGGGCCGCGCCTGGCACGGCACAGCCCAGTGCCCATGCCTAGACTCCAATCCCAACGTCTTGTCAGCCAGCTATCACATCCATTAGGTAGCGAAGCCCAATCGCCCTCAGCAGCGTCGAGTCGCCCTGACAAGTCAAACCTATCTTCATGCCTATACAGCCTGAGCCATCTTCATACCTCGGCAGCCCGAGCCATCTTCATACCTCGAAAACCCGAGCTATCTTCGTACCTCGGGAGCCCGAGTCATCTTGTGCCTCGGAAAACCAAGTTGTCCCTTGCCTTGGCCAGACTGAGGCACTCGAATACCTCTGCAAAATCTAGCACGGGAGAGTTCGAATTCACGATAATTGAATAAGATTTCAAACAAAGAATCATGCCCAGAAGTGGCCTAAGGGCCATAGGAGTGGCCTAGAACCTACACGATCGCTGAATCTCAAGGCATCAACCAGCTCTCCTGGCCGTCGATCTTCTAACTAACAAGATACGGATCCTACTGGCCTCGTAACAAATTTGATTCGAATCCGTTTTGAATCTCAACAGCTTTCAGACCCCCCCTCCGCAACGCGCCCAAGGAACCAGGTGATCACCTATAAATACCACAGCCCTCAAATCTCTCAGGTGCATACTCATTCACTGGCTCTCATACTTAAAAACTCCATTGAAGCTCCTACAGAGCTCGGAGCTCTCGGAAGAAAACTCATATAAGGGGAACCCTTCTGCAAGAGTCTTCTCCTCATATCTGCTTGCTGTGAATCTTCACTGACTTGGGCGTCGGAGGGTCCCCCACAGAGGGCAACCCCAAGAAAATCCTATGCGTGCGGACTATCTTGCAGGTTCCACCCCAGGTGTTGAGACCGGCGTTTGGACCCAGAGCCAGAGTGCACCCGAGTCGGAGAATGGATTTTTGCGGCAACAAATTGGCGCTAGAGGAAGGGCCTCAAGTCCCATAAACTTGTAATTTAGGAGATAAGACTCGGAATCAGAAGAAACATCCTCTAACGGCCAATCGGAAGAGAGCCACATCCGAAGCTCAAGATCAGGCCACTTCTCAGAGGCCTGACCCAATTAGCAGCGTGGCACCCCCGCCACCACCGCTGGCTGAAACTCCTTCACCACCGGCGATGATGGTGATGCTAGACCAGTTCGCCACTCTGGTCCAACAGGTCTAGACATTGACCCAGCTGGTCCAGGGGCTCTAAGCGGTTCCCGGCCCAACCGCTCCTGCTCCCCAGCTTCATGAAGAGGCTGCTGCCCCTGTTCCGTCAGTGATCTCTTCCTCCAATCCGCCTGAAGCGATGGATTACTATCACCGGCCCGCAAAGGCAAAGCCAGTGCCGCAGTGAGCTAGAGGGAAGAGCCCGCTCAGATCCCGACAGGTTCGTTCTCTTTCCCTGGTGCCTTCCCAGGACTCGACACCGCTATCATCTCCTCATCGCCCGATCCTTCCTACCACTGCGGATGAAGGGATCAGGCAACAGATATAGGAGATGCATCGAGAATGATGTCAAGAGTTAGACGCCATCAGACAAGCCCCTCCGTCCTAGCCAAAAGCGGAGCAAGGCATCCCCTTCTCCGAGAGAATCATGAGGGAAGTGATTCCCCCTCATGTCAAGCTTCCCACCATAGAACCATATCATGGATCCACTGATTTCGACGACCACTTGAGCAGCTTCAGATCCATCATGATATTTCACAGAGCATCTGATGCGATCTTGTGCCGAGCCTTCCCCTCCACTCTTAGGGGATCTGCTCGAACCTGGTTTAACAGCTTGAAGCCAGGTTCCATTGATTCTTTCAACGAGCTGAGCTTTTTGTTCATCAGATAGTTCGTCAGTAGCCGTCACCAGCAGCGGAGATCCGATTCCCTCTCTGAGGTTAAGCAGAGAGAAGGGGAATCCCTGAAGAACTACCTTGGCCATTTTAACCCGGCCCTCCTGGAAGTCGACCATCTCAACCACGAGGTAGCCATGTCTGCCTTGGCCGGAGGAGTATCGAAGGAGGGTGACTTCTACTTGGCTCTGGAGGTTAACTACCCAAAGAGCCTCTCAGACATGATGTCCCTGGTGGATAAGTACGCCAGGGTTGAAGAATTGAGGAGATCAGCTCGAGTCGAGCAGTTGAAGAAGGAGGCAAAAGGCTCGGACAAGCAACGAGCCTACCGCCATGCAAGCCCGCCTCGCCGCCAGAGAGCTCCTCCGCCGCCACCTCGAGACTGAACCTGGAGTTCGGCCCAAAGGTTTGACCACTACACTCCTCTTACCGCGCCAAGAGCGCAAATCTTGATGGAGATTGAGCATCAAATTCCTTGACCTCCTCCTCTCCAAGGCAATGCAAATTGGAGGGATGTGACTAAATACTGCCGCTTCTATCGGGATTATGGGCATGACACCAAGGACTGTTGGCAGCTCCAGAATAAGATTGAGCGGTTGATCCGATGGGGCAGACTGGACCGATTGAAAGGACCCCCTGAGCCAAACAATGAGGAGAATCGCTAGCCCAAGCCTCGCCAGCTTCCTCCGCCGAACCCTTCAGTTATCGGCAATGTTAATGTGATAACGGCGGCCGGCTCCCCAACCTCTTGGCTAGGCAAGGAGGAAAACCCGCCAAAGAAAGCTCGGGTGGATGAGCAAACTTTTTCCGATGAAGATCTTCGGAAGATACAGTACCCCCATGACGATGCTTTGATTGTATCCTTAAATATGAATAATTATGATGTACACCGCATTTTGATTGATAGTGGAAGCTCCGTTAATGTTTTGTATATTGATGCCTTCATGAGATTGAAATTTCGGATAGAAAGCCTCCGGGCCGTGGAGTCCACTTTAGTGGCTTTCACAGGTGACTCCATAGTCCCCGAAGGAGTTATTACTTTGATAGTCCGAGCCGGCACTTGGCCTTGCGTGGCTACTGTACTTATGGATTTCCTTGTAACCAAGCTTCGGTCCTCTTACAATGCTATCCTCGGTAGGCCAGGATAAATATCTCTCAAAGCCATTATTTCTATTCCCTATCTCGCCATGAAGTTTCCCACCGAATGGGGAGTGGGGATCGTTCGGGAAAGTCAAATTATAGCTTGGCATTACTTTGTCGCCGACCTTCAATCCAGAAAGCCCGAGGTGGACGGGCTAAACGCTTGGAAAGATTTCGCCGAGCAATGAGGAGAGCCAACCAAAGAATTGGAGGAAGTACCACTCGACGAAGCTCTGCCTGACTGAACCATAAGGGTCGGATCACAGCTGGAAGGAGAGCTTCGGCAAGAATTGATTGAATTCCTTCGGAAGAACTCTGATGTCTTCGCCTGATCCATGTTAGATATGCCCGGGATCAGTCCAGATGTCCTGGTCCACCACCTCAGCGTAGACGAGATATTTTGGCCAATTAAACAGAAGAAAAGAAGCTTCGCCCCTTAGCGCCAAAAAGCCATCGAAGAGGAGGTGGACAAGCTCATCAAAGCCAATTTCATCCAGGAAGTCAATTATCCCGATTGGCTGGCCAATGTGGTCATGGTGAAAAAATCAAATGGCAAATGGAGGATCTGCATTGACTTCACCGACCTCAACAAGGCTTGCCCAAAAGATAGCTTCCCTCTTCCTCGGATCGACCAACTTGTGGATTCAACTTCAGGCCATCAAATGCTGACTTTCATGGATGCCTATTCGGGCTACAACCAGATCCGAATGGCACCCGAGGACGATGAGAAAACTGCTTTCATCACCGACCGAGGTATTTATTGTTACCGAGTTATGCCCTTTGGTTTAAAAAATGCATGTGCCACCTACCAAAGGCTGGTTAATAAAGTCGTCAAAGAGCAAATCAGCCGAAACATGGAGGTATATATTGATGATATGCTGGTAAAGAGAAGGGAGGCATCCCGACATGTTGAGGACCTTGCGGAGAGCTTCGCAATACTTCGAAAGTACCAGATAAAGCTCAACCCCACCAAATGCGCTTTCGGAGTTAACTCCGAAAAATTCCTAGGCTTCATGGTCTCTCAGCGAGGCATCGAAGAAAATCTCCAGAAGATCCAAGCCTTGTGGCAAATGGCCCCTCCGGGATGATCAAAGACGTGCAGCGCCTTACCAGAAGAATAGCGGCCCTTAGCCACTTCATTGCTTGGTCAGCCGAAAAATGCCTCCCCTTCTTCAAAGCTCTTTGGTCAGCCAAAAACTTCCAATGGACCCCAAATTGCCAGAAGTCCTTTGAAGATCTCAAGAAATAACTCGGCTCACCACCTCTCCTCAGCAGCCTGAAACCAGGGAAATACTGAATTTATACTTGGCGGTCTCTGAAAACGCTGTTAGCTCAGTGTTGATAAGAGAGGAGAACAAAGTCCAAAAGCCTATTTATTATGTCAACAAATTACTCAAAGACGCCGAAACGAGGTACACTCGGGTCGAGAAAATGGTCCTGACCTGGTAACATCGGTCCGAAAGCTACGACCATATTTTCAAGTGCACACTGTCGCGGTCTTGACTGATCAACCCATCAAGGCGATTATCCATCGCCCAGAAGCATCGGGGAGAATGACCAAGTGGGTTGTTGAGCTGAGTGAGCACGACATTCAATATCAATCTCGTCCAACCTTCAAAGCCCAGGTCCTAGCAGATTTCCTCCTCGAATGCACCATACCTGAAGATGGCTCTACTTCGGACATCCTTGGACAACCAAAGCCCAGCGCCCTGTGGTTGCTTCATGCCGACGGATCTTCTAGCGCTAGCGGTTCTGGTGCCGGTCTGGTCTTCACCAGCCCAGAGGGCGCAACTTTCGAATATGACATCTGTTTCTCCTTTCTAGCCTCAAACAATGAAGCAGAGTATGAAGCCCTGCTCGCCGGACTCCTCATCGCCCGCGAGCTTAAAGTTGAAAAACTAAATGCTTACACTGACTCTCAATTAGTGGCGGGTCAGGTGCGAGGAGAATTTGAGGCTCGAGAGCTGAACATGGTTCGGTATCTCGAAAAGGTGCACGATCTGTCTTTCTGTTTTTCTGAATTTAAAATTATTCAGATCCCAAGGGCTAAAAATGCGCGCGCCGACCTCTTATCCCACCTGGCGACTACGGACTCGATGGACCTCGAACGGAGATTCCATCTGGAAGTCCTAGAGAAATCCAGTATTGCCGATGCTGGACAGGTGATGCAGGTCGACGCCAAATCATCTTGGATAGATCCCCTGCACAAGTATCTTAAAGAAGGGTTGCTGCCCGCTAACAAAAAAGAGGCGAGAAAGCTAAAAATGCAATCCTCTCATTATGTTGTAATTGATGATCGACTGTACAAGCGGTCCTTCTCTATGCCATTGCTCAAATGCCTCCGACCATCGGAGGCTGATTATGCTCTTTGGGAAGTTTATGAAGGCATCTGCGACAATCATCTTGGCAGCCGGGCCCTGTGCCATAAGGTGCCGCGCCAGGGGATTATTGGCCAATGATGCAGAGAGATGCTGATGACTTTGTTCGAGCTGGTGATTCGTGCCAACGACACTCAAATATCCAGAGGCTTCCCTCGGTGCACCTGACTTTCATTTCATTCCTCTAGCCTTTGCCAAGTGGGGGATGGATATCCTTGGCCCTTTCCCCTTGCTATGGGGCAAAGGAAGTTCTTGTTTGTTGTAATTGATTACTTCACCAAGTGGGTTGAAGCCAAAGCGATAGCCCAGATAACCGAAGCTCGGGCTAAGGACTTCGTATAGAGGTCAATCATCTGTCGTTTCGGCCTTCCCCACACCATCATCACCGACAACGAGAAGCAATTTGACAATCCTAAATTCTGAGAATTCTGCGAGGATCATGGCATTCTTCATCGCCTGACATCAGTCGGACATCCTCAAGCCAATGGAGAGGCCGAGGTAACCAACCGAACCCTCCTACAAGGAATTAAAGCTCGGCCCAACCGGGCGCAAGGCAGATGGGCAGAAGAGCTCCACCATGTGCTATGGGCCTACCGAATGACTGAAAGGATACCCACAGGGCAAACTCCGTTTAAGATGGCTTTCGGTGCAGAAGCTGTCATTCCGGTGGAGGTCGGACTCCCCGACCCCTTTCTCGCGTGGAAGGCTACTTAGAGGAATCTAATGATGAGCAACTCCGAACTAATCTTGATTTAGTAGAAGAAGTCAAGGAGAAAGCTCGAATCTGGATGGCCGCCTACCAATAAGAGTAGCTCGTTATCACTCCACCAGAGTCAAAGGGAAGTCTTTCCTCCCAGGTGATCTAGTGCTTCGAAAGGCATCCGTCTCAAAGCCATTAGAGCAAGGAAAGCTGTCTCCGAATTGGGAAGGTCCCTACCAAGTTATGGAGGTAATCAGACCTGGCACCTACATACTCCAAGATATGAATGGAAAATTTATTCCCCGAACATGGAACTCGGATAATCTTCGCGCATATCATCAATAAAAGTACGCCCTTACTAAACTTACTCTGTTCATTAAATTAAATTTAACTTTCAAAGAGTCATAAAATTTCTATTTTTATGACTATCCTTGAAAGCTGCAATGAGAAACAGGTTTTACTATATATTGAAGCCTTGGCTGGGCCGAGTGATATCTCCGTACCTTGGCAGCGCCAAGTAAAATATAATCTTTTTAAATCCTCGGTTGGGCTGAGCGATCTTCATACCTTGGCAACGCCAAGTAAAATATATCTTTTTAAATCCTTGGCTGGGCCGAGCGATCTTCGTATCTTGGTAGCGCCAAGTAAAATATAATCTTTAAATCCTCGGCTGGGCCGAGCGATCTCCGTACCTTGGCAACACCAAGTAAAATATAATATTTGAAGCCTCGACCGAGCCGAGTGATGTATCCGTACCTTGGCAGCGCCAAGTAAAATTTAATCTTTTTAAATCCTTGGCTGAGTCGAGCGATCTTCGTACCTTGGCAGCGCCAAGTAAAATATAATCTTTAAAGCCTCGGCTAAGCTGAGTGATATCCCGTGCCTTTGCAGCGCCAAGTAAAATATAATCTTTTTAAATCCTCGGTCGGGCCGAGCGATCTTCGTACCTTGGCTGCGCCAAGTAAAATATAATCTTTTTAAATCCTTGGCTGGATCGAGCGATCTCCGTACCTTGGCAGCGCCAAGTAAAATATAATCTTTGAAGCCTCGGTCGAGCCGAGTGATGTCTCCATACCTTGGCAGTGCCAAGTAAAATATAATCTTTTTAAATCCGCGGTCGAGCCGAGCGATCTCTGTACCTTGGTAGGCCAACTAAAATATAATCTTTGAAGCCTCGACCGAGCCGAGTGATATCTCCATACCTTGGCAGTGCCAAGTAAAATATAATCTTTTTAAATCCTCAGCCAGGCCGAGCAATCTCCGTACCTTGGCAGCACCAAGTAAAATATAATCTTTTTAAATCCTCGGTCGGGCCAAGCGATCTCCGTACCTTGGCAACGCCAAGTAAAATATAATCTTTAAATCCTCGGTCGGATCGAGCGATCTTCGTACCTTGGTAGCGCTAAGTAAAATATAATCTTTAAATCCTCGGCCGGGCTGAGCGATCTCCGTACCTTGGCAGCACCAAGTAAAATATAATCTTTAAATCCTCGGTCGGGCCGAGCGATCTCCGTACCTTGGCAATGCCAAGTAAAATATAATCTTTAAATCCTTGGCCGGGCCAGCGATCTCCGTACCTTAGCAGTGCCAAGTAAAATATAATCTTTGAAGCCTCGGTTGAACCGAGTGATACTTTTTTGAATATCATATGAAGCCTTGGTCAAACCGAGTGATATTTCTCTGAATATTATCTGAAGCCTCGGCCGAGCCGAGTGATATTTTTTTTGAATATTATTTGAAGCCTCGATCGAACTGAGTGATATTTTTCTGAATATTATCTGAAGCCTCGGCTGAATCGAGTGATATTTTTCTGAATATTATCTGAAGCCTCGGTCGAATCGAGTGATATTTTTTTGAATATTATCTGAAGTCTCAGCCGAACCGAGTGATATTTTTCTGAATATTATCTGAAGCCTCAGCAGAATTGAGTGATATTTTTCTGACTATTATCTGAAGCCTCGGTCGAGCCAAGTGATATTTCTCTGAATATTATCTGAAGCCTTGGCTGAACTGAGTAATATTTTTCTGAATATTATCTGAAGTCTCGGCCGAACCGAGTGATATTTTTCTGAATATTATCTGAAGCCTCAGCCGAGCCGAGTGATATTTCTCTGAATATTATCTGAAGCCTCGGCCGAACTGAGTGATATTTTTCTAAATATTATCTGAATCCTCGGTCGAACCGAGTGATATTTTTCTGAATATTATCTGAAGCCTCAGCCGAACCGAGTGATATTTTTCTGAATATTATCTGAAGCCTCGGCCGAGCCGAGTGATATTTCTCTAATATTATCTGAAGCCTCGGCCAAATCGAGTGATACTTTTTTGAATATCATCTGAAGCCTCGGCCGTGCCGAGTCATATTTCTCTGAATATTATCTGAAGCCTCGGCCGAACCAAGTAATACTTTTTTGAATATCATCTGAAGCCTCGGCCGAACCGAGTGATATTTTTCTGAATATTATCTGAAGCCTCGGCCGAGCCGAGTGATATTTCTTTGAATATTATCTGAAGCCTTGGCCGAACCGAATGATATTTTTTTGAATATTATCTGAAGTCTCGGCCGAACCGAGTGATATTTTTCTGAATATTATCTGAAGCCTTGACTGAGCTGAGTGATATTTCTCTGAATATTATTTGAAGCCTTGGTCGAACCGAGTGATACTTTTTTGAATATCATCTGAAGCCTCGGCCGAACCGAGTGATATTTTTCTGAATATTATCTAAAGTCTTAGCCTAATCGGGTGATCTCTCAGACGCTCTAGTGTGTCTAAGACGTCCTATCATACTTTGGTAGAGGTAAGTAACCTTTCTCCGCTCACCAGCAAGATTATGCGAGTTATTTCTCTTCAAAGAAAAACATATTTCGTCCCTTAAGTAGGATCATGTCTACATCATAAGTTAATAGGGCCGCCCAAGCCTTCCTCTGACCTAAACAGAGATGAACGCTTCCTCTGCAGAGGACTAAATATCATTGAAATGCCTAAAAAAAATGAAGTAGCAAAAGCGCTGCTGGACTTGTAAACTATGCTACGATCCAGAAAGCATAATACAAGTAAGACAATTCTCAACACAGCCACATTGGAAAAAGAAATAAGTATTCGAAGAAGGAAGGGCAAAAACTTTTTTATTGATAAAAATCAAAAATTACAACCTCCTGAGAGGCATTACAAGTGCATCATAGCACAGGAAATGAAAACAAATGAAATAAAAGCTCGGTCGAGCAGTTTCGGTCGATAACGATGTTTCTACATCCGACCCAAGAAATCAGGAGAACCAGACAGCTCCATTGAGCCAATGGTTGATAGCAAAGTAGGCCATCCTTGGATCCCTCGGATGAGTGAGTTAAGGGATCCTAACCAGGCCGAAGACCTATGAATGCCGATGCCGAGGACTCCTACCCCTGAGTGGGATGCTGGGATGCTAGCTGCTCCCCAACAACATGGACAGGAGACCAGCACTACCCACCTCCTTCTTCGTTAAAAAGGACCCCTCAGGCGGATGAATTAAGAGATCCAAACTAAGGGGGAGGGAAATCCACATAAGCCACAGGGCCCTAGATGTTTGCATTTCCAGCGATTTGTGAGGCCCCACGGCATATCAAAGAGGCCATACAAGGAGCATGCGCTCCCGGTATGACCCCTGTAACCATCTCCATGCACTCTCCGTATGACCCTTGGGACTCCTCTCTTGAGGACTATTTGCTCTTCAGCAGCTCCTCCATCACCCCAACTATCTGGGACGAACCAACTCTCAAAAGGGAAGCTCGATCTCTCTACTCTTGACCTCAATGAAACGAGTACCATAAAAACCACTCACAGAAAGAAGAGGCTTTTAGGAGATGCCCAAACGTTGTCCGCTCCCCCCTTTTTATAGGCAAACAACCCAGGAGCAACCATTGAAGAAAAGAGCCCCGGTATTCGAAACGTCGTGGCCCTGCTACCACGTGGCAGACCGAGAAAAAGGGGCACATTGTAGAGCGCATCGAGCACACCTCCCAGGCCATGATGGAAGACGAAGATTTCCTTCTGATCTTGAATCAAGAGCCTTAAATGCAAAAAATCATTTGTGAATCCTCGGGATATGAATAGACCTAGGAGATCCCCTTCGAAAGCGATGCCGTCCAATGGCGATCGAGTACTTAACACATATGTTAAAGGGACTTACGTTAGAAAAGGCCAACGGGATAAATGCCCTGAGGAAAAAATGAGGCACCTTTCGGCAAAATTGCAAAGCCGTTTCGTCTACCTCGGCGGAGAGCAAGCCGACTTCTTACTTCGGATAGACCGAACTATTCGTCTAACCTCAGCCCCAACCGAGGTACTTCCACAGGTTCGGTCATTTCGAGCCGAACTATCTTATGCCTCGGTGAGCCGAGCTAACTTGTGCATTTGAACTGATCGCCTTACTTTGGGCAAAGCCGGAATAACGTTCCATGGCAAAACCAAATGATTTTGCACATCGATAGAACTAGTTAATTACTTAACCTGGCCTCGATTAAGCGGAACAGTCAATCCGACCTGAAAGCACGATTCGTTTACAATTCGTTCACCATCGGGAAGAACCTCCGACAAAAAGTTCACTCGAGAAATGATAACCATAGCAATAAGACAAGCAAAGGAGACAAAAGGTTAATTCATTGAATTTTGATCATGTTACAAGTCGAAAAGGATAAAAATACATGAGCAACCCTTAAGAATCAGGGTTTGGATCAGTTCCGGAAGCCCCCTCGATAACATTCGGAAGGACTTGACTCGGCTCACCCGCTTCGAATATAGTTGGACGGGGGACCTCGGGTTCCTCGGCAACAATCTGAGGACGCCCTTCTAGAGCCGCGACCTCATCAGTTCTCAGAATGGTCTCGAGATCAATGTATGAGATATCCTTATATTTGGCTTCCTCGGCCCTAGGGCTTTGAGTATCGTAAAGCTCGGCCTCCAGAAAAGACAGATCCAATTCAGGGTAAACCTGGGAGATCTTCGACCGAGCTCCTCTTTACTAAACCGAAATGCGTCGGCACGAGCTGCCTTGTGCTCCTCAGAAAATCGAGCAGAGCTCTTGTACTCATCCACGACCGAAGAGATTCGTCTGTTAGCTTCGGCAAACTGACTCCCAAGTTCGGAATTCATCTGGCGGCTCGAGGCCAACTCCGCTCTCAAAGCCTTGAATTGGTCTTGAGCCTCGAGCCCGATTCTACCCATCTACAAATATCGAATCATGTAAGATTAAGCCGAAGGAAAAGACACTAGAAATAAGCAAGAAAAAGGATGTTGTACCTCCTCCTCTCGCCGAGCCATCTTTTCGCTCAGCTCGTGAACCTTTTCAAGGGCCTTCAATTTGGCCGCTTTATTCTGCTAGAGACTCTCCTCAATCTCCTACCGAGATTGGTCAAGATCGGAGGAGAGTTTGGCAATTTAATCATGCTACCATTTCAGCCGATCCTCCCTATCGGCGAGCCTCCTATTCAGGACGGCAAGCTAGTCTTGCTGTCACCGGTACCTACGCTCCACCTCATCGAGCCTTTTGCCCCAATTGTCTTTTTCTTCGGCGTAGCTATTCTTCAGCTTGCCCCACCTCTCATCAAAACGCTGCCGCATAGCATTGACTTCATCGACATGCTTGGATTTGATTTGGGATAACTCCAAATAGGCCTTGTCCGGTTGCTCCCGAAGCCTTGGAGCTCTTTAACTTGAGTCTCGAGCGGAAAGCCCTCTCGGCGGCAGCTTTATAGGACTTGCTCGCCCTCTCTAAGTCTCCCTGGATGGACGACAAGGCCCTGGAAAGCCTACTGGTCGAGTCCACCCTTGTCCGAAGATCGGCCGCCTCCCTCCTGGCCTGAGTGCAGGCCCCCATGGCCAGATTTAGGTTCCAACTCAGCGCCCTCGTAATTAAGGCATTCTGCGAAAAAAGGCATAAGTAAGAAAATACGGCCGAGCCAACCAACTGAAATTTGTTACCTTAACACAACAACTTACTCGGGAGGCATAGTTTGAGGCAATCTTTATAAGGGCATGCCATGATCTCGGGGAGAAGGAAGACGCCCTTCGGTGCCCCAAACCACCCGAAAGCTGCCTCGATAATGTCCTCTACGGTAGGCTCATCCGTCGAGGAACCTTCTCCGTATGTAGCACAGAACGCATCAAAGTGGCAAACATATCTTCTGCTTTTGAGTTTGGAATAAAGGAGCTTATGGACGAAGAATTGGCCTGAGGGACTTTGACCTGGGGAGTCGCCATCCGTTTGGCCTCCTCCACTAGAGTTCTGGCCTGCAGAACCTCGGATGCTTCGGCCCCGGCGGAAGGAACCTCGGTCCGAGCATCCCCTCCACTCGGCGTTTCTTCTTCTTCTCCTCCTCCTCTCCAAGCGTTGCTTCATCCCCAGCGGACTCCACCCAAGCCTCGGTTTCCTCCATAGCACCCCCTGGCGCCACGGGGGAAAGCCCCCAGTAGGAGGTACCTCGGCCTCCACCGACCCTTCCACGAGTGGCTCGACGCGAACCTCGGCAGCTAGGGCTGAAAATGGATCGGATATGGATCAGATAGTAGTATATCGTATTTGTATCTATATTTTTAATGGATACGAATACGAATACGAATACTAAATAGTATTAAAATTTATATCCATATTTATTCTAAACGGATACGGATACGAATCGGATATCAAGTATATCTACATTTATTATATATGGATACATATACGAATCGGATATCCAGCATATCCATATTTATTATATACGGATACGGATACGAATACGGATATGGATATGAAGATAGAAATTTTATGATCTCATGATGGTATTATATGATGAATAGTTGTGAAAGAGTTAATAAATAGAGGAATACTAAAGAAGCCACTAAAGTCTAAACTCCCTATTGTCTACCACAAGAACAAAACATAGGCAATAAGAATATGGCTACATAAATGTTCTCTTAAGAAACTTGAAAGAAGTTGAAATCCACAACAAATCCAACTAAGCAACAGTGTAACAGGACCTAAAATATTTGAGATGGAAATCATTAAGCATTGAGACAAGAATTTTCACGAAATGTAGACATATATAAGAATTTGTAGTTCACTAATACAAAAAAATGCATAAATACAACAGGAAAAGCAAAATGTCAAGCATATTTCTTGAGTACTACTATGAAAAACAAGTAGCATGTTTCTTAGGACTTACCAATATTGGTGTTATGTACATAGCAAGTTCACCAAAGAATGGCAGGAAAGAAGCCTTGAATGTTTTGATCAAATGCCCAAACAATTACCAACCTGAAGAACACAAAGGAACAAAAACATAGGACAAAGGTCAAGTTTTATAATATATAAATGATCATATCAAGGCGCTAGGCTTAAAATAAGTAATTTGCCAAGCATCCACGAAGTATGATTTTTGAAAATATATCACATACATGATCAAAGACGTATGATTCTTGAAAATATATCACAGACCTGATCAAGGAAATGAATAAATATCCTCCAGGACGCTAGTAACTTATCAGATATAGGGACATGTTTGAGTTGGCTCAGAAAGACATTATCAGTTGTTATTTCCTGATGGTTACAATTTGCATGCATCCGAGTCAGGAAATACTATGAATCTGCCTAACATCATGGCCCTTGGCTCAGATAGAGTGTCAAACATACGCTTTACAAATCACAACGGTTGCATTTAGAAATGTCATGATTTCAGTGTCAAACATATGCTTCACAAATCACAACGGTTGCATTTAGAAATGCCCTCCAAGTCATGATTTCACAGCCCACACATTGAGCATCAAAACAATTTGGAAGTCCCTATCATTATTGCCAAATTAAATTGAATAGGCTCAAAATATTATCACAGCCCACACAAGCACAAAATTTTTGGAATGAAATAAACAAGGCAAAATTGGCAGGTTGAGGTCAGTATGGATTGCCCCCGATACATGGCAACATTGGCAACTGCATATGTCATATAGTATTTGGCTATTTGCATTATATGATTCATATTATATAGCTGAAAGCATTAAGTCATAACATGAAAATATTTAATAGGATTTGTTGACGATAAATCTTAAATTCATCTCATAAACTCAAATGTCATAAGAAGTATTTTATAAACTATTAAGTAAAAAAGTTCACAAATCATTGAATAACATCATATGACAATCTTCAATGCTCTAATCATCCTGAAATAAAACATGTTAAGAATATTATTAGTACAAAAGTTCAATATATATAAATAAAAATAATAACTTTTTTTTAAAAACTACACATCATTTGCATTTACCTTATCCAACATAGCAGGAGAATTGAGATCATGAACAATGGAAGGAATATGACCTGAAACGAAATTTTAAAAAATAGTAAAATATTATAAATAAGTTAAATCTAATAAAAATATTGTATAAAATGCAATAAGTTACCTTTTTTCTTAGATCTCAGCCAATCTTGAAGACAAATCACAGCTTCAACAATATCAGGATCTAATGAACTTCGAAATGCATCTATCACTCATCCACCTATACTAAATGCTGATTCTGAAGCTACAGTAGATACTGGAATTGCCAAAATATCTCTTGCAATCCGAGATAAGATAGGATACTTTGGACCATTAGATTTCCACCAGCCTAAAATATCAAAAGCATCACCTTCAACCCATGGCCAAATAGATTCCTCCATATATATCCAAATCTATTCTAATTTGTTGTTGTTATACATTCTTCTTCATAAATTGTGCAAACTTTTTTTTTCTTCCTTCCATCTCATCAAACTCATCAGAAATATATCCGCTATCTCTCGATGAACCAATATCATGAGTAATTAGAATAGAAAATGAAGGAAATTTTTTTTCATACTCACTATAAAGATTTCGAATAACATTTTGAACATCACTGACCTCTTTTTCTCCATTTAAAGAGTAAATCTGTGAGTAATAAAATTCTACCATCTTCATTTTGTAATGAGGATCTAAGAATAAACCCACTGCTAGCATGAGATTAGATTGTTGCCAATATTTGTCAAACTTCTCCTTCATTGACAATGCCATAAAGAGAAAAAGTTGATCCTTAGGATTTGTGCACCATTCAATAATTTGCAATTAAATTTCACAAAATTCTTGAAAAAAGAGATTTGCAGTTGGATATAATGTGCCTGAAAGGAGCTCGGTGATGTTATAGAAGTTTTTCAAAGCTTGACAAAATTTTTTACCTCTATCCAATTATCATTTGTTGGGTACATATCATATTTGTATGGATCAAGATACTGCAATCTTTTAAAAGCCTCTTTATAATAACAAGCATCCCTTAGCATCATGTACATAGAGTTCCACCGTGTTGGGACATCAATTGATAAACCTCTACGTGTATCCAAATTACATTCTTTAGCCCTCTTTTCAAACTCTTCTAACTGTAGTGGAGAGCTTCGAACAATCTTCACCATTTTTTTGATATTTTCAATTGTCATATTAATTTTTTTTAGTCCATCTTGCACAACTAAATTAATAATATGTGCAGCACATGTCACATGAAAGAACTGGCCATTACATACAAGTGCTCCTTGAAGCCTATCCACGATTTCTCTGACACACACATGGCACGATCATTATCCAATGTTAATACAAATAACTTACGATCAATGTTCCAATCAATCATATTTTTGATAAATGTATTACACAAATTGACTCCAGTATGTCTTCCTCCTATGCATAAAATTAATTATTTTTTTTTCAAATTCCAATCATCATCAATGAAATGTGCTGTCACACATAAATAAGACTTGTTTTGTCTAGAAGTCCACAAATCCATAGTTGCACTTATCCAACATGAAAGTAGACCAAACATATCATAAACTTTTTTCTTTTCCTCTAAATATGTTTCTATAATCCTTTTTCTAAGGGTTATGCGGCTCTTTAATTCAAAAGATGGTCTTAAAGACTTAACAAAATCAATAAATCCTTCATGCTCAACCATAGCAAATGGGTATTCATGCATAACAAACATCAGTATAAGCTTCTTACGACTAACATCTCCATCATATGTATAGGTACTCAAAGAACAAGTGCCATCCTCTTTTTGCAATGATGTTTGTAACATTAGTTGGCCTTTGACATTAGTATTCTTCAAAATGAATAGCACTTATCAAGATGATTTTTCAAATGTGTTGTCCCCAACCTACTAGCTCCATTAAATATTCTTTTGCAGTGATTACATCTTGCTTCTTTTGTTTTAAAATTTTTTTCATCAACTTATTTTCTAATTCATACTTTGTAAAATCATCCTAAATTTTAGATGTTAGCTTTTTCTTTTGTCTTTTCCTCTATGTTTGATTTGTAGGCTCAACTGATTTGCTATTTGCATCTTCAATAGTTCCACTAGAAGACATGATATATAACAACTGCATTCAAAATACAAAAAATAAAATATATAATAAAAAATCCATGATTACACCGAGGAAATTAACAATTGCATGATGTTTCTTCAGTTAGCATAGTTATTTTTCCCTACCCAGCTTAAGAGAAACTACAACCAGCAGACATGTTTGCTGCAAGGCATAACCATATACAAGATAAGTCGGCAATAATAAAGAGTCAATTCTTAATATGGCATGAAAATAAACTAATATGTATAGAACCCTAGTCAGCAAGAATTGCCTCACCCTTTCATGTATAGGTCATGATTACTTTGGTATTAGATAGCATCAATTAAATCTAGACCATTAATATATCAACTAACTCCAGCACATGCTTGAACTACCTAAAGAACTTAAAATTATTGAGAACTAGATAAACTAAAAATAAGCAGGGTAATAGATAGACTATGGTCGTATTAAGACTATATAGAAGCAAAAACATATGCATATCAACATGAAGGCATGAAAAATCCACAAATTCTACTAAGACTTAAATCAACAAATCAAGCATTAACAGACGCAAAGCAACAGCACTTCAGTTGCAAGAATGGGGAAGAGAAGCTCTCAAGAGAAGGAAAAAGGAAACCAGATGGAAGATTTCAGTTTCTAAGGATGGGATTGACATCACAGATACAGAAAAGATGGTTAATGAAACTCCTTTGAACATCCGTTCACTTCTAGGGAGTCGCTGCCTATTTCCTTCATGGTTTTAATGTTATCCTATAATTCCAACTTGCCACCCCTTTTGAAATGTTGCTTATTTTAATCACATAAATTCATCAAAGCCTGCAAGTGTTCTGCAAAATCTCAATAACATAAGTATATTTAGAAATAATCAATGAACATACCAAAAATCAATTTAAAAAATGATGGACATCATCTCGTTTTATCATATTCCTCGTAAAAATTCCCATGTGAAACTTGCAATTGTTTTATTGCTTTTTTTTCTCCTTTCTTTTCTTTTCCTACTTCAGCAATTAAGTAGAGGGTTTTGGTAGGTAGGAATTAATCAAGACGAATTTGTAAATTTTTCATACATCCTGCTATTAAGGTGGGTCATGGTTATGATACAGAATATGCCAATATTCCTGGATCAATCGGATGCTAAAACCAATCAATGTTTCATTACCTCATTACTGTGGGAGATCAAAGTCATCTATTAATTCAGAGGATGATGTTGGAATAATCTAAAAGAAACCATGAAAACTTAAGTTGAAGAAGATTTAAACCGAATGTATCGTCCTCCGTTGCCCATTCGTCAGCTGCCCTACCTGTTGCTCCCCTGTTTCACCCGAAACAGGGGAACAATCGAGCCGGTGGCCAGGGCCGCCACCGGTCACACACCGGGGTGGCCCGGCCGGCGTCGACCGGCCAGGAGCTGGCCGCCGCTGTGGCTGAACTCCCCCCCCACTCTCTCTCTTTCTCTCTCTTTCTCTCTTTCTCCTTGCCGCCGGCCACCATGGCCGACCAGACCTCCATCGGACGCACGCCCGGCGCTGGTGGAGGTCACCGACCACCGTTCAGGCCCGGCGAGGCGGCGAGCATGCCGCCGGGCCCGAACCAAGATCAAGACCGACTGTTGCAGACACGGCCGTTCCGCCTCATTCTCTCTCTCTCGTTCGATTCCTCCGCCACTCTCTCCCTCTCTGAGTCTCTCTCCATCCCTTCCTCTCTCTCTCTCTGGAATTGGGAAGGATCAAGGAAGCTCACGACTCACCTGTTGGCTGTTGCAGATGCGGCGAAGATTAGGGGAAGGAAACGCAGATGCTTCGTGACACCTCCTCCTCGACCGTCGCGTGGCACCGTCTCCTTCGCTGCCTCCGTCTCCTTCGCTGCCTCCACGGATCACTCCCAGGAAGTCTGGACGTGGAAGACGAAGAAAGAACTGAAGAACGAAAGCCTTATGCAGTTCTGCCAACCAAAACGAATGAAAGCCTTCTGCCAACCGTACTGATGTGTCGATGAATCATGCCTTCATGCGTCTCTTCTCTCTCACCGGGCATTTTGATTTTATTTTTTTTACTTAAAAAATAGTTGTCGCCCGGGCCGGCCCAGCGCCCGGGCTTTGTTTCAAATTTTGAAATATTAACCAATCCTGATATAATAAAACAGATATCCGTATCCGTATTTAAAAACATATATAAATTCATATCCGTATCCGTATCTGATTACCTTTTGGATTAGATATCCAAATTCGTATCCGAATCCGATTAAACTGCAAAATAAATATCTGAATTTGATATAATTCAAATATAGATACGGATACGGTCGAAGTTTATCCGACCCATTTTCAGCCTTATCGGCAGCCGCGACTGCCTCTTCTAACCCCACGACCAAAGTAGGGGCCCCTTCCCTATCAACAGGCAGCGTCACAGGGCTGCCAACCTCTAATGAATAAGGCTGATTCGCCTCGAGCGAGATAGTGGCTGGACGAACCGGCGATATCTCCTCGGCATCATTTGACACCACCACTAGTTGAAGGGGAGGAACCTCAATGGCTCCCTCCGAACTCCCCCCAATAACGCTCTCCTTCTCCTCTTCCATGCCCCCCTTCGGAAGGGGGAGCTCATCAACCACGATCGACACTCCCGCTTCCCCCCCTTCGGGGTGGAGGAAGGGCGACCAGTGCCGTCTTTCCCTAATTCCTTCGGGCGAGACCCGGAGGGACGAAACCTATTTTTGGACCTATGCTTGTCTCCAGAACTGGAGCCCTGTGGCGCTTGCCCAACTCCTTTTGAATTTGGCCCACAAATGCTGACCTCTCGACTGAAAACACAGTAAACATTCAGTCAAAGGGCAATGGGGTTGCCTGAGCATATCAACTGACAAAGCAAAAGGGAAAAAGGTTCACCTTGGGGGGTCAACAGAGCTAAGCCCGGCAGCAAAAAGGGCATCCACTCATAACAGGGCGCTGGCAGATAACACCCGACCACTGCAAAGAGTAACCAAATCCCTTTTCTCCTACTCGGACAACTCCGGACGCGCCTCTGGATTTTTCACGTAACTCGCCCATATCCCCAGAAAATCCAAACCAATGTTCCCATCAGCGATGAAAAACTAAGACTTCCACTCCTTTATTGAAGACGGATTATCTGAAATCATTTTGAATGACTTTCGGGGGCCAATATAAGGCCACTCAGAGCTCCTCCTAGAAACAAGGTTATAGCAGACTCGGAACATAGGGAGGGTTGCAGTCACCCCAACACGGCTACACAGCGAGATAAACCCGATGAGATTGCGCTAGCTATTTGGGGCCACCATTGTTGGGCATATATTGTAGAACCTCATTACCTCTTGCACCAACGGGTGGAAGGGAACCGGAGATCTGCCCTCAAGCTTTCCTCGTAGAAGAAAACCCCACGGTTTAACTCCGTCGAGACCTTGTGCTCGGCTTTCGGAACCTATAGGGATACATCCTGGGGAACCCTGTAACGGCGACGGATCCGATCAAGATCATCAAGGGTTATCTCTGAGGCAACATCACTCGTACCCTTCATGTTGATAGGTTGAGAAGCGAAACACGAATGACCCGGCAAGGGTTTGTGAGGAATAAAAATCTCTGTAGCAGGGATGAAAAGGCGTTGGAGAAGGAACGCCGCCCTAGCCCTCTTTAAATAGCGTCCAGAAGGAAAGCCCGAGACGCTAAAACTTTCGATATGGACGCCAAAAATACAGAAGCCTCACCACATGGGACTCCCACAATCGCGACCTGCTGGAAATGAGGCGTTTCCTCCTTGAGATGTAGTAAAAAATGATGACGAAACAGCGGCCTGTCATTTACGAGATTATCATTGCTTGCCCCTTCAGATCCCCCTGAATGAGATTATTCCGGAACTATACTCCCTACATCCGAATTTACACTTCGAACTAGGGAGTGGGGGGCATTTGATGGGGGGTAAAATCGCCATTGCATTAGTACCCGCACGCATCGATAATTGGGTCAAGTCCAATCCCAAACGTCTTGTCAGCCAACTGTCACATCCATTAGGCAGCGAAGCCCAATCGCCCTCAGCAGCGTCGGGTCGCTCCGACGACCCGAACCTATCTTCATGCCTCGGCAGTCTGAGCTATCTTCGTACCTCGGCAGCCCGAGCCATCTTCGTACTACGGCAGCCCGAGCCATCTTCATACCTCGGCAGCCTGAGCTATCTTCGTACCTCGGCAGCCCGAGCCATCTTCGTACCTCTGTAGCCCGAGCTAGCTTCGTACCTCGGCAGCCTGAGCTATCTTCGTACCTCGGCAGCCCGAGTTATCTTGTACCTCGGAAAACCAAGTTGTCCCTTGCCTCGATCAGACCGAGGTACTCGAATACCTCTACGGAATTTGGCGGGGGAGAGTTCGAATTCACGATAACTGAATAAGATTCCAAATGGAGAATCATGCCCAGGAGTGGCCTAAGGGCCATAGGAGTGGCCTAGAACCTACACGATCGCTGAATCTCAAGGCATCAACCAACTCTCCTGGCTGTCGATCTTCTAACTGATAAGATACGGATCCTACTGGCCTCATAACGAACTTGATTCGAATCCATTTCGAATCTCAACAGCTTTCAGACCCCCCGCAACGCGCCCAAGGAACCAGGTGATCACCTATAAATACCACAGCCCTCAAATCTCTCAAGTACGCACTCATTCACTGGCTCTCATACTGAAAAACTCCATTAAAGCTCTTACAGATTTCAGAGCTCTTAAAAAAAAACCATATAAGGGGAACCCTTATGCGGGAGTCTTCTCCTCATATCTGCTTGCTGTGAATCTCTACTGACTTGGGCATCGGAGGGTCCCCGCAGAGGGCAACCCCAAGAAAATTTTCTGCGTGCGGACTGTCTTACAGGTCCACCCCAGGCATCGAGACTGACGTTTGGATCCGAAGTCAGAGCGCATCCGAATCGAAGAACAAATTTTTACAGCAATAAAATAAATAAATAAATAAATATATATATATATATATATATATATATATATATATATCGAAATGGATCAGCAGGCTTTATTATTATTATTATTTTTTCAGTTCGACCTATGCTGTATTTTCAAACTTTTTTTTTAAAAAAATAATCAGACATCCTAGACCTACGGCCCTCATAAAAACATTTTCTGACCGCGCGCGCCTTTCGGCCAAGCCCACCCAGGGCGCGCATGTACCTTGGCGGGCCCACTATACCCAGAGTCAAACCACACGGCTCACGTCCCATCACGGTGTGAATCCGTCGACGTCACCCAAATCCGCAACGCAGGCCGAGCCGCTGACCCCGCGCCAGTCGCAAGCCGATCCCTCACTCCGAGAGCGCCGATACACGCCAGGAGAGGATCCCCAGAGAGGGACCAACCCGACGAAAAGAAACCTCATACCTCTTGAATCCACTCTCTCCAACAGCAGCCAAAAATTGCACCCACTCCCTCTCAACGCATAATCTGCTAAGTATGGGGTCGGTGGGACCCAGTTCTGTGGAAGAGGGTGGGTTTCCGGTCGGCGTATGGGACAGGAGAGAAGAAAAAAGTGCACCGTATCCGAATCGTACGCGTGGCGCTACTCCTCGCCGTCCTTTTTGGTCCTCTGGGCCCCACCCATCCTCCGGACACCGCACGCGTGGTTCCGGCGCCTTAAATGCCAAACCCGGCAACCCCGAACCCGGCTCTCTCGCCCACGCTTCCGACCACCCCCCCCCCCCCAATCTCCCGCGGCTCACTCCACCTTAACCCACTCCTCCCACATCCCACCGTCCATCCCGTCAATATCACGCATATTAAAGCAACAAAGGTCGTGCTAAAGTGGCTCACGAGGAAGGGGAGAGGGGGCGGTTTCAGGAAACGGTTTCCGGAATCCGGGGGTGGGGAATCAATATTTTAAATGGATTTCTCAACGTCATTAAAGGTAATAAATATTAAGTTGTGGTTTATTAATAGTATTATAATTATAATAATTTTTTTAGGTCGCTCACTCGGGCGGGTGAGGGGAAAAAAGAAAAAAAGAAAAAAAAAAAGAGAAAACGACTGGTTGTCGGAGCGGATGGCTGGTTTTTATTCCTCTCCTTGTTTGTGGAGAGGAGAGCGCTTCCCCTCCTCTCCCTCTTCCTCGCTATCGCTTTTCTTCCCCTTTTCCTCCTCTCTTTTATTCCCTATCGCTCTCGCTTTCTCGTTCTCTCCTTTGGCTCTTCGTCCTCCTCTTGCACGATCGACGACGCCGGAATCTCGCGCGGCGGGGGAATGGAGGATGCGGCGGGGATCCGGTGATGGGGGTGGTGGATGGAGTACTCGGGCACCAGAGTCCAGATGCACAGCTCCAGGCCGCCGGCGGCCGTGACAGAGGGATCGTCATCGCTCGATGAAGGTCAGGCCTAGGGTTTCTTGCGTTCCTTCCCTCTACTTGTGGTAATGGGAATGCTGATCGTGTTGGATTTGTTGCCTTGTTGCTTGTTTAGGGATTTCAGCGTGGACGGATCGGAAGTGGGCCTCTTTTTGTTCGATTTAATACGGTCATTGGTGGAATTCTCGGTCTTCGGTCCGTTTTGTGAAAAAAATTGCGAAAGCTTCGGCTTGCTTTGAATTGATGAAATTACGGTTGTTTTGTCGTTGAATTTTGGAACCCCAATCCTTGTTTTCCTTCCTCCTCACTGAATGGAGGCTTTCTAGTTTATTTTTGCTAAATTTCGTGTTCTGTGTTTCAGTTATTACGGCGTTTCTTCTGGTCATTTTTATTACTGTCTGTCTTTTTTTGGTTGGCTTATTGACTGCTGCAGTTGATAATTAGAATCTTACATTCGTGTGATCGCATCTGTCACCTCTTATTGTCTTTCGAAAAGACAATGCTACTCTGTTCATGTTATTTTGGTTGATAGATGGTTCTAGTTTGTTGTGTTATAGCTTCTGTTTTTCTTCTCAACGTGCTCTCAGAATTGTATATATTGTTGGTTAATCATCTAAATGTCAGCTGGGTCATCCCTGGATGCCTTTGGATAGTCTTTTTGTTCTAAATCTATCAATATGGTGTTTTTGCAGACGGAATTTGGCAAATGAATTTGAGAGGGAGTGAATCAATGGAATCCATACCCTATCCCGAGCGTCCAGGAGAGCCAGACTGTGCTTATTACATCAGGACTGGCCTCTGTAGATTTGGAATGACTTGCAAATTTAACCACCCACCCGATAGAAATATGGTAAATTCAAATACCTCTTCAATTGTCTCTGTTGGATTTGACAGTTTGAAATGTCAACCATGTGGTTTTTCTTATTTTCCTATGTTGTCTTTTTTGGCCTATGACATTGGCCAGTATAATCAGCATATTTTTTGTATCTACTAAGTCGGACTTTTTTTTTAAAGTAAAAAAACAATTGTTTGCTTTTCTCCACTAATTTTTTACATTTATCTTGTCTCTGATCTTGTTTTTCTATTTAACACTGACTTTTGACATTGCCTTATTTATATGCCATTGTGTTTGATCGCTTGCAAATGTGTGCAAATGGGGTGAATGGCTGTGATTACGCAGACTTTGACTTCCAAACCGGTATCAGTTTCTTCAACATGATTACCTTTTTTTTATTTTTTTTACTTTCTTGTGGAAGCATGGTCTGGATGACCGTTTTTGAACTGACTGAACAAACTCTAGTGAGTTTGCGGTATGATTCTAGGAGGACATCTGTATTACATTCTGATCATTGTAACATTATTTATCATTTTGATACTGGTGATCCTTGATGTGGGTGTAATTAGTTCATTCCAGTATCATCAATTTGCCCCATTTCCATATTGAAATCACATTTGATAGACAGAACGGAAGGCATCAACCTACTAATGGGAGTTAGATGAGCACCCGGAGAAAAAAGTATGATGCAAAATTAATAAACACTTGAAATTTCATAGTTTGAACAAGTATCAGATATGTAGACCATCATACAATTCTTGGATGTGATATACAATTTGCTTCTTGGCAACTGATGGTATTTTGCTTCCTGTTTCTTGGTATATGTTGTTGTAAACTAAGAAGTATTGTTGTCTTCTAATCCATATAACAATGCAAAATCCATGCTTTTTGTGAGAAAATGTAGAATCCATACTATGTTTTTCTTGTTTGTCCTTCGCCTCAGGTGTGTATTTGCATACAAAGCAGTCTCTTTCCATAGTCATTCATTGTTTATCCTTTATTTTGGTAAATCAGTTTTGTGAATAGTTTAACTATCAGGACTGAGAGTAGGAGTGGGAGTGAACTACTTATCTCAATGGCATGCATCCAGACATACATTTGAATCACCCACATAGACTAGCATGCTGTCTATGTCTAAATCAGAGAATAGGATAAATACTTTATATTGCATTAGCGGTTAAAACTTGCTACTTTGTACTCGTTGATTCATATCAGACTTTCATTTTTAGAGCATCCACTTCAATTCCCGTCAATATTTAGCTTGTATAGGTTAATAGAAGAAGATTTTTTTTTTTTTGGGTTTGGGGGGACAAATGGAGTAGGAAATAAACAATCTCCTTGATTAACTCATGGTAATCATAGAAATTAGCATTAGGGGATCTAGGAGCCTAAAACTTAATGTATCCTTAGTTTCTTATGATGAATACAATTTTAATATAATATTAAATAGAAACTTATTTTTAGAAAATTAAAATGAACCAAGAAAGTATCATTAATTGGTCATATTGTGCCCTTTTGAACCGAGTCCTAGCTCTGCCAATGTAAACAACCATGCCAATTGTTGTAGTGAATCCCTCAGGCTGAAAATTGATGGTACACTAAGAGTTTGACACCAGATTAATGGATCTATGGATTGAGTATTGTTGCTGCTGAAATCTATCCTTCGACTCGGGTGCGATCGAGCTTCAGCGTGGGCTCCCTCCTGGGTGGACCTGCAAAAAAGTCCTCGCACGAGAGGCGTTGGGGGTGGGCCCTCTGCGGAAGACCTTCCGACGCTCAAATCAGCGGAGTTCAACAACGAACAAATATGGAGAGAAGGCTCCCGCTGAAGAGTCTCTCCAGGGTGGCCTTTCGAGAGCTTTGAGCAGAGCGTTAATGGCGGAAAGAAGGGTGAGCAGAGGTAGATGGAGAGTGGGCGAATATGCAAGTGCGCGCGTATCTCAGAGGTCGGAAGACGGTTGTATTTATAGAGGATCACATGATTCCTTGGAGGCATCGTGGGTCCGAAAGCTGTTAGGATTCGAATCAAATTTGTTATGAGGTCAGTAAGATTTGCATCTTGTCAGTTAGAGGATCGATGGCCGGGAGAGCTGGTTGATGTCCTGAGATTCGGCGACTGTATAGGCTCCAGGTCTCTAGGCTACTCTCGTGGGTCCTAGGCCACTCTCGGGTGTGATTTCTGTTTGGAATCTTACGAATTTAAACTCTTCCGCACTGGATTCCACAGAGGTGCTCGAGCGCCCGGGTCTGGTCGGGGCATAAGGATAGCTCGGACTAGGACCGAGGCATAAGGATAGCTCGGATTAGGACCGAGGCATAAGGATAGTTCGGACTAGGACCGAGGCATAGTGGTTGGTCCACTTCTTGCGGGTGCCGCGCAGCGAGTGGGAGTCGGGACTAATCCTAACCCCTTGCACGGTTATCAACGCAATGGTGATTTTACCTCTCAACACATGCCCCCCACTCCCTAGTCCGAAGTGTAAATTCGGATGTAGAGAGTAGAATTCTAGAATAATCTTATCCGGAGGATGCGTAAAGGCGGACAATGATAATCTTGTGAATGACAGACTACTGTTTCATCATCATTTTTTTGCCATACCTTGAGGAGGATATGCCTCGTTTCCAGTAAGCCGCGAGTTGGGGAGCTCCACGTGGCGGGACTCCTTTATTTCAGGCACCATATCGGAGGTTTTAGCGCTTTGGGATTAATCAGTGGTCCCATGGGACTTGTCTGGTTTTCCTCGATTTCTGGGGTCGGATGTGAAGACCTCGTTATCGATCGGAGCTGCTCAGCCGAGCTTTCAACTTCTGGGGTCAGATGTGAAGACATTGTTATCGACCGAAGCTGCTCAGCCGAGCTTTTATCTTATTTGTATTTGTTTTTATCTCTCGTGCTATGATGCACTTGTAATGTCTCTTGGGAGAAAGTTTCTACTCTTTCTCTTCTTCAATGTCTGTGTTCTTTTTCTGATATGATTGTGTTGAGAGTTGCTACTCTTTTTGTATTTTTCAGACCGTAATACAGTCTACGGACCCAATGGCGTTTTTGTTGCTTTATTTTTGTTAGCATGTCGTTCAATCCTCTGTGGAGGAAACGTAGATCTCTGTTTAGGTCAGAGGGAGGCTTGGACGGCCCTCTTGCTGAAGTAAAATAAGGCGCTTTAGTTGCGCTAGAGTGTCCGAGAAATTATCCGGCTGGGACGAAGCTTTAGTGTTGTATCGCTCGGATTGGCCGAGGCTTTTAAAATGAATCACTCGGTCTCAGCCGAGGCTTCGTAGATTATCTAGAGACAGATCACTCGGTCGCTTCAGAAACATACCACTCGGTCTTGGCTGAGGCTTTGGAAATATATCACTCGGTCTTTGGTCGAGGCTACAGAAATATCACTTGGTCTTTGGCCTAGGCTTTAGAAAGATATCACTCGTAGCCGAGGTTCTGGAAATTTATTACTCGGTTGTAGCCGAGGTTCTGGAAATTTATTACTCGGTTGTAGCGAGGTTCTGGAAATTTATTACTCGGTTGTAGCCGAGGTTCTGGAAATTTATTACTCGGTTGTAGCCGAGGTTCTGGAAATTTATTACTCGGTTGTTGCCGAGGTTCTGGAAATTTATTACTCGGTTGTTGCCGAGGTTCTGGAAATTTATTACTCGGTTGTTGCCGAGGTTCTGGAAATTTATTACTCGGTTGTTGCCGAGGCTCTGGAAATTTATTACTCGGTTGTTGCCGAGGCTCTGGAAATTTATTACTCGATTGTTGCCGAGCCTTCAGAAATATATTACTCTGTTGCCGAGGCTCTGAAAATTTATTACTCTATTGTTGCCGAGGCTCTGAAAATTTATTACTCTATTGTTGCCGAGGCTCTGAAAATTTATTACTCGGTTGTTGCCGAGGCTCATAAAATTTATTACTCGGTTGTTGCCGAGGCTCGAAGATCGTACTCGGTTGTAGCCGAGTCTTCAAGAGATTATATTTTACTTGGCGCTGCCAAGGTACGGAGATCGCTCGGCCCGGCCGAAAATTTAAAAGATTATATTTTACTTTGCGCTGTCAAGGTATGGAGATCGTTACTTGGTTGTAGTTGAGCCTTCAAGATTATATTTTACTTGGCGCCACCAAGGTACAAAGATCGTTACTCGGTTGTAGCCGAGCCTTTAAGAGATTATATTTTACTTGGCGCTGCCAAGGTACGGAGATCGCTCGGCCCGGCCGAGGATTTAAAAGATTATATTTTACTTGGCTCTGCTAAGGTACGGAGATCGCTCGGTCCGGCCGAGGATTTAAAAGATTATATTTTATTTGGCGCTGCTAAGGTACGGAGATCGTTACTCGGTTGTAGCTGAGCCAAGTAAAGATTATATTTTACTTGGCTCTGCTAAGGTACGGAGATCGCTCGGCCCGGCCGAGGATTTAAAGATTATATTTTATTTGGCGCTGCCAAGGTACGGAGATCGCTCGGTCCGGCCGAGGATTTAAAAGATTATATTTTACTTGGCTCTGCTAAGGTACGGAGATCGCTCGGTCCGGCCGAGGATTTAAAAGATTATATTTTATTTGCGCTGCTAAGGTACGGAGATCGTTACTCGGTTGTAGCTGAGCCTTCAGATTATATTTTACTTGGCGCTGCCAAGGTACGGAGATCGCTCGGCCCGGTCGAGGATTTAAAAGATTATATTTTACTTGGCGCTGCCAAGGTACGGAGATTGCTCGGTCCGGCCGAGGATTTAAAAGATTATATTTCACTTGGCGCTGCCAAGGTACGGAGATCGTTACTCGGTTGTAGCCGAGCCTTCAAGATTATATTTTACTTGGCGCTACAAGGTACGGAGATCGTTACTCGGTTATCGCCGAGCCTTCACGATTATATTTTACTTGGCGCTGCCAAGGTACGGAGATCGTTACTCGATTGTAGCCGAGCCTTTAAGATTATATTTTACGTTGCCAAGGTACGAAGATCGTTACTCGGTTGTAGCCGAGCCTTCAAGATTATATTTTACTTGGCGCTGCCAAGGTACGGAGATCGTTACTCGATTGTAGCCGAGCCTTCAAGAGATTATATTTTGCTTGGCGTTGCCAAGGTACGGAGATCGCTCGGCCCGGCCGAGGATTTAAAAGATTATATTTTACTTGGCACTGCCAAGGTACGGAGATCGTTACTCGGTTGTTGCCGAGCCTTCAGAAATATATTACTCGGTTGTTGTCGAGCCTTCAAGAAATATATTACTCGGTTGTTGCCGAGCCTTCAGAAATATTACTCGGTTGTTGCCGAGCCTTCAAGAAATATATTACTCGGTTGTTGCCGAGCCTCCAAGAAATTTATTACTCGGTTGTTGCCGAGCCTTCAAGAAATTTATTACTCGGTTGTTGCCGAGCCTTTAATATTATATTTTACTTGGCGCTACCAAGGTACGGAGATCGCTCGGCCCGACCGAAGATTTATATGACCTGCTTCTCATTGTAGCTTTCAAGGAGAGTTATAAGAATTTTGCAGGCCTTCAAAAGCTAAATTTAATTTAACGAACAAGAATGAGTTTAGTAAGGGCGTACTTTTACTGATGATATGTACGGAGGTTATCCGAGTTCCATATCCGAAGAATGGACTTTTCACTCAATTCTTGGAGTTTATAGGTGCCGGGTCTGACCACTTCCGTCACTTGATAGGGGCCTTCTCAGCTCGGAGACAGCTTTCCTGTTCGAGTGGTTTGGAGACGATGCTTTCCGAAGGACAAGATCACTGGACGAGAAAGATTTTCCTTTGACTCTGGAGGCGTGATAGCACCCGCGGAGAGGGGAGTCCTATCTCCATGGGGATGATAGCTTCTGCGCTGAAGGCCATCTGAAACGGGGTCTCGCCTGTGGGAACTCTCTAGGTGGTGCGGTAGGCCCATAGGATGTGGTGGGAACTCTCTGGGTGGTGCGGTAGGCCCATAGGATGTGGTGAAGTTCGTCCACTCATAAGTTCCGGATATCCCGATTGAACCTCCTAGGCGAAGGAACCCTTTGGCGGCGAGGTGGGCTCAACTGACGGACAGATCGGTATTTGTCCGAGCCCTTGGACTCCTTCCTTGCTAGCTCGGCGTGGACAGTCCTCCGCGATTCCTCGATTCTGGCATACTTGTCCGCTAGGGCCATCATATCGGAGAGGTTCGGAGGGTAGCTGACCTCCAACACTAGGTAAAAGTCACTCTCCTTTAACACTCCGCCTGCTAGGGCGGACATGGCCACCTCATGGTTAAGGTGATCCACTTCCAGCATGGCCGTATTGAAACGGCCGAGATAGTTCTTCAAGGACTCCCCCTCTCTCTGCTTAACCTTAGAAAGGGTGTCAGATCTCCGCTGGTGACGATGGCTGCTGACGAACTGGCTGATGAAAAGGCGGCTCAGCTCGTCAAATGAACCAACGGAACCTGATTTTAAGGCATTAAACTAGGTTCGAGCGGACCTCCTGAGGGTGGAAGGAAAGGCGGGATAGAGGATCGCATCTGATGCTCCATGGAACATCATGATCGATCGGAGCTGCTGAGGTGGTCGTCGGGATCGGAGGATCCATGATAAGACTCGATGGTGGGCAGCTTGACATGGGAGGGAATCACTTCTTCCATGATCTTCTTGGAAAAGGGGATGCCCTGCTCCGCCTTATGCTGAAGCGGCTGGGCCTGCTTGGCAGCGTCCAACTCCTGACGCATCTTCTGGAGTTGTCGGCGGATCTCCTCCTCAGGCATAACAGGATGGGTTGGGCGAGGAGAATACTGGGACGGTGTCGAGTCGTGACGAGAGAACACCGAAGAGAGGGATCGGGCTCGCCGAGATCTAGGGAGATCCTTGCCACATACCCCTTGCGGGACTGGCTTAGCTTCCCTAGGGCGATGAGGGTGGTTTGCAATCCCATGCAGGCCGGAAGAAGAGATCGTTGGATGAACGGGGGCTGCGTTTTCCTCAGGAAGGTGCGGAATAGGAGCAGCTGGACGGGGAGCTTCAAAGCGCCCCTGAATCAGATGGGTCAGAGCTTGGACCTGCTAGACCAGTGAGGCAAACTGGTCCTGGGTCACTGGAGCTGCCGGTGGTGATGGAGTCTCAACTGGTGGTGGTGGTGGCACTACACTGCTCACCGGATCCGGCCTTTGGGAGGCGATTTGGTCCCGGGCTTCAGAAGTAGCCTTTCTTCAATTGGCCATGGGGGGGTTTCTTCAAGATCGGGACCTTTATCTTCTGGATCATAAGTTTATGGGACTTGAGGGCCCTTCCTCTAGCGCCATTTTGTAGCTGCTGAAATCTGTCCTCCGACTCGGGCGCGATCGAGCTTCAGCGTGGGCTCCCTCCTGGATGGACCTGCAAAAAAATTCTCGCACGAGAGGCGTTGGGAGTGGCCCTCTGCGGAAGACCCTCCGACGCTCAAGTCAACAGAGATCAACAACGAACAAATATGGGAAGAAGGCTTCTGCTGAAGAGTCTCTCCAGGGTGGCCTTTCGAGAGCTCTGAGCAGAGCGTTAATGGCGGAAAGAAGGGTGAGCAGAGGTAGATGGAGAGTGGGCGAATATGCAAGTGCGCGCGTATCTCAGAAGTCGGAAGACGGTTGTATTTATAGAGGATCACTTGATTCCTTGGAGGCGTCGTGGGTCCGAAAGCTGTTAGGATTCGAATCAAGTTTGTTATGAGGTCAGTAAGATTCACATCTTGTCAGTTAGAGGATCGACGGCCGGGAGAGCTGGTTGATGTCCTGAGATTCGGCGACTGTATAGGCTCCAGGGCTCTAGGTCACTTTCTTGGGTTCTAGGTCATTCTCGGATGTGATTTCTGCTTGGAATCTTACGAATTTAAACTCTCCTGCACTGGATTCCGCAGAGGTGCTCGAGCGCCTGGGTCTGACCGGGGCATAAGGATAGCTCGGACTGGGACCGGGGCATAAGGATAGCTCGGACTGGGACCGAGGCATAAGGATAGCTCGGACTAGGACCGAGGCATAGTGGTTGGTCCACTTCTTGCAGGCGCTGCGCAGCGAGTGGGAGTTAGGACTAATCCTAACCCTTGCATGGTTATCAATGCAATGGTGATTTTACCCCTTAACAAGTATGCTAGATGTGGTCTAACTGTTGATGTGAAGGGAGGACTGCTAAGAAGGAATATGTGGTTACACAAGTGGGCTCACTAGCATATCTTTGTCTTGATAATTAATATAATAATTCAAGGGATGGGAACATATATTGACATCTAATATCTGAAGTGTTTATGTCACCCGTAGACCTCAGGGTCCTACTCATAGTTTGGGCTAGGAGAAAAATCTAGTTCTCATGAGCCTGGTGGCTCCACTCCATTGGATCACTTTATGCAGCTTTCCTTTGGCTCCACTCCATTGGATCACTTTATGCAGCTTTCCTTCATGATTCATCATGCTACGCTTGGCGTGCTATAGGATATTGACTCAGCAATCCAAAGATTGCATTGGCAAAATTTGACTTGTAGATATCACTAGATGGTAGTGTAACATAGTGACTACTCAAAACCTTCAATCTAGGATATTCATAAGGTTATGCATCCAATGAAGGATATGCATGTCCATGTCCATAAGAATATGGGTCATAGCCAGCCAGTGTAGAATCTGATGTAGATCCATCCAGAGATTGTACTCTACATGTCAGATCGTCTGCATCAACAGCTTCATGTTCCAAATGACCTCATGGATCCCGCTCTTGTAAACAATAGTCTCATGACAAGTTCTTTTAGATGGCACCCTATGGTCCTTATCTTGAGTGGCATGAGTGAACTGGGACTCACTAGTGAATAGCATAGGGTTGTGTCTTCTGTATAGCTCCCAGCCGCTTGATGCTCCATCATCGCTCGAGTCTCGTGTCTTTAAATCTAAGTGCATTGACTCCTCCACTTTTTGCATGCCTTATCCTTCTTATTGGTTTGGATATCTGCATCTAAGTGCATCTATTTAGACTTCTCCTTATTGCTTCCAAAGGACCAAAACATGGAAGCTATTTGACTCTGCTGCCTACCAAGAGGTTCTCTTACATATGAGCTCCTACGAATAGATGAGCTTGTCCTAGCCACTCCAAAGCCACCATCCTCATACTGTGAAGGCCTTGTAGTGAAATGAGACCTAACTCTAGCAATCTTCTCCCTCCCTCCTTTTGATTGACCTACATAGCTTCTCTAATCATCCCCACCTACATATCCGAGATATCAATTGGATATGTTTTCTCATCGTCTTTTGGATCACTTAAGTGGTAAGATGGTGGTTCTCTTGTTTGTCGCTCCACCTTGACCTTCTTTTCTAACGTTCTTTGCTTTTTTGTCATGAAGTTTGTAAAGTGCCTTTTCATTAGCTGATTGATCTTCCATGGACATTTTTGGCATTGGCTGGCATCGAGGTAGCCACCAACCGAATACTACTTCAACTTGGTTATTCCTTCCCCCTATATGATCATATCACAATGGTGACATTGAAAGAAGATTCAGCTTTTGAAGTAATATATCGTGAGCTTGCTCTGCATTCTCAATCCATGCTCATCCCAAATTCATATTTGTAAATTTAAAAAATCAATGCATTTTCCTTGATGACAACTAAAAATTATGATCAATGCATCGCAAGATGCTTTTAAATTATCTATATGAAATAGTAGTTTTTCATAATTTTATAATTTAATTTAATGTTTTAAATTAGTTTTTGATTAAAATATTAAAGTTGTAGAATATCATAAAAATTTAATTTAAATTCAGATTTGTGAACCGTGTAACTTGTAGGTACTACATACATCTTTTTTTCACTTCATTTAATTTAATTATTTTTTAAAAAAAATAATGAATTGTCATCAGCATACAAGAAAAATATGATCAATGCATTAGAAAATACTTCTAAAATATCTATATATAATATTAATTTTCACAATTTTTAACCTAATTTAATATTTTTATTAATTTTTAATTTATTTTTTTATTACAGAATTTTTAAAATCGATTTTAACTCTGCTTCATGTAGCATTCAATCAGAGATGCTACATATATTTTTCCTACCCTCAAACATGTGTCGATCATCATTAATTTTTAATTTTATTGAAATTTAGTTCTAGGTTATAAAATTAATAAACATACTGAAGTTTTAACAAGTTGAAATGAAATTGTGTAGAAAGCAGCCACTATAATCCTATCATGCTTCTAATTTTACAATCAGTTTTTGAAATTATATTTTGAAATTAATTTTTAATTCAAATATATATTTTTATTTTTTTAAAAAATATGCAATGGAAAATCAAGATCTTCATTGCTATGAGCAGGCCATCCTTAGATTTACAACATATCATGAAATCATGCCAAACTCTCAAATTTTGACATAATTTCTTTGCTTTTTTTTTTTTCCATTTTTGGAATTTGAAAGAAAAAGAGAGGAAGGAGAATGGGAGGAGAGATACCTGATTTTAGGCTTAGATCTTTTCCTTTTGGCTTCAATTTGGTGGAAAAATGACCTTGCTACAGCGAAAAAAATGAAGTCGAGAGTGTCCAAAGAAGCTTTCAGCTTCAACCAAACCTCAACGATAAAGGGGAAGATTCCCTACAGCATCCACTTACCCCCACCCAAACTCCTTTTTATCAAGGGTACCCATAAATCACCCCAAAATTTCCTGAACTAGCTCAAACTAGATGATTTGGGCTGGTTTGCATTGGTTTGGGTTGGAATTCAGAGTGGTTCATCAGTCCAATCTGGGATCCAAACCAGGACAAAATTGTACTGAATTCCCATGCCAATTCTATGGTGCACTATCAAGGCAATATGTGCCTTTTTCTTTGCCTTCTGTCTGTGGTAAAAATTGAGGACTCATCTTTTTTTTTTTTTTATTCTTCCTTCTTTTTGAATATGTCAGTACAAATAAATAATAATGGATTTTCTGGTCCTAGTCCTAAATGCAAGGTAGCGGTTGTATGGCCTATCACTTATTTCTTGCCTTACATGTTCAGTGTATCTCCACCTTTGTGATGTTGCTAGCTGCACTAAGAGTTTGGCATGAGCATAATGGAGTACTGCAACAAGTAGTGCGTGGACCAATAAGGCCCTGTTTGGGTAGTTAAGATTTCTATTTCATAGGTTAGAAAAGTGAAAAATTTGGGATCAAGATTTTTTTCTTCACATTGATTGATTCCTGTTATGGGAGATGAATCCAACTTGTTTTTTAATCCTTTGTGTTTGGATGCTTAGAGAATAAATAGACTTTTAATTAAATCACAGTACTATGCTAGACGAAAGCTTGAGATCTACTGGCAATACTGGTAAAAGAGGTTTTTTACTTTCTGATTTAACAACATTCAGTGATACAAATAAAGCAAGCAAAAGAAAATGCTCGATAAAATTATGGTAAATATTTTCTGTTTAACAGAACCAAATTGGCACCTAGAAATGAAATAATTACAAAAAAAATACTTATTAGAAGACCTCCAATTTGGATGACAGACTTGTATCAATCTAAACACATGAAAATTTGTGAAATGATACTGTTACATAGGACTGAAGTGGGAGATAGAGGGTGACGAATGATGGTGATGCCGGTGGGCCTCATGTGGTGGCTGAGGCAGGAGATATAAAGGATCAGGGGGCAGGGTGGGGTCTCAGAGATTGAGATTGAGAGAGAGACTTAATATCCTCGGTTGAAGGGAGCAGTTTCAGCTGGTGATTAGAAGTTTGGTTGGAGTTGATGGTCCATGGCATTGTGATTTGTGAGGATGGTATGTGATGTGCTCTATAGTTAGGAAGTGATGCCGTCGGGAAGAGGCAAGCTTGATAATGAAGGTGAAAAAGATTCAAATACTACTTTTCTATGGTGGGTTCCTTAATGGCTTTATGTCTGAACATTATGAAACCAATATTGGATTGGCTAGAAATCCCAAACCTTTATATGGAGACACCATGAGAAAAGTTCTCTCTACTTTATTTACCTGCAAGATAGAAGACTACTCAATATGTTTTGTTAGTATCAGCAGGGTTACGGTTCACCTTCCTATTAGTTCTTTTTATGAGGTTGAAGTAGGGGAATTTGGCCTAGAAGCATATGGACTGCTAAAACTTTGTAACATTCTCGACAAGGGTTATATACCAAGAGTAATTTACCCCTAATGATTTGGATCAGAAGACATGGATAGGGCTGTCTTTTGGTGTCAGCAGGACTCCAAGCCCGTGGCCTTGCTCTTGTAGTGGCTGAACATGAAAACACGAGATTTTATGAAAGTCCATCTTAAACCGCTATCAAATTTTCTTCTATTTGATAGAATAAAATTCATTTGTAATTGCCATCATCAAGTCAAGATGATCAGGACAAATTCTATGCATATTTTACATTTACATATGACATATCAATGCCTTGATGGTATCTTCCATTCTGGCTAGAATAGAAATTCCCAAACATTTAGCATTTCTCAGGTTAGATAATATGAATAGAGAATATTAGAAGCATGGCCTTTTGAGTTTAATAGGGACAAATTATTGGTCTTTCTTTCATCACATGGGATTTTTAAATGGATAGAAGGATGAAAGAAGCTCATTTCAGATATAATCTTCCGAGTAATATTTCAGAACTACAAAGGTGCAGATCATTTCTCTTCCTCTGCAGAATTCTCTTTCTGTTATTTAAGTTATAAGAGGGAGAATGCAAAGGAAAAAGAAAGACAAAATTTTCCTTATTTGATTATATCAGAAAAGAATTTTGGGATAGCTAAAACACAAACAAGATAAATGTATAGAGCAACATGACTGTTTTTTCTTTCTGCTCCAATAGATGGAAGATCATTTAACAATCTGGATATGATGGCTTTTGTTTCCTTCTTTAGTAGAATAGAAGAAAACCTAATTTCCACCAAACAGCCATTGGCGATGCACAAAATATGCCACAAAGGAGAGGTATATAGAATAGCGATGCACTGATGTTGTTGATGCCGTGTGGTGCCAAGAGTGCAGGTCAGGTGACAACGTAATTCATCAGGTAGATTGGGATGGCACTAGATCAAGGCAAAAGGATGCTGAATTGTTGAGTCATTTGCACTATTTGGACCCATTATAATTATTACCATGGTTAGATTTAGCTATAATTAACACAAAGAAAACATAGATTCCAACCATAAAGTGAGCCATTATTGTGCTTTAAAACCAACAGTATGAACTTTAGTGGCTTTGATTTCTATCTAAATTAATATTTCATTATGGTCAAAGAGCAAAAGAAGCTTTGTTCTGTAGAACTAATTCAAATCCTCCGCTTTCGTTGCAATTTTTATATCAAAGGAGAAAAGTTGGGAGCAACATGGGCTACTGAATACTCCACAAATGTCAGCATGGCTTGTGAAGGGCATGTGGGTCTTCACGTAAGAGAGAGGAACTATATGTTGCATGATTGTCGTGAATCATTCTCACCAATCCCACTATCAGATTTTGTTCCTAGAGTTCCTAAAGCTGAACTGTTATATTATAGAAAAGAATTGCTTCTTGCATCTAGATGATAGTGTTATATCATTGTTTTTATTGATAATGATTTTAAATCATTTTGAATACTTCATGTACTTATTTTCAGTGACCCTTTATTCCTGTATTATTTTTTGTTTGATTTTGTACCTATAAGTCAACTTCCACATGTTTGATGGTCTTGATGAGGTCCTGCTAAATGTCAGGCTATTGTTGCTGCAAGAAGTAAGGGGGGTTATCCGGAAAGAGTAGGGCAACCTGAATGTCAGGTAAACCTTTTATCTTTTCAAATATTTGGGAATGAAGCACTTGTTTTCCCTTTGTTTTCTTCATTTCTTGGGCGCATAATATGATCGGTAGTGGACACCAGGGATCTATTTCTAGAACTCATATACTTTATAGATGTTGATCAGTAGAACTCATGTACGTTATAGATGTTGATCAGTAGAACTCATGTACATAATAGCTTCCTGTTCTATAGCTTTTAAGTTGTTCTAAGTTGCAAGTGTTATATATATATATATATATATATATATATATATATATATATCTCTGCGTGCACGTGCGTGCGCATGTGTTTGTGTGGTGGTCTTGAAACCTGGTTAGTTGCATGTTTTAGTTATGTTATCTAATGTTCTTTAAGCTGTTCAAATTATAGTGGTAACTTATTTTTTTTTGTTTTATCTGTTAATATATTCTTTAGGGATTCTTGGACAATTTTCTGACTCGATGAGCTTAAAATGTGTATAAATAAGATTCCAATGCTACCAGCCATCCTTTGGTTTGATGGCCAGAATGTGTGCAAGTTGCTTTTGGCTACGGACTTTCTTGGACCATGAAAAAATCATTGCTGAAACACAAGATCCGTAGAACTGTTCAGTAGCTTGTGCTGGCCACTGATCAGTTCGGTACCGTACTGGTACATACTGAACTGTGGTGAAGCAATGCTGCAGAATAGAGGAAGAAGGAGAGAAGGGAAGAAGGAGCCAGAGGAGAGGAAGAATGAAAAGGGAAAAAGAAAAGCATACCATGACTACTCTAGCGAGGGGAGACTACTCGGTGATGTTCCGATTTGGTCGGTTCCCCCTTTTTGTCCTTGGGATGATTACCTGGGTAAGCGATGGGTGATTAGTAATGAGAGGGGTGGCTGATGACAAGAGATGGATGACCAGCGATAGAGAGCAGGGATGGGCAACGAGTGAAGATCGAAGCATTAAGGTTTCTTGGGAAGGCATCGGATGAATCTCGAAAGAGTGAAGAGTCAGATGCCCTTTTTAATAGTGGAATTGCTTTTAAATGGGTTGAACTCGAACCCGATGGTGCGAACTTGATAGCGCGGACCTGATAAAGCGAATCAATTTAAATAGATGAACCATCTCGGATCCTGGTTGGTATGGTTTGGTTCACCCCCAAATTGATCAGTTTGGGACAGTTCAGTGGTTCATGCCGATACATAAAGTTCATGGTTTTAAATCCTATTGAGATATCTTGTAGGATGCTAGAACAGGTTGTCTCCCAAGTATCATGACAAGATTATCTTGCTATCATCTCATCATTCAATCGACGTGTCTTGCGGCATCCTTCATTGTGTCAGGATGGGTCGGGATGCCAATGTGTCCTATTCCATAGAAAAATCAGGACAGCTTTGTCCCATAAGATTTAAAACCTTGATAAAATCTATGCATAGGAATGGGACAAGGCTTGTGGGTTAAGGTTTAAGATGAATCTTAGTTTGTAACAATAACTAAGTTTCCTAAACATGGTTAGCTGTCAATGTATAGAATCAGAATTTGAGGTACATCATATTGTTTGATAATTAGCACAATGCGTGTCATGCCTGTTGACATCTGGTACGCATTGCTAAGGATGGAAATAAATTGAGCTGATTGGTGACCCCCATCAAAGGCCCAGTGGCTTGAGCTGAGCCCAAACCGAAGGATTTCTCGGCCTGAATCTACGATCCAGACCTAATAGGCATCCATTGGTGCTTTGGGCCTAGTGGGGAGGTGTGGAGTACATTGCAATAGATCTCATGAATAATGATGTTGGATGTTGATGTTGTGATGGGAATGTGCCTTCATGTGGAATGCTAGAAATGAGATAAGAGGAGACAAACGATCAAGCGGGGAAAAGGATTTGTTTTAACCTGCTCCACTTGAATATCTTGAATAAACAATAAATAATAAAAATTTTAGGAAGCTGGTCGCTATGTCCTTTACTGTTTTATTAATTTTTCGTGATTCATGAATTATGACACATATATATCATGGGTGGAAATGGAGTGTTCTTTATTTTCACTTCCTCTATTTGGATTTTAGTGGATGGAAGGTAGAGTCTTATGTTCTTTGTTTTTAGGCCTGCTATTTCATTGTCTAAAACCATGGCCCATGCCTTCTATTTATACTAGTGTAGTGCTCCTTGTTTGAGTTGGATTATTTTCTAGTTAAAAGAGGAGAAGGTGCAATCTCTACAATTCTATAAATATCCATATTCTTTATGAGTCCTCTTCTAGTTAGAAGAGAATGAAAATTTTCCCTCCTTTATGCTAGTAAAGTTTAGTCCAAATCAGATTGGGTTGCCTCCTAACTAAAAGAAGATACAAATTATCAATAATAATAAAAAATATTTTAGAAATCCCATATTTAGGCAAAAGCTAGATCTTAATTTCTACAGCATTTCATCTATAGTTGCATTGCTAAACTCTTCGCTTAAGTTATAGCTTTCTGAAGTTTTTTGGTATTTGATTAGTCCTATATGTGGTGAATTTTTTGGTATTTGATTAGTCCTATATTTGAAGTTTTTGGTATTTGATTAGTTCACAATGGGTATGTTGTTACTTTTAGATCAAAAGGAAGGAGAGAGAGGTGGAGAGGGTAGAGGGGAGAGGATAAGGTGGTGAGGGAAGAGAAGAGGGTAAAATAGGAGTTGGAAGAGGGGAAAAGATTAAAAGGAGATAGGAAAGGAATTGAGAGTAGGATGGATGAGAGGCAGGATAGTTGAGAGAAAATTGTGTAGAATGATGAGGTGATTGTAGAAATTGGAATGAAATGGGGGATTTAGCGTTATGATAACAAATGAATGGTCATGTTCTATCCTTTAGCTACAGAGTTTTTGATGATCTATCAACTGATAAATAATCTTCTAATTTCTAATTTTAATCAATATTAAATCTCTTATTTATCAGCGAGATCAGATTAGTGAATAAAGTATAGTCATTGAATGTGTAGTATATAAGTATATTTAACATCATATATGTTAAAGATTTCTAACCTAAAGGTGAGCCTTGGTGCAATGATAAGGTTTCTCCTTTATGGCTTAACAGTCATGGGTTTGAAACAAAAAAATAGCCTTGCACTTGGATGTAAGGCTACATTCATTTGACAGTTCCCAAACCTTGCGATGGGGGAGTCTCATGCACTGGATGACCTTTTTAATTGTTTCTAACCTATTAGGTCAAAATATTTGTGAAGGTTTTGAAAAGCAAAAAAAATGCCCTCATGGCTAAGAACCGCCATATGACCCCAAGGAGCTCGTTACCAACAAAGCAAGGTATAGTAATTTATGAAAAATTGTATAAATGTATTATAAGTAAAAACTATTTGTATATAAAAACATGATCCAAATGATTTGATAGGGAAGAAGAAACAAATCATTCAACCCATTGAACTCGAATTTCTTTAAAGAAAATTTAAAAAAAGAAAATCCAGGAAATTGAGGTCTTTGTGCTCTTTTCTTTTATTAATCATCCCTCAAACTGAGTTATAAGGTTTCTAACAATATTAGCAAGGTTTGCCGTTGCAAAATTTGGGTTGGATTTCTTTTCTACTTAAGAGGTTACAGCTTTCCCAAATAGACATGAAAATGGAAATGACCATAAAAGGGCTAAAATCATATAGGAGATATATCTCAATTTCTACATCAACTTTGTCCGTATTTGCTTTGCCCAATTCTTTCCTGATTAAGAGATGCTTGGTCAAAATCTTTCTTGAAAAGAGAATTTTGCTTGATCGGCCTGCTTTAAAGCCCAAACAATTGAATTTGGCTCTGATTGTCTGGTGCACTGCACATTTACCAGATGACTCTATGTTATAGACATGGCTCACCCGATCACACCTATTTGGTTCGCAGGTTGGCATAGCATCCAGCAAGTCTAACCTGCTAATAGGTTCACAGGTTAGGCAGGTCATGCTCTGAATGCTCGTTTATTTCTGTAAACAATGTACTTACCACCTCTTCTTCTTAACCTCCACTCTTCATCCTTGTTTCTGGCAATCATTGGTAGCCTTCATTGCCTCTTTTTTTTGGCTCCGTCTCCATCTAGCAGTCCTTTGCCACCACCCCCATCCACACTACCTCCTCATTAGCCTCACCACCTGCGACTGCCTCTCGCTCCATCAATGTCACTCACCTCACCCCTCCATGCAACCCACTCAATTCTACACCATTATTAACCTCGCTGCAGCAGTGTTGCTGCCATTGTCCATTTAAAAAAGAGGTGGTGGAATGCTGTTATGGCATCTCAACATGCATGACGGCAGCCGAACGAGCAGGAGAAGAGGTGAAGCAGTAGGGAAATGGCTTCAGGTATAGGCAACAGCCTTCCATCACCTCTCCTATGAAATCCAGGAGGGGGACCGGTAGAGAATTCTAGCTGGCTCATCCAAAATAGCATTTTTATTTTGTTTAAGTTGTAGTTGTCAACGATAGTCACTTTTGAAACTGGTTACTACGGGTCCAACTTTGATCCATGTTGGTCGTCTATGGCAAAATGGATGGCAGTATTTGTTTGGAAAAAAGATTATCATATGATTTGTTTGGAGCACCATCGCAAATGCCCTTTAAACTTTTGGAATTCATTTTGGTTTTTCATTAATATCTCATATTCTCTACTAGATGTTTTCATAAACATGTTTGGCAAACCATATTTTTCATTATTATAAAACAATACAAATTGCAGCACACAACATGAATATTTTTAATGATAGAGAATTTTGTGCAAAAGGATTGCAGAAAGCTTGGAAAACAGATTCATACTCAGTGCTCTAGCAATGAGGGAACACCTCCCATCCTCTATGGATAGATGATTATTTGGTGTTTGTTTTCTCTAGAGGAGTAGAGGGTTCCAATTGAGGAACCTTACTTGAGGATTCATATAGTGGCATTTTCTTCACTAAACAGAGAAGGTCAATTTATATATATTGAGAAAAAAAAATTCCAGGATTTTATGATCTTTAGAAATTGATTCAGGCAGATAATTATTTGGACTGAATATCACTTTACCTCTAGTCCATACTAAGAATATACGTGAATTGCATGATATATTGGTAAAAGTGGTGATTATTATTGTTTACGTAGTTCTATAAAGTTATCACTCAAAAAATGAATCACCACAAAAGTTTCAACATTATTGGATTAAATCTAGTAATACAATTAATAATAAATTGTTTAAATTATTGAACTTGTTAAAATTTAATGAAAATTTGTTTTAAAAATTTTTAGTTCAACCATGTGCAAATAGGGTTGGAAGTGGGCACCCTAGCACAAGCTTAGTTTTTTTTTTTTTTACAAGCTCCAGGTTTGGGTTTGGGCGTAAAAAGTTTTGCAAAATTTAGGCCCAATTTGGCTTGAAAACCAATTGGACTAACCCACAATGACTTGTTTGGGTGAAAGACTAGGCCAGCGGAGTTAATTTTTAGTTTTTAAGTATTAATACAAAAATGTAAAGGAGGAGGATTGCGTTAGGTAGCTGATAGCCAACGTAAAACTTCGTCAGATCCTTTAAAAATTGACGCATCCTATTAAAATTGAAAGAAAATTTTATAAAACCGCTATTAGACCAGCTATGCTATATGGAATAGAGTGTTGTTCAATATTGAAACATATAAATAAAGTGTAACAGAAATACGCATGTTAAGATAATATGTGGTAAAACTTTAAAAAGATAGAATTAGAAATAAACATATAAGAGAAATGATAGGGGTAGCTCCAATTGAATATAAAATAAGAAAAATCGATTACTGTGGTTTGGACATATACAACGAAGGCCTTTAGAAAGAGTGATCTTTTAACAATTCATGGTAAGGATAGAGGTAGAGGTAGACCCAAACTAACATGGACAGAAATAATTAAAAAAGATATAGCTATTTGTAATTTGAATGTCAACTTAGTCCTGAATAGAGCAGAGTGGAGGAAGCAAATTCATGTAGCCGACCCCATGTAGTTGGAAAAAAGGCCTAGATGAGTTGAGTTGAGTAAGTATTAACACGAAACAAATAATACATAATTACTCTAGATGAAGATAAAGATCTTAAATTAGTTAATTTCCATCCAAAAGAAAATTTATACATAGTTAACAAAAAATCTTTTATAAATTTTAAAAAACCTACATCTTTTAAAGGTCTGATGATTGGATTTAGGCTAAGTTGGGCTTGATTAAGGGCCATTGCTTCAGGCCATTTTTGAACTTGGACTTCGAGTTGGGTTTGGGCTAGGCCAAGTAATGGCCCAAGCCAAGCCTGAATTTTTTTAGGCCTAACTTGAAGCCTAAATTTAACTCAAATTAATTCAGGCCTATCCTATGGCCTGACCAAAATCGAGCTATCCTAGCAGGCCATTGGTTGGCTTGAGCCCTCTTCTGACCCTATTTGCAAGGAAATTAAGGGTTAAACCCAGGTTCCCCAAACTCTTTGGTTTGGGGCAATTCAGAACATGCCGAAATGGAAATATTTAATTATGGGTTTCACTTAGTTTTGATGGTGGGTTCGGGTTTGCGTGTCTCTTGAAGAAACCCTAGCCACTCTCGTTTCATCTGCATCTCTCCCAAAGAAACCCTGGCTTTGGCTGCTCTCGCTATCCATCTTTGCTCTCGTGAAGAAACACTAGCCATTGGCGCTCTTCTAAAGAAACCTCTTCCCTAGCTTTTTCGTTCATGTCTCTCTCATGCGTGAAGAAGCCTTAGTCATTCACTATTAGCCTCTTCCCTATCATCTTCCTCACGGATGCCATCGAAGTTCTTGCCATCGGTCACCATTGGTTTTCATCCTCATCTCTGAACACGTCTTCGGCAGTAAGGTCTTTCTCTCTCTCTCTCTCTCTCTCTCTCTCTTTTCTTTTCCTCCTCTCTCGTGCCCTCTTGTTTTTTTCTTTCCTCAGTTCATTGCGCTTCAGTACAGGACCTACCAGTATTGTAATGAATCGTAAGAATTGGTCACCGGCTAGTGCAATTTACCGGTAGTCGACCTTGGGTTAAATTTTAACCAAAACTTATTAATAATTTACTCATGAAGGTGATATTTATGACAACCTTTACATTAAATGCAAGACTTTCATATTTACAGAGCTATGTTATCAAGCCAATGTCATCCAAAATTGGTATATCCCATAAACAAAATATGGCTCTATTTTGTATTCACCTCATGTGAAGCTATATTTATGTCATTAAACTTTGATGACCCTTAGTGGACTCTATTTCTAATGAATTGTATATTTTTTTAAAGTAGTGCATAGTGCTTAACATCTGGTAATTTCTAACATTATGTTCCAGATGAATTGAATTGCAAGCTTTGCATAAATATATTTGATGAGTTAAGATGAGACATGCAATTTATTTAATGGCAAATGTTGCGGTGGGATCTTGATTATCTTGAATTGGTTATATTTTCGTTATTATGGAGTATTCAAGCTGATCCAATAAGTTGGACACTGATACCTCGGTTGTATCTCTTTAACATCATAAGTTGTCTTTGTTTGTGTTTTATTCATTTTGAATAGGAAGTATAACTTCGTCTCTATCCCCCCCTTTTGCAGTATTACTTGAAGACTGGTACATGCAAATTTGGAGCTACATGCAAATTTCACCACCCCAAAGATAAAGCTGGAATTGCTGGGCGAGTTCAATTAAACATTTTAGGCTATCCACTTCGGCCGGTTTGTGTGCTCTATTAGACTTTTCATTTATGCTTTTGCTTTCCTATTTTTCTATCATTTAAGTGTACTGTTAGCGCTAAAGTGGCAGCGATGATTATTGTATATCTACTTTTGATCTAATTGCTATTTTGCCTTGTATGCTTTATATTTCTTTGTCATACTTGGCCGTTGTTGACCATTTGTCTCCCATTTTCCTGTTGTAGAATGAGAAGGAATGTGCATATTATTTAAGAACTGGACAATGTAAGTTTGGAAACACTTGTAAATTTCACCATCCACAACCATCTAATACGATGGTTGCATTACGTGGGTCTCCTGTTTATCCTCCTGTACATTCCCCCACAACACCTGGGCAGCAATCTTATCCTGGGGGGTTGACAAACTGGTCCTTGTCAAGAGCTTCTTTCATTCCAAGCCCTCGATGGCAAGATCCTTCAAGTTATACTCAACTGATACTTCCTCAGGGGTTGGTTCAAGTTCCTGGTTGGAATCCATATCCTGTAAGTCTTGGTGCACTTTGTCTTCTGCTTGTTAAAAAAAAATGCATGATTCATGAGGAGAGACATGATATATTATTTTTTATTTTTTAGTTTTGCATTTTATGTCTGATCTTTTGTTGCTTTAAACTTTGTGGCACTTATATTGGCAACTGGTTGTAAGTATATTATGCGGCAACTTTTTATAGGAGAATATGTGTTCTAGAAGCACACAAATGTCAAGGATTTTGCAGGAAAAAAATTATTCAACACTATTTATGGTCTTTGCTGATATGGTAAAATCGAAGGAAGATTTAGAGTTTGACACCCTCACCTGTATGTTTCCCTTGTGCTGGATCTGCTTATGCTTGGCAACTTCTCCAACATTTATGCTCACTGCAATATAAGTAACAGCATGAGGACCACAAAAATAATTGATCATATGGATTCAATGGAGCTGAAAAAATTGGAACGAGATGCGCAAGACTCAAGATATTTTTCTTGTCTCAAATTGTGTGATTACAATTCGAGTCAACATTAATGCTTTAAGCTCAAGAGAACTCTTTCTTCCCTATGATGCCTTTACACTAAATGGCGCGGGAAGCCTAGGACACGTTTCAAGTTTTCCTCGTGTAATTAAACCAGAAAAGGCTACAAATGATTTTCATTGTTTTATTATCATTGTTTATTCTAGGCTACAAATGATTTCATTGTCTTTTTCATTGTTTTGTTGGCATTAAATCATTTTTTTCATTGTTTCTCTCTCTCTCTCTCTCTCTCTCTCTCTCTCTCTCTCTCTCTCTCTCTCTCTCGTCCCCGTTTTGGTACATTGTGGAATTTTTATTGAGAAAAGTAGTCTTTATGATCCTTATCAATGCAGCGTACATGCTAGTCTACATCTCCAAATTTTGAAACTTTAGCCTATGATTTCTGCCCGGAATTGCTTTATTCTACATTTTGGCAGATTATTTCTCTTTATTTAATCTAATTATAAAATGTTTTACCTTGTTTTTAAACTAACCAGCCTTACTTTCCCACCCCCAGTCCTTCCCTTGCCCAGACTCTCTCTCTCTCTCTCTCTCTCTCTGTCTCGGGCTGTGTTTGGTTGGTAGCTAAATGGTGAATAAGGAAGCCTATCAGTTTAACTTGCCAAACACCAGCAAAAATATCAGCGGATAAAGCCAATTGGTCAGAGGATGAAAGCCCCCCCCACCCACATGTAACTTGGATCTTTGTTTCATGCGGAGGGTAAAATAAGCTAACCACCAAGCTCTCTCTTTTCTTTCTTTACTTTTTTCGCCTTTTCCACACTTTATCCCACCAAACTTGGAAATGTCAACCAAATATGGAAAACTTTAATCACTTTTAGGTGGATTACAAAAGGTTGGATCTATTCACACCATGGTGTGCTATTTGGCATCCAAACGCAGCCACAAAGTGAGAGAGAATAGAGAGAGAGCATGAATATGAATTAGAACAATAAATAAAAAATGAGATCAGTACTTAATAAAAAGGGTAAAGAAAGATGATGGGATGTGTCCCACTAAATGTTAGCTATCCTTGTACTTTTTGACATGTGCTTATCATGTTTGCACATATATTTTCTTGTTTTGATTCTCAATGTTCTTGTGTGTTTTTTTAGCATATTTATATTTGGTAATGTCTATGGGAAACTTTTATCAAACTTTTAGATTTTATTAGTAACTAGAAAAAGATGTATAAGCGTATGAATAAAGAAAAATATCAAATTTAAAATATCAAATAGTTCTTGCATGGTCTTCACATCATCTTGAGAATGATTCATATATGGTGTAATATCATCTGTTGTGTTCAAATTGTGAAACCATTATATTTTTTGTTGATATTTAATTTTGATTTTATTACTCAAATAGCTTATTATTATTGTTGACATCAACTTGGACTTGGGAGGTTCTTATCATGATACACCATACTGGTGTGTACTGCCAGGCGTACCGACACTATATGAGTGTGCTAGTGATATGGTGTCTGGTGTTGAGACGGCGAACCTTGGTTTTTATGCTTTATTTGTTGCTTCAGTCGTGTAACACTCATACACCTAACTAAAAGGCTCATATACGAATATAAATGTTCCCAGGCTAAGAAGATCTTATCAAAAATTCTTTCAGCCAAATAATTCTAATGGTTTCCCACAGCCTTGGTTCCTCACAACAAGGTTGTTGCTACATTGAAACCGACCATGATCTGCGCTAATATTTTTCCTTCATTGTTTATGTTTTTCTACACTAATAAGTAGTCTTCATATCCTTATCACATGAAGATAGATGGATTTGAAATGTAAATTAGCAATGCTAGCCTTCATATCCCTCATCCTTACCAATGAAGTTATATTGTGAGGATTATTGTCAGACATGAATGTGTGAGTGGATTTATGCCATCCATCAGCTGAGCCTTTTTGATTTTTCCTTTGTTGATCAACCTGAGGACTTTCAAGATCAAGAGCTTTGGTATCTTCTTCCTTTGCCGGTCTCTAGCATCAACTTAAGAAGAAGAAAATGAAGAAGAAGCAAATCACAATCTTACCTCATTTAATTACATCAATATCTCCCAATACATTGTGGGTGTGTGTTCCAATTAAAAAATGCAATTTTATCATGTTTCTTCTCCAAGTGTAGGTTTGTCTTTCTGTTTTATTTGTATGTCATACAACTGGAAGTAGTTTTAAGGCTTCCATCCAATTTAAAAATGTCAGTACATTAGGTTCTCTGATGAAGTTCACTATAGCTATTTATATTTTCAAAACTTCATTCAGTAATGGTTCTTCTCCCTAATGTTTTGCTAATAGCTGCATTAAGAATTGTTATCAAAAGGGTCGTGGTGGATTGATAGCTTGATGTTTTGATTTCTGTTTGGTGGTTGGTGTTTGTTAAACCATAAATGGAGTGGTTTATTTATGCTGCAAGTCACTGCTTCTGGTCCTCACCCTCTTGTTATGTTCCATTGACATCCTTGAGATCATTATCATTCATACATTACATAGTGGATTGGTCAATGGCCAGTGGGCAATACAGAATTTCTCATCTGATCCCAAGGAAGTAAGCTGTCTTACCCGAGGAAGAAGAGTTGGGAAGCAAGTGATCCTTAGGGCAACAACATGAATTAGATCCAATGCATTATTGGTGTGGCAGCATGCTGGTAAACATCCTTCAATAAGAAAATATAAAATCAAGGGATAATATTATGGAATTAGCACAAGGAGATGATTGAATTGTATGTAAAAAGTTTTGATACCGTCCAGTTTCTGACACATCTACAAGGCTCTTGAAAAGGGATATTAGCTAGCTAATATTCAAATCCTACTATTTGAGCTGCAGGGAGAGGCTGCAACAAGTCTGGTTCATGTCTTATTGCTGAATTTATTTATTTATTTTTGCATAATTTGGAGTCAGATGGAAAGCCTGCATTGAATTAATTAAGCATATATATGGCTGATCTCTTATAGGTGTATTCAAGTCAGTTCTTTACATAAATGACTGCATGTTTCACTGATATGAGGATTTAAACTGCAGGACTTGTTATTCGAGTCTGTGGGTTTCATTCTAACCTGTAAAGTTTTTTTTTTTTTTTTCTTTCTTTGCTTTACTCCTTGATGTAGAACAGTCTATGGTAGGATTTTATAGGACTCATAGATTGCTGGAAATCCCAGTTTACTAGCAGGTTTAATATTTTAAACACAGCAGAGAGATCGGCTATTTTTTCCATTTTGGCTTGAAAGAAGGGTCTCTTGGTGGTTTATGATGATAAATTCAAGAAGATATAACGGAGATGTTGATGGCAGATTGGTTTCTACAATACTATGGTTCTGAGATGCAAGAGGTGTTAGGGCTGCAGAGTCGGGGTTTGCAGGGATCAGCCACAGGTTGTGATGGAGGGCTGTTAGGTTCACTGCAATAGCAGAACAGGGTCTGCTGCGACAAAAGCCTTGATCTGACCAGAAAATAAAACCTGACAGGTTGTTGTTTGCCTTTTACGGATGGCTAGTGGTGGCACCATGGCAAGGAAATAGCTTTCCTTTATATTTATTTTGCAGGTTGTGAGGGTCTAGCATGGTTTTGCTGCAGATTAGTTCACAGAAGCAGCTTAGATGAAGCAGAATGTGGTAAAATTGAAATAGAATTTAGTAAAATTGAAATAGAGAGTAGCAGCCAAACTAAAACTAGTAGAATGTAGTAAAAGGAAAGGATAATACAAGACTCACTACATGACCTAGGAATTAAACTTAGCGTTTGAAGTTTCCACACCTCCATCATGGAATCACACCACAAGAAGAAAAAACACCACTGATACAACAACAGCAACAACTTAATCCTGAACTAGTTGGGATTGGCCGTATGAATCCCTTTTCTTTTTATTCCGCTTGGTTTAGGGCCTTACTTTTTGTAGGATGCAGAAACATCAAGTATTTTCTTACTTGTGTGATTTTGGTCTACCTTTACTGCTCTTTCCTTATACATAAAGAAAAACAAAGATGTATTATTTTGTTCCCATTATTCATAAATCTGACACCTTAACTAGACTTTTGGACTTAAAAATATTCTTCATAATGCAGGTTACTGTTTATGGTTATTATAGTGTGAATGTTGCTGTTATTTTCCTACAATACTTTCTACAGCGTTTATTTTTCAACTAACCTCTTAATGGTTGATGGGGCTTCTGTTATTAATCATGCCATGTCATTGCCTTATCTAGTCATCTAGTTTGGCTTCAAGAACATTCAATCTTATCCTTACACTCATTATGACCTACTAAAGCCAAACTAATCAAAACAAATCAAAGATACAGCAAATCAAAAACTAAAAGTAAATCCAGGAGATCCCTAAGCCTTGTTGCCCTATCTGTTCCTGGTCTCCATCACTTCCCCTCTTGAAATTTATTAATTCTGATTCTCAGTGTGCTTGACTATATTTGTTTTTACTTGTTTGCCATCTGTTGAAAGGGCTGTTTATTGCTGTACCATAGGTCTGCTTTGTTTACCAATGGTATGTTGAATTGCATTCTCATTATCAAATGCCTGAGGAATGTGAGAACATTATGTCATTTACCTGTTTTTGTTTTCTTCATTGTTTGGTAATAGCATGAGGTTGAGTATTTCTAACTCCAGGATATGGTTGATTTGTTTATATCTTGAAGCATTAACTAACACACATTTTGACATCTCCATATATCATGCTGTTTTGCCATTTTATGATATGGACTAAGCAGCTCTGGTGCTGTAATTTTAGGATCATTTTACTTTAGGCTCTTTTTAGATTCACAATCCCCATGTCCATTTGATATCTCCCATACCAGAGGGACTGAGGAGAGAGTGAAAGAGAGGATACATTGGAAGGACCAAAGGCATCCTTTAATCCCCCAATCTAGGGATTTTCTGGTTTGCAGAATCCATCTGGGAATCCACATCCTTGCCTCCTTACCTCTATGACTTCTCTATCCTCTGACTTCCTCATTCATGAATATTTCCACTTATGACAAATAAGGTGGTCAAGGATCCAGATAGGCCCTCAGAATCTTGGGATTTTCTGGTTTGCAGAATCCATCTGGAAATTCACATCCTTGCCTCCTTACCTCTATGACTTCTCTACCCTCTGACATCCTCTTTCATGAATATTTCCACTTATGATAGATTACACAGATAAGGTGCTCAAGGATCCAAATAGGCCCTCAGAATTTTTACTCTCTAGGTGGACACATTATATATTGCTTACTATTCATGATGTCTTACTGGGGTTTGCTAGTAATTATCAATTTTATTATTTAACAGTTCTATTTTATTTTAAAATCTATTATGTTTAGCATATTATTTGAAAATTTGCATATGGGATTTTCTAACAATGCCATCATGATTGGTGCTTTTGATCCATCTGCAGGGGCAGATGGGGTCTTCATCTCCAGAAAGCCAACAACAAACACCAGGTGCTGCTCAATATTACAGTATGCCACGCCAAAGTGAAACGACTGCAGGAACACAAGGGACATTTTCTTCCTATCGACCAGGTTCGATCCCTATGGGTGTTTATGCCTTGCAGAGGGAGAACATATTTCCTGAGAGGCCTGATCAACCTGAATGCCAGTTTTATATGAAAACTGGAGACTGTAAGTATGGTGCAGTCTGTAGGTTTCATCATCCTAGGGAGAGATCGGTTCCTGCTCCGAATTGTTTATTGAGTCCATTGGGCCTTCCTCTACGTCCAGTAAGTTGTATCACAAACCTCCACAAATTACTATTGCTTTCATAGTGGTCCGTGCATGTCAAGGATCATGTTTAGTTACTTTCTCATCTATGATATTGCTGGGGGCTGCGTTGTCCTATATCCATTTCACCTATGATAGATGCAGTGACATGATCTAGTAAACCTCCATAATCTTATACTGCTTTGATGAAAGATTCAAGCATGTCAAAGTCCAAATCTATTTACTTTTACATTTATGAAATTGTTGGATGCTGTCTTGTCCTGTGCATTTTTAACTTCTGATAGGTACAATAACATTATCTGGCATTTCTGTACATGAACAAACTTCAACCATTTTCATTGGTCTTCTTTGAAATGACATGGGGTATTGATATCTTCTTTCCGCATTATATTTGCTTGTTTATTTACAACATGCTTTCATATTCCATGTGTGTGCACATTGTTTTTTTCCATTCTGTAGTGATTAACTTGTTCTAAAATCATAGGTGGATACATTTAAATAGTGAAATGTTCACTTGTTTCTCTTTATTATTTAGCTGAAACTTGGACCTTCGTCTGCAGCATTATTGGTGTCTTCACTGTTACCTGACAAACCCTTTGGCAAATTATAATATAAGATGAGAAATTCTTTTAATGTTCAAGGGGATCATCACACGTAACCTTTAATATTAGTACCCCTTAGTTTTGAAAATTAACTCATTTGCGTTAATACCCTCTCTTTATGAGATGTCCTTGCAAATAATAACATATAAGCAAAGTCCTCATGTAGAGGATGGCCAAATATAGCATATTCTATGCCAGTATGTAGCCTAAACTTATTGTCTAAGGAGGTGCTTAGTTGCAGAACCAAGTGATCCTCGCCAGACACCAAAAAGGCCATGGAATAGAGGCTTATATAATGTGGTGTATAAATGGGCCCACATGGTATGCCTATTCCACCAAATTGGTGGAATTGGATTATATTGTGGTATAGGCCCACCCCTATTCCTTTCAATTGCCATTTTACTTTTACTTATTGTGTAAACACATAAAAAAAGTAGAGGGGTAATTTTGTATTTATGATAAAATTCAAAATATATGCATTAAATTCACCTTATTCCCTACACTTGTTCCCCGCACCCATTCCTTAACCAAACACCAAAATATGTCTATTCCAGAAAATAGCAGTAGAAGGGATATCCCTTCCAAAATATATTCCACAACCAAACACCTCCTAATTGCTACACTCGCAGTTTGTCTCCAATCTTGTGCAAAGTCTCCTAATAAATTGTATTACAAAATAAAAAGTTTTATTACAAGGTGGTGACCATATGAAGCTCATGGATTTCCACTTACGTATGAGCCCCTCATTTTAACACCAAGGAATATATTATGTTGACATATCTTTGCAAAAGCCCTCTTGATAATGATGGCACACAAATAAGCCCACATAATTTAGAGGATATTTATGTACAACATAAAAGTCAACAAATTTGTGGTGTGTGCGCATCCCACTTCATGTTAAGAGCAGACCTTACATAAGTAATTGATATATATGAATTTATGAATAAAATCATGCTATATGTTTTAGTTTTAATTTGAACTCTTTAATGTTAATACTGAAAAATGCATATTAAAAGGAGTTTAATCTACAGCCTGTTATTTATGTTTATCTCTGCATCCCAAGAATCAAGATTTAGCTGCACCTCCTGTTTCTCCACCCACCATAACATGTGCTGAGTTCATGTTCTTTTGACATTTTTAGCTTATTTTCTTCTGTAAAGGTTGTAGTCTTGCTGAACATATATTCAAGTGGTCAGATGTTTAAAATAGTGTCTCATCATTGATTTTGCACCTGTTATTCACTGTTAAAGATTTGATGAGAAGTTCGAGACCACCTGTCATTGCTGTCTTGAATCTTGATGCCCTGCGTTTATGATAGATTAAACTAGTTGCAGTGAAGATAAGCTGGCATCTTATTCTTTCCTGCGTTAATTTGCAATGATAACAAAAAAGGCTGTGTTTTTCTGTGGAGGGTGTCTTTTCCTTGCATTGATATAATCTGGGTATTTATAGTTTGGTGCCAACTTTGAGATTAATCTAGACACGTGGTTGCCTTGTATCTCAATCAAGTTTTGTTTGGATCTCCTGTTTTGAAATTGCTCTCTTACTGACATGTAATGAATGATGGGTTGAAACAAAATCAAGGAATGCAAAGGCTTTTGGTGACTTAGTATTACAGATGTAGCCTTAATGAATATATATGCATCCGTCATGTATCTAGTTTGATAGAAAATATATTTAGATCTTGGTTTTTAAAAGTGTCGAGATTTGCCTGGATAATATACTATGCCTTAGATATTATATTCATTGTTTTTTATGCTTATATAAAGCTTCTGTCTGCACCTCTTTTTTCTCTTTGAGAAGGACATTGCTAAGTTACTACTGTGTTTCTGCTTCCGGCAGGGGGAACCCTTGTGTGTCTTCTATTCTCGATATGGTGTCTGCAAATTTGGTCCTAATTGTAAATTTGACCATCCAATGGGGACCTTCACGTATGGTCTTTCAACATCCTCTACAGCTGATGTCCCGACAGTTCGGCGTCTAATGGGATCATCATCAGGGCCTCCTGCATTATCCTTATCATCAGAAGGGCCTGCTGATGCTGGCACAGGAAAGTCCAGACGACTTTCACTGTCAGAATCTCGGCCAGTAGGTAGTGGTGAACAAAATATGGAGGCAGAGGCATCCCATGCCAGTTCAAGCATTGGGCAAGTCTCTTCTTTTTCTTAATCAACAATTTTATGACAATTCCTTTGTAAAATGAGTTCCAGTGCTGGAGATGTAGAATCTTTCCATAAGAGTTGGGCCTTCTCACTGGCTGGCAAAATCAAGACATTCTCAATTTCCTAGACTTCCAATGCTTCACCTTGCAAAGCTGGACCATATCATTTTCAGTGGAAAATAGGAAATGTCTTCCTGATGTTACAAGTCCATGTGCCTCTTTTAGTAGGTGGGTCTGTCTTTGTTTGTCCGTATAGAATACTTGCTACAATTGTACCAATTCCCCTCTCTGTCTCCCTCCCTGTAGTGGCTTCCTGTAATATTTTGCTTTAGATGTTCCTGTCTTTCTTCACTGTATCTTCTTGTGATCATCTGTTAGTCATTTCGGTAGCTGTTCCTAGGTAGAATTTGATTGTGTCAAGGTTTGCTTCTCCAATCTGTAGCGGTGTTGGGAATTTTTCCTTGTTCCCTAGCGCTCTCACTCGTATTGTAGATAGTGCTCTGTTGCAAAATTTCACATGGGCAGTACAACATGTTAAGATTTATATGTTAAAGACAGTGGAAAGACTGAAGGGTCTAACTTGTACCCGAGGTAATGAACGGCTGAGACTGCTGATTATCAAAGGAGATATACCTTATATGAGTTAAAGAACATCTTCCATCATTCGGTGCTTCCTCAGATCTTTAAATGCATGTGCTGTTGCCTGTAGGCTTGGTGGTTTTGCATGACATAAGAGAGAAATTCTACTCTCTATTCCTTCCAACCAGTTATTTAAAATTTCACAGAATCAGTCGTAAGACTGATAGAAATTGCTATTGCCAGCAGAACCATTCATTTGTGACTTTTTTATTCAGGAAGCCGTTGTAAGATAACACAAACATGAGAAACTGGATCCTCTTTGCTGTTTGATGAATAAATTGAATGCGATCAACGCTTGCTGTTATATGATTAATTTGTATTATTTTTCTGCTTCAGTGTTTCCTAAATGTCATTCAGTTCATTGAATTTATGAAGTATTTTTGCATTCTTAGGATGTGTTCAGATAGTCACGGATATCAAGGCATGCACCTGCAATACTGATTTAGATCTTTAATGCAAGCTATAAGTTTCCAGGTAACTTTGCAAACATTACATTCTCCGATGCTTTCAGACAAGTTTAAGATATATATGACTAAATCTTATGCTCTAAGATGCTCAAAATTTCTACATCCATACAAAAGTCTCCAAACAGACGCAATAAACGAGTAAAAATAGTACTTTGTTTAGGCGTACCTTGGCTGTGTATGGCTTATTGTATCCTTCCAACTTAAAACGTCTCTTTGGGTATGCCAAACGTCATCTCCGTTGACTGTGTCTGTGTATGTTGCCGCCATACTTATGGCTCAAGGGTTTTTACTCATTATCTGTCTGTAGGACCAGGCAGGAGAAACATTGCTAAGGAGTTTATACTCTTGTCGATATTTAGATTATTTATGGATGATGCTCTTGCCATATACTCTATACTTGCGATGAATGCATTATGGGAACCTAGGAGTGGGGTACCAGCGAATTAAAGTGGTTGATGTGTATTTTTTTTTCCCTCTTCCAATTAGAACTGCCCAAGGGTAAAGAAAAATAAATAAATAAAGTAGTAGCAGGAAAAGAAAAAGGTTTAGATGGGATATATTATCTTCCTTAATCCAACTAATTTTATGCTATTATTGTAAAAAATAAATATGAAAAAGTAATTTAAATTTAATCCTTCTTCTAATCCAATGTGCGAGGTACATCCTTACAACCTTTAAGGAACTTACTTTCGACCAATTTAGCCTTTCGGAGAACCATTCCATGATCTTGGGGGCATTCCATGATCTTAGGGGCATCACATGGTTTCTTGGCAGATGGAGAAACAGATATTATAGAGATCGTTGGAGAGGGCATCAAGGATTCTGTGCCTACATGGAGGTAAAGGATGGGTCTCAATGGGATTAAAAAAACTTGGTTGAGAATTAAAATCAGAAAAGAATTTTGGATTAGCGAACTCAATAGCTGAAAATAGCCCAGAAGTAGTACCACTGGGAACAAACCAAGAGCGATAAGTTAGTAGTTAACTTGGCTTTGCTAAACTTCTCAATACTACAAATTTTATGGTTTTGCCATGCAGTTTGAATTTTAATTAGTAGCTTCCAAATAATTTCTAAATTAAAATTTAAATGCAGCAAATAAATTCAACAATAACAGCTAAGCACAAAATTAATTAAATAAATTTGAATTTGAATTTCAAAATTTATAATTTGAATTTTTGAAATTCGAATTATAAAATGAATATTTTTAAAAAAATTCTACGTGAATATTAAAGCTGTAAAAAGTAATTAGAAATTTAAATTTCTTTTTTGAAAATAGTAAACTTTTCAGAGCAATTTACATTTTTTGGATGAAAATTTTTAAATTTCTGTATGAATTTTAAAGCAGTAGAATTTTTTCAAAAATTCTGTTTTCGTTAGATTATTTAAAATATTTCTGCACGGCTTTTACATCAACAGGATTTCCGGATTGTCTGCACAGCTTTCAAAGCAGAGGGGAACAGATTTTTTACAAGAATTTCTGTTTCCTGAAGAGCAGACTTTAAACTATTTTCTTATTATTAAAATTATTTTTTAAATGTTAAAATAGTAGAAATAAATTGTTTTAAAAAATAATTTTTTAGTAATTATATTAGAACAATAAAATATTTTTAAAGTATTTTTTAGAATAACAGGAAATTAGTCTTTATGTTGTTGGCATAAAAGGCTTAGAAATTGTAATAACTAATAACTATTAATTAAAGATAATGGACTAATTTCTATTTGAGTGATGATGCTTGATCATCTTGAACTAACATCCTTGAGCGTTAGTAGATGTAGCGTGAGTTTAATAAAGATGCTTTACCTCGACTCCGAGATTTGCAAGAAGTCCGGGGGACCGGATATTCCGACGGAGACCCTCTAATGCTCAAGTTAGTAATCAGAATCACAGCCATGAGCTTGAAGAAGCTCGAGCTAAGGAGAGTTAGGAAGCAGATCAGAAAACTCTCTCAATGCTTGAGTGTTCATACCTTGGTCGGTGGTCTCTCTTACTCGGAATCCGTGAAACTTGCTTTGGAAGCTTGAGATCTTATGATGAGTGATGACTTTTGTGAATGGAATATCAGAATTAGTGGGATTCATCCCATATAACTGAGAGATTGATACTTTGTGGCAGATGATGACTTCTTGGACTCGTTTGATTAGAGTTATTAAAGCTTCATGATGGACGATGACTTTTTAGGCCCATCTGATCTAGGTCATTAAAGCTTCATGATGGATGGTGACCTTTCGGGCCTCTGCCAGAACTAGTGGAGCTTGTCTTATTAGACACCCATGAGCCAAAGGCGGTTGGTGGGCCCGGCCTAATCAGAAATGAGGGTTTGCCTGGGAAGCTGAAGCTGTGCCCGGAGATGAGATCGTCTGAGAGCCGAGGCCGCCCAGAAGCTGAGACCACCTAGGAGTTGGGGCCGCCTTAGAGCTGAAACTACCCAAGAGCCGAGACCGCCTACGAGCTGGGGCCGTCTAGGAACTGGGGCCGCCTAGGAGCTGGGGCCATCTGAGAACTGGGGCCGCCGGTGTCCTATCGGCTTTCGCCGTCAGGTAATTTTGGCCGTTAACCTACGTGTGGCCTTTATTGGCCACATCATATGCCCCCCGCTCCTGAGTCTTGGCGCTCACGTGCGTAGCACACGCCAAGAGAGAGGAGCGCACAATCTTCCGCTTTTATTGGTCTTTATGTGCCATAAATTAGCGGAGGCGGGCACATGCATATGAGGAGGTAAAGTCCCCTCAAAGTCTTCTCATCATTTAAGGAACGACACCAGAAGTGATATGATTTGCGGGGAGATTAAGGAAAATACCCCTCGATCGACGAAAAAGGTGGGGCACCATTATTAGGTTGTTCTCATCCATGTCCCATCATTGGGCGCGAATTGCACCCCTCAAGTATCATCAAGGTGTTGTAACTCGAATAGCGAAGAGTTCTTGGACAACTGGACATTGCCTTCACTTACGAATCTTCATGTGGCACTATAGCGGACGAGACGTTTCAAAAACTATGTATAAAAATCATTCCGCCTGTCCTTTCGAGCTTCTCATGCTTGCTCTCTTCGCTTTCTAAGTCCCAAGTTCTCGCTTCATCCCCTTGATCTTCAGGTCAGTACTCTTTGCTTTCTTTGTTCTTTTCTTCCCATGGATTCTAACTCATGTAGGAAAGGTAAGAGTCCCATAGTTGAATCCTCCGAGGATGAAATCCTTTGAGCATGGCGCCAGGCTCTTGGTGGCATTTTCATTCCAGACCACTCGGTGACCGTAGCCCAAACACTATCTAGGGTTTCATCTTCACTACCTAGAATTTCTCCTCCACCACCGAGTCGTCCGGCATCTCCTCCGGCTACCCTTTTTGAGTCTGTCAGCCCAGAGGGGATAGCCTCCACCATGTCTACTCAAGATGTAAAAAACCTTAGGGCACAATACGAAATACCCGATAGTATCTGTACTTCTGCCCCTTGTCCTGGTGACAAGGTAACCTCCAGCCAATCTGGTGGGATTGCCTTGTATGAGGAATTTTTAGGAGCGGGCTTCGTCTTCCTTTCCATTCTTTCTTCCTCAACCTCCTAGATAGGTATGACCTTGTCCCAGCGTAGTTAACTCCGAACTCCATTTGATTATTTGCGCCTTTATTGTGCTCTACCATTTTCATGGCATTTCGCCCAAGTTTCTTTGTTTTGGGCCTTGTACAAACTTTGCAATACGAATAAAGCCGGGTGGTGGAGCTTCACTTCCAGACCCAAAAGAGTCCTCAAGCTTGACCTGTCCTTCAAATCAAGGGATGAAAATTTCAATTTTTCTATGTCCACATAGACGGAGTGAAGATGGGTTGGGGCATTCCTAATACCAGCCCTAATAAGAACTCGATTATAAATGAGGAGGATCGAGAAATTTTTGATTTGCTGATGTCATCCGACCTTCCTCCCTGTCCAGAACTGTTATCGAAGGACAACCTCTGTGAGATCGGCATAGCGCCGGCGTCGTCAACACCGGCACCCGGTGAGCGCCATATCCTCTAGACGTTGCTCTCTTTTTTTTTTTTTTTTTGAATATGACTATTGCTTCTTTGTGTAGCAATGAAGTTTTCTTCTGACTTCTTGATGGTGGGCCTTCGAAAGAGAAGAGAGGCCGTCGATGATACGGCGAGGGCAGCGCCTAAAAAGCCTCATCGGGAAGAACAGGGTGGGTCATCCCGGCCTCCCATGGCTCCTTCCAAGGCTTCCTCCATGGCTCCTGAGGCTGCATCGATGGGAGAGCCAAGGAGGGAGAAATCCCTCACCGAGGTACTAGCAGCAGGGCCTCCCTCGGTTGAAGTTAAGGCGGGGCCATCAAGGGAGAGCCCCCGGCCACTGCCGAGCCCAGAGGTGAAGTTGCACCGGAGGTGAGGGTTGGGATGCCTCCGGTTGTGGATGTTGAGGATGATGCCCCATCAGCTGCCACGTCGGTCGCCCGATCGACTCTGAAAGGAATACCCCCCACCAGTGCTTCAAAGGGCCAGCCGTCTAGGATGTCCAAGATACACCATGGTCAGCTAACGGAGCATGTGCTAAGCTGCTCCACTCTCCCAAACTTTCAGGCTGAGCTCAGCCGTAAGTCGATCACCGATGCCCTAGATACCCTCTTCATTGCCGCCCTCTAGGTAAGCTTGTCAGCTTCACATCTCTTTACATTGGATTTGATTTGAGCCCCGACTGATTGATTCATGCATATGTCCAACATCCTTTTTGTCCTTTGTGACGCATGCATTGGAGCCGCCAATAATTATGGACATGTCTGGCAAGAGTTAATCACCGCCAAGGCTCGGATCGACGACCTGGCTAAGGAGTTGGCCGAGGTCTGGGTTCGAGAGACGAAGGCAGCTAGCAAACTCCAAGCTGCTCAAAAGGAGAGTCGCTTTTCGAAGGCCGGACTGAGGAAGGCCAGAGTTACCGAGGCCAAATTGGCGGATGCCATGATGAGGCTTAGGCCGACTAAGGAGAGGTTGGAAGACACTCTCCTCAAGTTGGACCATGATAAGGCCGAGTTCGAGGCCCAGACTACCATAGAGAAGCAGGCTTTTGCGGAGGCAGACGCTTGGACCTCATGGGAGAAAAAGATTGTTGCCGAGGCCCAGGCCCGAGAAGCTACAAAGAAGTTGGCCGCCGTCGAAGCCTAGGCTGCGGAGAAGGTGGCCGCCGCTGAGGCCCACGCTCGAGAGGTCGTGGAGCACTACAAAGGCTCCACGTATTTTGCCGCAGAGTTTAATGAGGTGGCCATCGATGCCTTCTCCCATAGCTTCGAGAAGTGTAAGGAGAAGATCTCCTCGATCTTCAAAATAAGCGGCCTTGAACACATCTAGCCCGAGGACAAAGAGGAGGATCCGAAGGGTCGCGGTGCTGAAGACGGGCAGGGACCCGCCGAACCTTAAAGTTTATTTTCCTTTCTTTCTTTATCATTTTTGTAATCCGACCAGTGTCGGTCTTTTTGTACGATACTAACATGAGATTAATGAAAGAAATATTTTGTTCAAGTACGAGGAACTTAGCTTTTTGTAGTACTTTAGTCTCTTAGTGATCATGTCTTGGCATTAGCTTTTAGACTTGGCTAGGTATGCCTTTGATCTCTTTGGCTTGCTTTGGGAGTCGATGGCCTGATGTTCAGACTTTATAGGGAAACTTAGGTCTGCCTCCGTCTCTTGAGTATTTTGCTGAAGTACTTCTCGGGCGCTAATGCCGGTCGCAGGTCCTTCAAAGGCCTTTTGAAACTATCTCGGGGGTTTCTCGGTCGACCCAGGAGTTGACTTGGGGCCGCCGGGACCATAGGTCTTGAACGGCCTCGGAGGTTTCTCGGCCGGTCCGGGGTGTCCTTATGATTATGGGACCACCGAGAGCCTTTTGAAACTACCTCGGGGGTTTCTCGGCCGCCCCGGGAGTTGACTCAGGACTATTAGGACCATAGGTCTTGAACCACCTTGGGGGTTTCTCGGCTGGCCCGGGGGTATCCTTATGATCGCGGGGCCATCGAGAGCCTTTTGGAACTATCTTGGGGGTTTCTTGGCCGATCTGGGAGTTGACTCGGGGCCGCCGGGACCATAGGTCTTGAACCGCCTTAGGAGTTTCTCGGCCGGCTCGGGGGTGTCCTTATGATCGCAGGGTCGCCGAGAGCCTTTTGAAACTATCTCGGGGGTTTCTCGGCCAGCCCGGAAGTTGACTCGGAGCCATCAGGACCATAGGTCTTGAACCACCTCGGGGGTTTCTCTACAGGCCCAAGGGTATCCATATAATCGTGGGGCTACCGAGAGCCTTTTGGAACTATCTCAGGGGTTTCTCGGCCGGCCCTAGGATGTCCTTATGATTGCGGGGCTGCCAATAGCCTTTTGGAACTATCTCGAGGGTTTCTCGATTGGCCCGGGAGTTGACTCGGTGCCATCGAAACCATAGGTCTTGAACCGCCTCGGGGGTTTTTCGGTCGGCCCGGGGTGTCCTTATGATTGCGGAGCCACCGAGAGCCTTTTGGAACTACCTTGGGGGTTTCTCGGCCGGCCTGGTAGTTGACTCGGGGTCACCGGGACCATAGGTCTTGAACCACCTTAGGGGTTTCTTGGCCGGCCCAGGGGTGTCCTTATGATCGTGGGGCAGCCGAGAGCCTTTTGGAGCTATGAAATTATCTAAGCCGAATAGAAAGACAAAATTTGAGACTCTTCATATATTCATCAATCGAATATACTCACTATTGATAATACCGGCGAAGGTTATCCACATTTCAAGTGTGTGGGATTGGCCGCCCGTCGAGCTCCTCGATTCAATAAGCTCCTTGGTGAAGTGCTTCAGTGACCCGATGGAGCCCTTCCCAATTTGGAGATAGCTTGCCCTCTTCGGTTGGCTTAGATACCTCTGCCCTTATGGGGATTAGATCTTCAGGGTGGAATGTCTTGAGGCGGACCCGGGCGTTACAATATTTTGCTGCTCATTGGCGAAAGACAGCCATCTTGAGCCGCGCTTGGTCCCGCACCTTATCAATGAAGTTGAGGCTGGCCCTTAGTTGATAAGAATTGTCTTCTTCATTATATGACTCCATCCGGGGGCTTGGAAGACCGATCTCCGCCGGGATGACCACTTCAGATCCGAAGATGAGACTGAAAGGAGTTTTTCCTATGGAGATCCTTGGAGTCATATGATACGCCCATAGCACACTTGGGAGTTCCTTCACCCATTTGCCTTTGAACTCATCCAATTGGGTTCTGAGTCCTCGAAGGATGGTCCAATTCATGACTTCTGCTTCTTCATTGGTTTGTGGATGTCTGACATAAATGAATCGGTTGCAAATACCCAGCTCGGTGCAAAAGGTCTTGAATGTAGCATTTCGAACTGTCGACCATTGTCGGTGATGATTGTGTGAGGTAGCCCAAAACGGTAGATGATAGACTTTCAGAAAAATATTCTCACCTTGCTCTCGATGATTTTGGCTAACGCCTCGACTTCAACCCATTTGGTGAAGTAATCGATGGTGACAAGTAAGAACCTCCATTGACCTAAAGCCTGGGGGGAATGATCTAAGGATATCCATTCCCCATTGAGCGAAGGTCCACGGAGCAGAGAGCAGGCTCAGCTGAGAGGCTGGCTATCGCTGGACATTAGAATATCGCTGGCAGCTATCGTACTTCTGGACTAGCTTAACAACATCCTTTTGCATAGTGAGCCAATAATATCTCTGGCGAAGAGCCTTGTACGCTAGTGATCTGCCCCCAGGTGATTCCCACATATGCCCTCATGAATCTCCCTGAAGATATAATTAGCGTCTGCAGGACCAACACATTTGAGAAAGGGATAAGAGAAGGACTTCTTGTATAACTGCCCATTCAACAATACAAACTTGGGAGCCCTCCACTTGAGTAGCCTGGCTTCTATAGGATTAGCGGGAAGAGTACCGTCAGCGAGGTAATGGATATAGGCATCCATCCATGTTGACTCTTGCGTAACTGGTAGAACTTCTTCTGCTGCATCAATACTTGGAGTCTCCAGATGCTCAACATATGTTCTTCCCAAGGTGTTATCCACCGAAGTAGTTAGCCGCGACAAGGTGTCGGCTCTGGAGTTTTTGCCCCTAGGAGTATAACTGATAGTGAAATAAGCCAATGAGGAGGTCAGCGACTTGACCTTATTTAGATATCGAGACATAGTGGGGTCTCAAGCTTCATACTCCTCAATATTTGTCTGAAGATGAGCTGAGAGTTGGTGAAAGCCCTGAGGTGCTTTATTCCGAACTCCTGCGCGAGCTTAATTTTGGCCAATAAGGCTTCATACTCGGCTTGGTTATTTGTAGCTTTAAAGAGAAATCGAAGAGCGTACTCCAACACTACGCCCTTCGGATTTGCAAGAATAAGATCAGCTCCGCTTCCTTGAGAATTAGAGGTGCCATCAATATGGAGGATCCAAGTCTCTGCCACATCCTCACTAGCGTCCGAACATATCATTGAAAAATCTTTAGGTTGCTCTTCTATCCAAGTGCATTCCACCAGCACCTGGGACTTCAAGGTAGATCAGGATTGAAATAAAAGATCAAATTCTCCCAATTTGATTGCCCATTTAGCCAGTCGACCAGAGGTGTCAGAACAAGACAAGATAGCTCTAAGAGGTTGGTCCTTGAGTACCACGATCGGATGGGCTTGAAAGTATGGCCTGAGGCACTGAGCGAAGATGATTAGAGCAAAAATAATTTTTTCAATTCTAGAGTACCTGACCTTCGCATCATATAGCACTTTGCTAGTATAGTAGACAGGTTTTTATGCTCCATCGGGGTCAGGGCATACCAGAACAGAGCTAATTGCCTCCGGAAAGGTAGCAAGATAAAGGAAGAGCCTTTCTTCTTCTTTTGGCTTTGATAGTAATGGTGGTGTGGATAGAAACTCCTTCAACTTCTTAAAGGCTTTCTGGCAGTTCTTCATCCACTCGAAGCCGTTTGCCTTGCATAGAGCTTTGAAGAAAGGTAGGTATCTTTCAGCTGATCTCGACAGAAACCAGCTTAGAGCGACCACTCTTTCGATGAGCCACTGCACCTCTTTTTTATTGACTGGCTGTCTCATATCGAGAATGGCTTGTATCTTCTCTAGATTCACCTCAATCCTCCGTTGGATCATCAAAAAGACCAGGAATTTTTAGTAGTGACTCCAAATGCACACTTGCGAGGGTTAAGCTTCATTTGATAGCGCCAGAGATTGTCGAAAGTTTCTTCTAAATCAACCACATGATTAGCGATGCAGGTGCTCTTGGTTAGTATATCATCCATATACATCTCCATGTTACACCCAATCTGACTTTTAAAGACTTTATTCATTAATCTTTGGTAAGTAGCCTCTGCGCTTTTCAACCCAATGGGCATCATCTTGTAGCAGTAGATGTTCTTCTCGGTGATGAAAGAGATATTTTCTTCATCTGCTAGGTCCATCTTTATGTGATTGTATCCAAAGAATGCATCCATAAAGCTAAGGAGCTCATGATCAGATGTGGAGTCCACCAATTGGTAATCCACGATAGTGGGAAGCTGTCCTTAGGACATGCTTTATTAAGATCAGTAAAGTCGATGCAGATTCTTCAACTTTCGCTCGCCTTTTGAACCATAACCACATTGGCTAGCCAATTTGGGTATTGTGCTTTCTGAATGTGGCAAGCAGTGAGCAGCTTATTGACCTCCTCATCAATGGCCTTCTGTCGCTCGGAGGCAAAACTTCTCTTCTTTTGGCAGACAGGCCAGTACTTTGTATTAATATTAAGTTTATGAGTAATTACCTCCGAAGGGATGCTGGACATGTCCAATGCTAATCAGGCAAAGACATCTGCATTCACCCGTAAGAAGGTAAGGAGTTGATTCTTCCTCTCTAAGGAAAGAAGCTCGCCAATCTGCATAATCTTCGCAGATCATCCCCCAACGGATAGGTTAGCAAGTGCTCGGTGAACTCTTCCCTTCTTTCAGATTTCCTGGGATCAAGCAATATTGAGATCGGTGGGATCACCATCTCCTGAGGGCTGGGAGCCATATGATAACATAACTGCATGATATTTTGCTCTCCACGCATCTCGCCGATTCCTTCACTGGTAGGGAATCTTACGAGTAGGCGCTTAGTGGATATCACCACATCCAAGATATTTAAGCCAGGCCGACCGAATATGGCATTGTAAGCCAGAGGCAGTTGGGCCACAAAAACCTTATTAGGACTATACTTTGACATGGCGGCGATCATGCTATGATCGGCAAGGTGATTTCACCTTCCACCCTCACTGAATCCCCTGTGAAATCGATCAGAGGCGTTGTCACCGGTTGGAGAGAGCTGGGAGATAAATTTATTCGAACAAAAGCATCATAAGTGAGGATGTCAGCTGAGCTTCCACTATCTACTAAAATTCTTTTTACAGGATGCTTAGCGATCGTTATAGAGATGCCAATGATATCATCATTCAGATTATTTTCCCCCGCTAATTCCCCTTCAGAAAAGGGGATTACATTTTCTATTCCCTCCCCCCCTCGGTCTTTTAGAAGGCAAAGCCTTTCCCCAGGAAAGCATGCCTACCGTCCTCTCCATCGAGGTGTTATCGATGTTGGCCTGGATAGGCGGAGGCTTCAATAGAGTTGGGACGGCAGGAGGTCCTCCCTTCTGAATAAACTTTCCGAGGTAGCCCCTCTAGATAAATTCCTCGATGGCTCGCTTTAGGTTGCAGCAGTCTTCAGTATCATGGCCGCAGTCTCTATGAAAACGGCAATAACGACTCTGGTCACGAGCGGCATCCTTTCTCAGTGGGGGACGGCGCCAAAAGCAAGGCTCGCTTTCGATTTCCATGAGAATATGAGACCTAGGGGCAAAGAGAGGTGTGAAGTTATCTTCTCTGGGGGTGAAGCTCTGACGCCGATTATCCGATCGACGCAGGGGCTCGGGCTTCTTAGGGGGAGGTCCGCTTGGCTCCACGTGGACCGATCTCTTGCTAAACCCTTTTTTAGTATCCCTTCAAGTGAAATCAGCTTCGTTGGCATAAATGTATTTTTGTGCATGACTCAGAAGCTTAGCATAGGAACTTGAAGGTCTTTTGTCCAATGAATAGGTGAAGCGAGAGGGATGTAACCCTCACTTCAGGGCTAGAGTGGCCACAGCATCATCGAGGTGGTAGACCTTGAGGGCCGCTGTCTTGAATCTGGCCATAAAATCCTTCAAAAGTTCTCCTTTCTTCTGTTGAATGAAGAACATACTATCCGCTATCTGAGGAATCTTCTGATAGGCATCGAAATGCGCCAAGAAAGTTTTCTGCAACTATCGAAAGGAGTCGATGCTGTGTGGGAGTAGGCAGGAATACCAGACACGAGTAGCCTTCCGAAGGGTAGCGGGGAAAGCAATACATAGGAGGGCGTCAGTCGCCTCCTGAACTTGCATGAGAGCTTTATAACTCTCCAGGTGGTCAAGTGGATCCATGTAACATCATAGGGATCCAGCTGGGGAATACGAAACCGATGAGAGACAAGCTCCTCCATAATACGGTGAGTGAGAGGTGGACGAGTGTCATAATCCACCCATGGTTGTTTATTGAGCCTCTGGCTGAGCTCTTCTAACCACCGATCTTGCTCCTTCAAGCGCCTCTCCATCTGGCAGTTGAGGTCCTCGCTCATTGATTCAGAAGACGAGTAGGAGGAGTAGTGGCATTGATGGCGACATGTCCTTCTGGGCTCCTTCCCCCGTCGCTGTCTGAAAGAGGGGCTGCTCGAGCGGTGGGCAGGAGACCACAGCCTTTTGGAGGCTTCACGGTGGTGGTGATTGGACGGAGCATGATGGTGGTGACGCTCCTCCGGAGAAGGTCTTCTATATGTAGACTGTCGACTGGTTGGGGTGGCTATCGCAAGTAGTGTGGGAGGTCCAGGTTACTATTGAACAACCGTTGTTTGTTGCCCTTACAACTCACGGACTATCCAACAAGAGCTTGAACTTGCTGAGTGAGAGTGACCAGTTGTTCTTGTGGAGTGGCCAAAATCGATGGCAAGAAAAGAGCAGGGAGATTAGCTTCTGATTGCTCAGCATGCCTCCTAGTATAACTGGCAGAAACCTTCTGAGTATGTGTCATCACATTGTTGAGGGCGAGCTTGTAGCTCAGAGTTACAGGGCTATCCTTCTCTAGCCCCCTACCTGGCGCGCCAATCTGATGATGTCTGATCACCTTGAACTGACATCCTTGAGCATTAGTGGATGTGCCATGAGTTTGATGAAGATGCTTTACCTCGACTCTGAGATCTGCAAGAAGTTCTGGGGACCAAATATTCCGATGGGAACCCTTCGACGCTCAAGTTAGTGATCAGAATCACGGCCGTGAGCTTGAAGAAGCTCGAGCTAAGAAGAGTTAGGAAGCAGATCAGAAAACTCTCTCAGTGCTTGAGTGTTCGGTCAGGGGTCCCTCTTACTCATTTTATTTATACTCAGGGTCCGTGAAACTTGCTTCAAAAGCTTGGGATCTTATGATGAGTGATGACTTTTGTGAATGGAATGTCAGAATTAATGGGTTTCATCCCATCTGAACTGGGTGATTGGTGTTTTATGGAAGATGATGACTTCTTGGACTCATTTGATCAGAGTCATTAAAGCTTCATGATGGACGATGACTTTTTAGGTCCATTTGATCTAGGCCATTAAAGCTTCATGATGGATTGTGACTTTTCGGACCTATTTTAGAACTAGTGAAGCTTATCTTATTAGACACTCATGAGCCAAAGGCAGTTGGTGGGCTCGGCCTAGTCAGAAACAAGGGCTTGCCTGGGATTGCCTGGGAAACTGAAGCTGAGCCCGGAGATGAGACCGTCTGAGAGCCGGGGCCGCCTAGGAGCTGGGGCTGCCTGGAAGCTGGAGCTGCATAAGAACTGAGGCCATCTAGGAGCTTGGACCGCCAGCATCCTAACGGCTCCCGCCGTTAAATAATTTTGGCCGTTAACTTACACGTGGCCTTTATTGGCCATATCAATGAGTCTAAAGGTGCGATAAAAAAAGATTTGGGAGCACTGTAAATTTAAGAAAATTTATTGAACGTAGGATCAAGGCCTACGAGGCTCAGTCGAACCAAATTTAAGGTTTTTTTTTTTTAAGCTGTAGCTGCCTGAGGCATTATTGAATTTTTTAGTAGTTTTTCACGCATATACGGTCGCATGGGATCAAGATTTATAGAACTTTTTCTGAAAAAATCAAAGGTTTTTTATTCAACACATCCTCCTTGCTTGTCCGGAGGATTTCTCCAATTCAACCAAGCTATCTTGACCTTGCATACGTTAATAACATATTTTTCAAGAGTCAAGTTCCAGGTTGGTATGGTTATTGCTTCACAACTCTTCGCACAGGTCACATATGTCCATGAGGCCTTCAACTTTGTTATTCACCCTAAGCTCATTCGAAATGAGAGAATCCCAAACCTTGTTGATCAATGAGGAGATCTTTAGTTGTAAAACCTCTGAACCAAGGCACCTCATTTGCTATGCCATCTACATTGCCAATGAATACGACAAATCCTTTAAAATGCCGAAGTTGACTGATTATGGCATTTGAAACTTTTGCAATCTCATCTCTTGGCGGCTCCCTCAACCAGAATTTATTAAAATTAATTTTGATGGATACGTTTGGTCACAATTTGCAGGGCTTTGTGCTTTATAATTATAAAGGAAAGGCACTCTGTGTCAAATCAATACCAAAGGTTTACTCTAAAACCGTGTTGGATCAATCGCGAAGCTTCCAGTGCATCACCCTTTCCTACGGCGAATTAGAGATCAAATTACCTTCATATCTTCTCTTGTAATCATATTTTTAAGCAGCTGACCATCTAGCTATTTCAATAGCATCACAATCGACCCAAAGTTTCCTGGTTGGATGGGTCTCCTCCAATATTGGCTCATATTTTAGACACTGATACCGGTAGCATTTCTTTTTGTTGGTTGAATTGGAATGTGGCTAAGTGGCTAATTGGCTTGATCAAAAGATGGTTAAGGGGATGCAGTGGCTAACTTGATTAAAGGATGATAAGACTGAGTTTAGAGTAAAACTCTATGTCTTTAAGATAAATTCATCCTGTGCTTACGGATTTATGACGATTGTCTCTCAGGATACAACGGTCTTCTTCTGATAAAAGTAGCACAACTATTCATCAGAACAGTGAACCAAGAATGCTATACTCTCTTTTATTCAGAGTATGCAAATGCCTTATAATCTCTTTAATTCAGAGTATGCAATACCTAAGGAGGAATTGTTTCTCCGATTGAATAAATTTGGAATGCAAGGGATGTCCTATTTATAGATTTGAAGTGTCCATTGGAGGTATCCTTACGGGTTTGAATTTAATTGAATTAATTTGATTGGATGTGATCAAAGGAAGCGAAGGAAGGGGCTCCTCAGCTTTTGATATGCCAATTCGCTATCAATACGCTGTTTAGGGCTGATCGATGCGTATCCATACACCGCTTCAAGATTCGATCTATCGATTAGCGATTGGATGCGTCGATCGAGAGCGCTGATCAACGATCGGATGCGTATCAGCGATTGGGTGCATGCCGATTGATTTGTTCTGCCGCGATCATGATCGGTCAACTAATTGTGCCGATCGATCATCACCGCTCTACACCGATCTCTGCACTCAGCGTTTGATCTTGACCCTTCATCTGATTAATCTCTGCATTTGATTTTATCCCTTTATTTGATCGATTAATGATGATCTCAAGCTTTTGATCTTGACCCTTCATCTGATTGATCAACCAATCCAATGATTATCTCAATTCATCATCATACGATCTGGATTCAATCAATCTTGACCATCAGATCTTCATGATTATGAAAAAATTTTAAAACTTCTCATTCTCCTCGCGACGATACACACGTGCAAAGTGCAAAGCGCCCATTGCGCCCTTCGCACACGCGTGTGTGCAGAGGGTGATGCGTAATGCTACGCATCACCCTCAAGCTTTCTACTTATGATGAGCTCAAATGCATAAGCATGGGAAAAGGTGTCATATATAATGTGCTTCTACCTTTTTAAAACTTTCATGTGGAACTAAAAAGAGGATGTTACCAATTTCTCATTCAAACCCATGGGTATAACCCAAAGGTTATACCCATTTTCCAACACTTTTTTGGAGGTGGTAGAGGTTCTCCAAAGTAACACTCTCCAAAGAAGAGAGTCCTCTCTCTCTCTCTCTCTCTCTCTCTCTCTCACACACACACACACACAGATCCATAGCTAGAGGAGAGCTACTACAATCATGTTAGAAACCGTGTGACAACCTCTATCATCCATTCCAAAAAAGCTTAGCAATTACTACCAAATGAGCACTCTCTAATCTTCTTCACCTTTCCTCTTCTTTTCATTGGTTTTTCATAACTAGCTGAGATTAATAGCAGAACTATAAAAGAGGAAGAGATGATGATAAAGGCAATCAATATAGGTGAGAAAGAGTTGATCAAAGCTACCATATAGAGAGTAGATCCAGCCCTGCTTTATATGGTAACTTATGGCTTAATCTCTCTCTTTAGTTGAGAAGTTATGACAGTATTTCTATTTCAGGGTCATGTGCAGCGTTATTGGAGTGAATGATACTTTTGATAAAACAACAGCTATATATAAAATCGGAACCATACCTTACATATGAAAACATTTATGATACGTAATATGAATGCATGATGTGATTAAAATTTGATATTTCAAAAGTATTAAACTCCAGAATGAGGTGATTAGCAATATCAGGAGCATAAAATGAAAATAAATGTCTTGCTTGAGATTTAATTTATTTATTACAACATTAGTATTATAAAATATTGACTCTGCTCCCTTCACTCAGTTCTATTCAGGACTAAGTCGATATTCAAATCACAAATAGTTATATATTTTTTTAATTATTTCTATTCATATTAGTTTAGGTCTATTTCTATTTCTATCCTTATTAGGAATTGTTAAAAAATCAGTTAGAAGCATTTAAAGGTTTTCGTTGTATATGTCCAAACCGACGTAATCAAATTTTTTGTCATTTTATTTTCAATTGGGGCTACTCCTATCATTTCTCTTATATGTTTGTTTCTAATTTTATCTTTTAAAGTTTTACCATATATCCATCTTAACATACGCATTTTATTACACTTAATTTATTCACATATTGTTTCAGTATTATAAATATTAAATTGATTATTATTATTTTATATTTAAATAATAGAATAAAATATTGATTTCATCCTTTATTTTTATTCTTTTATTTCTTTCTTTTAAATCAAAATAATAATTTTGGTCCCAAGTAGCAGCTCCTACCACGTGGACTCCTCTGACAAGGTGGGGTCCTGCAAACGATGCTCTTTTTGTTTGTTTGTCTCCTTTGGCTCCTACAACTGCTCCCCCTCACTTTTTTCTTCTCCGACTTTGGGGAGTTTTTAATTTCAAAAATATAGTTTTATAGTTTCTTGTATTGTAGCCTTTGAATTTTGAGAATTGAGTATTTTTAAAAAAGTATTTAGCTGTTAGAAAAATTAACAAGAAAGAGTAAGACGATGGAGGGAAGCATGTATTCAAAAAATTTCTACTTGAAGCAGAACAATTTCAGTTCATTACTTGAGGTATGAAATTTTATTGTATCTGCTATCATTTTCCTTGTGCCTACCTATCAGATTTCCTCGCTCGCCTCGGAGGCCTCCGAGACCACAACCGCAAGGAAGGTATCTGCTTTCTCTACCTTCGTCGCTCTTCGATTCCTGCTTTGATTCTTTCTTCACGTTTCTCTGATCGATCTTCTCATCTTCAGTCAAATTTAAAAAAAATGGCATCATATACTCTCTTTCTTGTCGTTTCTCGTTGAGACCAACGACAGTTCTTCATCAGATTGCTGTTATGAAGCCGTATTCCCGAATAAGAATAAGAAGGAATTTCTAGAAGTCTTTTGGTTGATGTTAGTGTTTGTTTTATATGCGTTTCTTGGATTTTATTGTCCAGAAAGGTTTTCTGTTCTAGGTTTTTTGTATCCTTTTTCATGAGCTAGGTGTAGAAGGTTTTTTTTTTTTTTGATTTTCTTGGAATTTATTGATCTGAGGTTGGCGATTTACGAGCTTTGAAGCCTAAAATACATTACGACATCCAGTTATAAAATTATGATACCGTAATTATAAAATTATGACACCTATTCAGAAAAATGTTAAACAAAGCTTTACGACATCACGAAAAAAAAAATTATAACACAATTGTTATAAAATTATGATACTATAGTTATAAATTATGACATCCCTAAAAATCTCTGATATAGGCTAATTATAAAATTATGACACCCATTAAAAAAATTAAGGCAAAGCTTTACGATATTGCAGTCGAAAAAAAATTATAGCACCCTTTTTGTAAAATTATGACACTATAGTTATAAAATTATGATATCGCTGGAAGATATCTAATATAGGCCGAAAAAACATTATGACACTATACCCCAGTTGTAAACTAACAAACTCATTAAAAAAATGTAGGCACAAATTTTTAAAAAAAGCTAAACAAATATTGATGCAGGTCACACTCAAAACTTAAGATTATATCCCTGCTATCCCATTCTGTCCCATATCGCATTAAGCTATCTAGGATGCACATAGACCAATAAAAAGAAAATATAGTTCACGTAGGATTTGCTGCATCAAAGATAATGTACAAAGTCTTTTCCTACATAAGTTTACATGGGCCAATTTTAAACCACACATCCATCCATATTAATGTGTTACGGTCTGTCCATCGACCGATTTTAAAGCCACGAAAAGACTTGCTGCATCAAAAGGCGATGCAATAAGCACGCACCGAACGCACTGATTATCCATGCGCATGTGCCACCATGCATGATAAAACCCATTGGGAAGCATGGGCAACAGTACAAGCGTGTGGTCAATCCAGACGGCCGGTGCCGCCTACAGCAAACGAGTAACTGGGAAGCGGGCAGTCCTTACTCACACACACTCTCTCTCTCTCTCTCTTGGCTTAAGCATGGGTAACAGTACGCGTGTGGTCAATCCAGACGGCCGGTGCTGCACCGCCTACAGCAAACGAGTAAGTGGGAAGCGGGCAGTCCTTACTCTCTCACACACACTCTCTCTCTCTCTCTCTCTCTCTCTGTGGATGAGCTAAATTATATCGCCTATTGCCTGTGCCCTTTGTCCACATTCTAGCTGGATGAGGATCAGCAATTGGCCTGATCAGGGCCACCGTCGTCATGGTCCAAGGTGCCGCTGACACTAGCATTCATTTTGTCAGCTCCCATGGCCATCCATCACTACACTAATGCGGAGAAGAAGCAATAATTTCACAATCTCTTGCCACCCGAAGCTAAACGGTCTGGTTTGGAGATTTACACGTGGGTCAAATTCTTGCGAGGACGGGCTAAAAGTCATGTCATGGGAGATCAAGTCAAACCACCAAAACATTTTTTTTTTTTTTTTTGCAAAATCATATGCTACCCTGATGAACTCTTAAAGTTCCAAGAACATAAAAAGGGAGCAGAATTCAGAGTAGCTTAGGAAGTTGCTACACCTAAACAACTTGGTTCTTCCCAGTAGAAAGCAGTAGCCTCAAGCAGAAATCTGAATAGTAAAGAAGCTAACGATGTGGAGAAATTTCAAAAAATAAGAAAATTTACTGAAAGACAAATGGAAAACCGAGAAGATAATTTCACAATGACTGCTTATAGTTCAACCCAAGAACCTGTTCATTGTCAGCCATTCAAGAATGATGTTTGTTTCTCACCCTGATCAAATGTTTCTCACGGCACTAATCAAGCTCCTTGACTAGAAGAATGCAACAGGAATAGAGTGGATTTACCAGAAGCAAAACAACAAAACATGGAAAAACTTGTGCAACTGCAAAAGAAATGGAAATTAACCCAAACATAAACTTAAAATTTCCTCTTCAGACCTACAGAGATAACTCAGAATTTCATATAGCATTAGAAAGAACCAATAAAGAGAAGCAGGGAGGAAAGAGAAAAAGGAGAGAACTGGGTCCCACCATGTTTGCTGCCCTTGATGACCACCACCATCTTGCAGAGATATTGCAGGAACATGCATAAGCGGAAGAACATGCCATTCCCTCATGCCAAAAGAAAAGAAAAAAAATAAAATCAAAAGGGAGAAGACACATCTAAATCCAAGACTTTGAGAATGCAGAGCTGCCGAGACCAATAAGGATAGAAGCACAAAATAGTAACATTTTTAATAATTTATAGATTAAGCATATCTACTGTCTCCATGTGGCAGCCAAATCAATTTGACAATAGTTGGATATAACAATTTTCTGTCACTTTATGCTTGCTGACAAATTCTCTTTGAAAGAAGACCGGACAAGACAGAAAGATGTAATTAGATACATATTTCACACATTTTACTATCACATAAAGGTCAGCAGGACAGAAGCCAGACATAAACCTAGCAGTTCAGCTGGCCATGATGGACAGAGACCCTAAAGTGACTGCCCTACACAAACCCCTTTTAAACAAGCAAAATACCTAATGAACAGAAAAAATTCCCTAACAGTTTTGACTCCCGAGTCCTTGCTGATATCTGGAAGCCATTCAATTGTGAAATTTCAATAGCTCTTGGTCAATTCTACTTGATATCTAAGAATACTGGGAATGCATGAATAAATACATAAGCTTGAGGTGAGAAATTAAGGGCATCTTCCAATCTTCCAAAACATCCTGATTTGATATTTATCCACCTTAGAATCCTAGACGTGAATAAAAGAGGGATGTTATTCTTCATTTTCCAATGAGATAAGTCTGTCTAACCCCTCACTGAGGGAATAGGAAAAGAGGACTGCAGCTCATCCCAAAACTGATCGTCAATGACCAATGTAGGTAGGAAAGAGGTCTGCCTCTCACCCCAAAACTGATTGTCAATGACCTATGTAGGTCCCTGAGATCAAACAATTCATACTACCAGAGAGAAAAACAGGAACAAGGAATACCATTCAATCTTATGGTTTTGAAGTTACGAGACATAAGGCTAGCTCTTTTCCTGCAACTTTGTTGAATGACGCATATGCAAAAATCCATTCAACGTATATAGAATTTGTATTTAAAATAAAGAAGTTCCTCTATTGAGAACAGAGGCAAACAGAATGCCTCTGATGCAACAAATTTGGAAGTAAATTACCTCTCAGGTTCCTAATATGGTTTCATGCTGGAAGGTTGGAGCATTTTATCAATTCAAATCTCAAATGCTTCCCATATAGGACTACAAGAGGGCAATTAATTTTGGACTCTGCAAGCCGAGCTGAACCAAGCGTCCAAGTTTTTTAAGCTCATGCACTTGACTTCATGGGTTGGGCCTTTAGCAAATCAACCCAGCCCCACCCACTGATATCTCTATGCATAATTGCAAGCAATCTTGGACTATATCTCACCATGAAGCACCAAGCTACATCCAGGGAAAGCAAAACCATTGGAATAAAAGGATCATCAAAATCATGGAACTGGTTGAAAACTCCGAGAAGCAGCCTCTCCACCCAGTCAAAGGTTTTCTAGAATAGTGCTCTGATTATATGGAACAAATTGTTTTGAGCTACTTTTGAACTTGATGTTTGAAAAAAAATCGAAAAAAAAAAGGATTTAGAAGGACAGGTAAGGTTAGACCTAAGGATTTAAAAGGAAACATTCAGTTAAATTTTTAATAGTGCATGATAAATGTTAAGGGAGAGGTATGGGGAGGAGGCACTTTGGAGTTTCCATGATGTGATTGTGAAAACCAAATAATATATAAAAGAAAAATATTAAAAAAAATCCATATGAATTTATGTAAAAAAATGTATGGAGAACATATTATAACCCATACCCCCTTATCGACATGTGGTTGCCATATAGGTTAGGACCCACATGTCCATGGAAGGGTGTGCAGTTGGGTATTCGGAGAAACATGCATCACTGATTCAACTTTTTCATGATAGGGAATCATCATTTGCTTTATTTAAATTCAGCCATTATACCCAGTCCTGATGCCTCTCTTCAAAGGAATTGATTAATACCCTATTATTAGATACTTGGCTGACAAAAATGGAAAAATTCAGGGTATCTAGTTTAATCTCATTATCCAGACAACATATTGAAATAAGTGGGAAAAAATAGTCCCCCTATAGTAGATTTAATGTTATCACTTCTATGACCACCAGATCCTCAACTCCCTTGCTCAGGGCAAACTTTTCAATTGCTTTTCTCATTCCTCCATCAGATTTAACAAAGATCTCATCTGAAAACGATATTCTAAACACTGTACTCCTCAAGAAAAAAAACAATAATCTGCAGAATTTATACACACCATATCCTAGTTACAAACTCATCAATTCTTCCCAAAATATAGAACTAGCAGTTCTTCTAATTCCTTCAGCCAAAAGCAGTAACAACTAGTCTAAACTTGTTAATTCATATATGAATCAACAAACTTGTTAATCTCCCCTTCATCACAGCCTCTAAAAAATAAAAGAAAAACTATTTCCATTTCGGAGAGATATTGGATAGGTAAGTAAGAAGGGATCATGCCCATTTGTTTGCCATTGGAATGATTCCTAATTTGACGCATTGGTCTGGAAAGATGAATTGATCCACAAGGTAACCAAGAGCAGTGTAAGTGTCCCTTTGCCTAACCATTGAAACCAAAAGCAGATGTTAATCCAATGGAAGAACATTTAGACTATTATACGCTACCATGGACCCTAGACCAATCTGACCAACCAAGCACAACTGCTAAACAAAGGCCCTGTTTGGGGTAGCTGTTGCGGCCAACTGTTGGGAAACAGCTACCTCACATAAGTTGTTTTCTTTCTAGGCCACCCGATTCCATAAACTAAGGATAGCAGAAGATTCATCAATCAGTTGATTAATGGCCTGTATGCAATTAACAGAGACAAATTACAGAAAAATACATATGCAGAAGACTTGGCATCTAATTCACCTTCATTACCAATCACGGTTACAACTTGATAACAAATTAATTAAATAAATTGAACCAACTGATTCAATTCTCATTGACAAGAACTTAATCAGCCATAGAACAATACATGGAGACTTCTTCATTCCAATATACATAGTCTGATGAGTCTAAACAAGTTTGGTGGTCATGTATAGTAAGACTTTCAGCAACATTAAGAAAAGGCTGTCAGAAGTACATGAAACAACAACTCAAGCAACATATAGATGGACATATAAAATCAATTGTTCACAGCTTGTAGGTTATCAACTAAAACCCCAACTGATCAAAGATTTAAAAAAGAAATCTCAAAGTTTTAAGCAGAGTCAGAAAAAAATATTGGCAGTTTAAGAGAAATTTCCAAGCATCTCGAATACAGAACAACTAAAATTGAATCAACAGGCATCATTCACATCTGTCGATGAAAGTGCCTGCAGAACGGATTCATCCTGTATCTATCTCACAAAGAAATCCACAAAGTTCCATCTATAATATTTCATTCTCATGTTATATCTGTAAGGAGTGATCATGATTCCTAAAGAACAGAGTACTTGCCTGGTTGGGCAGCACCAGGAAGAGAGAGAGCCTGAGCTGTGTAATCCTCGAGTACTCGTTTCACTTCAGCTTTAGCTTTCTTCACAGATGACTCAGTGGGACCTTCAATAAAGAGGTAAAGTTTGCGTTCACCTGGACTGGGAATCTTACCTGGAGGATAGTACTGGCCCCTGGTGGTAATTGCAGCTCCAGTCCATTCTGAGATTGGACCCAAGGTCTCTTTATGGGTGATCTTCCAGCGAGCATTTTGTGGGAAATCATTGATCTCCAATTCTGCTTCATAGTGTTCAGGCATGGCATCAGCTTGTATCTTTGCCAAATTGTGCTGTAAGTTCATTGCAGCAGCCAGTGCGGCTGCCCTAGCAGCAGCCTCAGTGTGTGAAGCAGTCACAGGAAGTGTTGCAGAGATAGGAAGACCAGCTATTCCAGGAAGAGTGACAGCAGGCAAACCAGCAGTAGAGAGTAATTGAGCTGCAGAAACCGGAGCAGGCATCGAAGTAATAGCCGCCTTTGAGGCTGCAGCTAATGCAGCAGCTTGGGCATTAGCAACAACTTGTGAAAAATCCCCTCCGGCCTTTCGAATTCCCTCATCCTCAGAATCTGAATCTGATTTATCTTCCTCAAATCCATATTCTCTTGCCTGAGCTTTTTGGCAGCCTTCCTTGCTTCATCTTCCTCTTCATTAAACTTGAAACCACTTCCACCATAGCCTGTCCCATGGGCCTGTTCTGTTCCCTGGCGCACCTTCGCCATGAATGAATCAGCCAGTGCCTTTAGGTCTGCAGGAACGGCTTGTTCAGAAAGTTCCAAGGCTTTCACAAGATCTGGCGCATAGCGTGCATCTTCCTGAGAAATGAATGTGATGGCACAACCCTTTCTGCCTGCCCGGCCTGTCCGTCCAACACGGTGAACATAATCTTCATAATGGTTTGGGACATCAAAGTTCACCACCAGCTCAAGCTCCTTCACGTCTAAACCTCTGGCAGCAACGCTAGTAGCTACCAGCACGCTACAGACATTGCTCTTGAAATCAGAGATAGTAGACTCACGGTCAGTCTGATCCTTTGCCCCGTGAAGCGAAAGGCAAGGATAACCATGCTTGAATAAATCCCTCAGCAGAGCATCACATTTGTCTTGCGTGTGAACAAAAATAAGGACCTTCCCCTTCTCATACCACTCTCCCAGAATCTCTAATAACCTCAAAAACCTGTCGCTTTCAGGTCTAACCTCAACCAATTGAGTTATATCTGTGTTCACAACACTCCTTCCCCCAATCTGGATCTCAACAGGCTTGTTCAACACTTTGCGTGCTAATATCTCGACCTGCCGAAATGTAGCTGAAAACAACAGTGTCTGACGATCAGGCCGTGTATTTTGAACAATCCTAGTGATCTGAGGTTCAAAGCCCATGTCAAACATTCTATCAGCCTCATCCATCACAAAGTAAGTGACTCTGCGAAGGTTAGTAATTTTTCCACTACTCGTGCAAAGTATATCAATCATCCTACCAGGAGTACAGACAACAACTTCAGCACCCCGCTTTAGATCACTAATCTGCTGAGCAACACCAGAGCCTCCGTACACAGGTACACAGTTAATGCCTAAAACCTTGGTGAATTTCCTAATATCACTGTGAATCTGTTGGACAAGCTCCCTGGTAGGAGCCATAATAAGCCCCACAGGTCCATCCCCTGGCACCACTGGAGGCTGGTCTTTAATATGTCTCAGCATTGGCAAAACAAAAGCTAGTGTTTTACCTGAACCAGTTTTTGCAACTCCTATGCAATCTCGTCCACTCATGATGATGGGCAACGCCTGAGCTTGGATGGGCATCGGTTTTTCAAAATTAAGCTTCTTGATTGTATCCAGAATTTTGCTCGTCAGCCCAGTCTGACTCCATGTTTTGATAGGCTTCGGCACATCCTTCCCATGGAGCTTCAATTCAAGCTGCCTTCTGTAGGCTAAAACTTCCTCACTTGTCATCCTCGAGATTTCTTTTACTTCAATATAGAAATTTTTCCTGAACGGCAGGTACTGAATCTTCGAATGATCGACAATTGATAACTTCTCAGCCTTGGTCTTCTTCACTCTTTTCATGAATTCTTCATCATTTTCATCTTCTGGTGCAACCTCATCATTATCAAGATCCCCGTAATCAGAGTCAGAATCTTCGCCAGGAATTATTCTTCCTACACTGTTCTTTGCACCTTTTTTGGATTGATCGCCATTACTGACGGCATCTTCTTTTGAGACATTTTCTGGTCCAGTTTTCTTATCATCAGTCTTGACAGCAACCTCAGCACTCTGCAGCTTCTCAACTTCAGGCAGTACCATAGAGTTCATGAAAGCATCAAGTGGGTCGATTTCCTCCTCACCGTCAATAGAATCCTCAGCACCATTAGGCAGAGAGGCTCCATTAACAGAATCTACTGCCATGGCATCACCATCCCCATCTTTTGGCTTGGAATCTTCATCCATGGCTGTGTCCTTATCAGACTTTGTAGGAACTGCTTCTTCATCATCAGATTCACCTTCCAAGGTCCAATTTTTACCAGACTTGGGTTGTTCCTCAGCATTGGCCACGCCCAATTTTTCTCTTTCCTGTTCTTCTTTCTTCCTTCGAAGCTCCTGCCACTCCTGAACCCTACGGCGTCGCTTTTCCATCTCTTCGTCCAGCTTCCGCTGCTCCTCTTCAAGATCTTCTTCACGGGTGGTCCTCTTCTCCTTGTTCTCAGCTTCCTCATCAGCCCTATTTCTCCTGCCATCTTCACTTCCCTCCCTGTCCCTGTGCCTATCAGACCGACTGCTCCGCTCCCGCTCTCGGGAATCATCCCTTCGCCGCCGCTTCCGGTCATGGTCATGGTCTCTGTCCTCATCTCTCTCCAACTCCCGCCGCTTCTCCCTGGTCCGCTCCCTCTCCCTCTCCCTCTCCCTTTCCCTCTCTCGATCTTCCCTTTCCCGTTCCCTCTCCTTCTCCTCCCTCCTCCTTGTCCTCTCCCTCTCTTTCTCCCTCTCCCTCTCCCTCTCCCTCTCTCTCTCCCTATCCCTTTCCTCCCTCTCCCGCTCCCTATCCTCTCTCTCCTATCCCTCTCCTTCTCCCGCGTCTTCTCCTTGGTTCGCTCCCTGTCCCTGTGCCGGGAATCCCTGTGCTTCTCGCGATACTTGTCGTCGATGCTCCTCTCCCTCTCCGCCCTACGGCTCTCCCGATCGCCCTTCTCGGAATCTCGATCCCGGCCCTTGTCCCTCTCCCGGTGCCTGTCCTTCTCCTTCTCCCTTTCGCGATCTCCTCTCCTGGAATCGTCCTTCCTCTCGGCGGAGCCATCTCCTCTCCTCGATGATTTCTGCTTCCCTTCCTCCATCGTCGGGAAGAGGAGCCAAGAGCTTCGAAAACCCTAGACGAGAACGAGATGGATCCCGTCGCGTTAGTCAGTCTTAGGACAGTTTTTAGCCATCTCCCCCCTCCCTCTCGCGTTTTCAGTACGACACGGACTCGGGCATGTTGCTCTCAGAACAGCAAACAGCTGTTTCGACAAACAACAACCTCCCACGTGGTCAAATCAGAAAAGATATCGCAGCCATCCATCTTAGATCAGAGGGCTACGAATGCTCCGATCGAGAGATCCACAGCTATTTATAAAACGCGACTGGGGCATCGTAAAACCCTAGATGGGCCTCTTTCTCGTAGGGCAGGAGAGGTGGCTTCTTCTTCCTCCTCTTCTAAGCTTCTCTCAGGTCTTCTCCCAAGAGAAACCCTTGGGAAAGGACCCAAAGAGCTAAAGGGCATCTCAGAAAGCTAGGGCTCTGATTCCATGGGTTCATGGCTCGCTATGATGCTGATATTGTTTCTTTTATCTAAATCTCTTCTTTCTATTCTTTTTATTAACTATTTTTTTAGCTGTTTTCTGGGATATATCTGAAATCTCTGAATCTATTAGTTTATAAATTACAGATCAACAGGGCGCAAGTTATATGCTTTCTTTTTCCTTTTTTTTTTTTTTTAATGATATGCTGTGTTTATGAAAAATATTTGGTTTTGAATTTTTATGTTGGAATAAACTTTTGAAAATATTTTTTATTGGTATGTATGATGGTTATTATTATCATGACATTTTATAAAATTTAGTGGGTTTGAGTTCAGGGATTTCCTTGAAACTCTCTTTACCTTTTTTTTTTTTTTCAAAAGTAATTAGAGGATAGTATGTATATTTTGATTTGGCCAGAGACATTTATCAATTGTATCTTACCCAAAACCCTTGAAATTCTAGGATAAACAGAACAACATGAAGGCAAGTACCTCTTGACAACCAATATATTAAAAAAAAAATCTAAAACTTATGAATTTTATGAAAATGCTTTTCAATTTTTCCATTAAACTGGTTTTGAAAAGCTGTCTGAAGGCAAAATATAATGAATTTATGGAAAATAAATTTCTTATTTTTTTAAACTTATTACATAAATATTTAATTTTTACATAAAAATATTAAAATATGTAAATATTTATAAAAAAATTAAAATTCTGGAATAAAATTCTATACTGTTCAAATAAAATATTTATGAAATTTTATAATTCTAAAATAGTGCATTTTGAAATACGTGTTTTAAATTTTTATGAATTTTTAAAATATCTTATCCAAATGCAACCTTGGTGGGCAATGATTCCACCCTCCTCCAATTGAGAGGAGATTCTAGCTTCAAAATTTCGGATAGTGTTTCCATAATATTTAGACCCTATTAAGAGGATATCCTCTTTAAAGAAATTCCAGAAGTAAGTTAGAAAAATGGTCATACTAATTGAAAATTGACATTGTCGTTCATTGATCTGTAATATCTAAATTATTTAAAATTTGTTTTAAAGAAATCATATTGCTGAAAGTTCCTGGTATGTGCATCCAGTTGATGGAAATGATATCTCATCAAACAATCTAATTAAAATGAACATTATTGCAGCCATGAAATTATTTAGAATGGATAACTAGACCAAATAAATCAGTTTAATCTTTTGGAAAGATCTTTTTTTCCCTGGGAAAAAGAAGGAATTTTCCATCCATTCATTTTGAATGAGTATTCCACCTAGTTTTCTAACGGAGGTTGTTTGGTGAACAGCTTTCAGGCAACCAGTCTATGGTGAGTGGATGTTTTGGATATCTTTCCCACTTTTTGGATTTCATCGACTGCAAATGCTATTCTGAAGTTAGAAGAAAAGGTCCAGAAATAATAATCACAGGTAAAGTTTAATATAATTTTTCCTCAGCTACTCAACTGGATGGCCTTGACTGTGAGGATAAGGCCTCGTGAGGAGAGGCTATTTGGACCGCTATATTTGCTAAGAAATTCTTTTATTTTGGATTTTTTTTTAGCACCTCCTAAAAATTATTTACTATCTTCCCTAAAATGATAAAATACTTAAACTATTCCTTCCCCCTTCAACCCCCTGTGCCGTCTCTTTCTCAATCTCTTCCTTCCCAATTGCTGAGTGTTCCCTCCTCTCCCTTCGTCCAACCGCTCACTCGCTCTCACTCTCGCACACGGTGCTTCCCCGGTAACGTCTTCCCCGACGGCGGCTTCTCGACAGGTAAGTTCTTCTCCCTTCCCTCCCTCTCTTAATCCGCTCTCGTCCATAGAGCTTTTTTTTTAAGCCAACCTCCCCTTCCTTTTCGGCGTCCATCTCTCCCATGGCTCCACCCCTTCGCCATCTCTTCTCCTTCGTCTGGGCCGAACAGAATTAATCTGTTCGGCCGAGCTGAGCCGAACAGAATTAATCTATTCGGCCGAGCTGAGCTGAACAGATTTAAATCTGTTTGGCCCAGCTAAATCTGTTCGGCTCAGCTCGGCCGAACAGATGTAATGAACAACCTATTCATTACATCTGTTCGGCCGAGCTCGATCGAACAGAGTTAATTCTATTCGGTCCAGCTCAACCGAACAGAGTAATTAAATTATTAAATATAATTATAATAGAGTATATAATAATAATAATTATAATAATCAAATATATTATAAAGTATATTATAATTTATAATATATTATAAAGTATAATTTATAATATATTAAAGTATAAAGTATATTATAATTATAAAGTATATTATAAAGTTTATAATTTTAAATGAGTTTATATTATTAATATTTTTTAATAAAATATATTATTTTGATATATTTTTATTTTAATGATGAATATTGCAATGTTCCAAATATGTATGCTGGCCCCTCACGAGTTAGACCCACTGCGTCTGCTAGGAGACATAGAACCCAGACGCCTTAGATTATTGAGATTTCTGAGGTTCCTGAGGTTGTTGTTGCACCATCGCCCCCAGATGAGACAGCAGATGAGGACATCCCAGCTATGGATGTTGATGATGATGAGGCGGATGGTCCTTGTCCAGGCGGTCCTGAGGATGACTCTGTCCTTAGGAGTTTTAGGATACATATTGCAGCCTCCATCTGGAGGCAACAGGTATTTGTTCGTTGTTCTACTGTATGTTATTTATTATATTATTTCGATGTTGTTATGTGTTATTCATGTTATCCATTTATATTTCGCAGGAACGGACTCCACTGAAGTGCATGAACCATGCTGCCAAAGTAGGTTAGTGGCAGTGGTGGGCATCAGGGCAATCGAATAGGAGATTCAGGGATATAGTTCAACAGTCTGGTCTTCTAGAGCTAGTGCATTGCTCTTATCGGTTCGCCGATAAGATTCTTGTCTCGGGCTTTGTAGAGAGATGGCAGCCCGAGATGAATACCTTCCATCTTCCCTTTAGCGAGATGACAATCACGTTGGATGATGTTGCCGCCATATTAGGGATTAGTGTCATGGGTACCTCAGTGTCCTTGTTGATTGATAGGATGAGTGATCGGGATGCTGAGGACCTCCTAGTGCAGATATTGGATGTATCACAGGATGACGCGCGTCAGGAGGTTCTATCAGTCCGCGGTCAGTCTGTGAGGTTAGAGTGGCTGAAGAGTCATTTTCAAAATGTATCAGATAGAGATAGCCGCCGTAGGATAGAGTGTGCGGCATGAGCGTATTTGCTTTTTTTATTGAGGTGTACACTTTTTATCGATAAGAGCGGGACGAGGGTGCCTATAGCTTATCTTGCTCTGCTTCGGCATTTGGATAGAGTAAGGACATATGCCTGGGTTTTGGGTGCCTTAGCTCATTTATATCGGCAGTTGGGGATTGCGTCAAGGGCATCCGTTAGACAGATCAGTGGATATATGACGCTTCTCCATGCATGGATTTATGAGCATTTTCTTTTTCTCACTCCTCACCCATCCCTAGACTATACTGATGCTAGGCCCCGAGTACATCGATGGACTCCCGGCACTTCACCTCGGACGATGATGGATCATTTGGTGATTCTGCGCGAGTCATTGGACGTACTGAGGGTAGATGAGGTATGTACTATAGGACCATACACTTATATATTTATATAATTTATTATACATTATGAAATTGATTTCAATTTAATATAATGCAGGTAGTTTGGGATCCCCATCGTCTTATCCGGGATGATCATCCGTTCCTTGATATTGCATTCTTTAGTGGATGCCTGATGTGCATGGATGTCGTAGAACCCTATCGGCACGCGTCCGGCACATACCGGCACGGTCCCTTACTTAGTGAAAGAAATACTTCGTACCTTCTTTCTTGGTTGCCTCTTTGGCACTTGCGTCATTGGTGGAGTGCCTGTACCAGGAGAATAACTATCTTGTCCTGAAAGAATCAACTCAAAGGCAGAAGGATCACGACGGGTAGATATATCAACCTTCAATGAAGCACGGCCGCGACCAATTGAACTAGTGATCCTTTTGGCAGGTTTTTGAAGAGAAGTACTTTCTGGGCTAGCAATCTCTCTCAATTTTCTTAACATCTGCAATTGCGAAGACCGATCTAACTGTTTGAATTTTCGAGCAATTATATCCAATTCTGGTTCACAGCTCAGCTGGATGCTTTGCACATTTGAAGCTGACATCATATCAAGTTTTCTCCAATGAGGATCTATGCAATCCAAGGGAATTTGGCCGACCTTCCATCCTGAACCGTGCAATCTCGTGGCCGCATGATAAACCATGTATGCGCCGAATAACACACCCACAAACTGAAGCATCAATACCAACTGGATTGGATAAACTGAAGCATCAATACCAACTGATTTGGCTCAGTTCACTTGAGTGAGGATCTGATTTAATGCACTTATAGAAATGAAACCTCGCAGTTCTTTGAATGCAGCAGGCTTGAAGTCGTGTTGCACGACCGTCAAACTCTTCTCAAATGAGGCTTTAATGTCACTATGCTGCAACTCAATCAAACTATGTATTTTTGTCCAAGATGATTCGAAATTCCCTTGGCTTGATCCAAGCTGTCTTTTCAGCCTTGCATGTGCACTTTCAGCCCTAGAAAAGTAAATAAAATTTAATAAAAGGGAGATAATAATTACGTAATTAAATTATAAATTTCTAAATTTATCAATTCTTTATGATACCTATTAGTTGTCAAATTCCCGTAGTGCCTACATGTGTCCATCCATGCTGCGACAAATCTTTCCTTGTACTTGCTCAACCAAGTTTCTGACACATACCGTAAAGCATCTGGGTAGGTAGTAAACTCTCTCTGGAGTTGTGTCCAGTGATCATTAAACTCATCTTCTATGGTGAACAACACAAGTATATTCCAAGTCATTATAAACTTATCACATTTGTTCTTTGTTTCAAATAACCTTTTGCACTGGGCCAAAACATTCCTACTAATATGCCATCTACATAGCAAATGTGTTGCCGTAGGAAATACCCTCTGAATTGCATTCAATAGAGCCAAGTCTCTATCTGTGACTATCACCTCAGGCAGAGCATCATCGTCCATGACACTGCGCAATCTCTCTAATGCCCATGTTTAGTTATCTTCTCGCTCAGAGTCAATATACACAAAAGCAATAGAAAATGTCATGTCAGTTGATGTCACCCCGACAATCTCTAAGAGAGGAAGACGATATCTATTCATCTTGTAAGTGCAATCCATTATCAACACACGAGGAAATGCACGTAACAAGTCTATACTGCCAGGGTGTGCCCAAAACAAGTCACGCACAGCATCAGACTTGATACAATTCCTATGCCACTCAATGTATTTACACTCAGATAATTTACCAAGAAGATGTTGCATCTGAGATCTCCCAGCAATCTCTACAGCCTTGCACTTCTGCCGTGCATTGTAGATTGTCTTCATTGTCGTAACATTGAGGGCATCCCTTTGCTTCAAAGTAGATAAAATGTCCTTAGGCCAAACCAAACTCTTTGACATCTCCACTGGTATTGTAGTCTCCTGCTTAGATAATTGTCCCGCATATGAGTGCCCCTCGAGATGCTTTGCAGCTGGATGATTGTGCACACCGCAAATGACCATTAACATCCAATTATCTACAGTATCCAATTTCTTCCCTCTTAAGGCAAAAGGACATCCACACTTCTTAGTGCCATTGGCCCTGGTCTTTGATTCCTTTTCCTTGATGTGTTTACTTTTGCAAGTACCGCTCCTCTCGCAAGAAAAAACAATTCTTGGTTTCTTAACATTGCTGCCTGAATCAGATTTTTTAATAATAACGACAAATCCATTCCTCTTCCCGACTTCTCGATACCAATTACACATTTCTTCTCTACTTTTGAATATCTATAAAATAAATAGTTTTATGTTGGTAGACAATTTTAAACATTGCTTAGTCAAATAATATGAAATAAATGCAATTAAATTTTACCTCGTAAGTTGTAAATTCATTGTGTAATCCATTACACAATCGGAGCCAATCATGCTGCATTCGGTCGAAGCATCGTTCTACACGATCAAATAATAATTTTAAACCCTAATCATAATTAATCAAAAAAATAGAGAATAAACATTCTGTTCGGCCACATAGGGCCGAACAAAAGCAATCTTTCTTCCGAACAGAAGAAAGGTTTCTTTTGTCCGACCCTGGTGGGCCTAACATATTTACGTTGTTTGGCCCTGTGTGGCCGAACAGAGCTCACCTGTTCGGCCACATAGGGCCGAACAACGCACGAACCGTAAAAAAAAAAGACGATGGATCACACACACTAACCTTTGTGACCGTAGCACCTTCATAAATTATTAATTGCTTGTCCATTGCTTGATTTAAACCTTAAATCGCTTCAATCGGCGATCTAATGAAGATCCGAAGTGAGGCAGACGGGAAGAAGGTAGCAAGGGCTCTGGGGGGCTCTTGAGGGGGGTGCTGTTTAGTAGGTAGGGATATTTTGATCCAAAAAATTTAAAGATAAAAAGGCCATTTTCTTACTTTGGTGTGGAGGCTCCTCATCAATATTTATGGGCCAAATAGAAGCTCCCGGCCTCCTGGAATCCCTCAATAACGTTTCTGAAATGCCCCCGAGGGTGACGAGAACCCTAGCAAAAGAGCGCAAGCACGTGGTATGGGAATTTTTTAAAAAATTGTTTAACTAATCTACTTTTGTCCTTTAAACTATCACTCAATATTTATTTTAATTTTTAAAATTTTAATTATTATAGTTTAATTTCTTATATTTTTAAAATATTGTATTTCAGTTAAAACAAAAGATCATTCATATTTAACACTTGAAGACTTTTTTATTAATATATTAAATATTTTATCAATTTTAATATGAAACTTTATAAATGTAATATTTTTAAAACATGAAAAACTAAATCATAATAATTTTTAAATAAATTTTGAATGAAAGTTTGAGAGCCAGAGGTTTTCAATAATTGGCTTCTCTTGAAACCTGAATGGGTATGGCTGGCTGGAAGTAGAATTCTGGTGGGATGTGGTCTAAATCTCCAGTAGCAGCTGTCACCCATCATTAGTTGACATGAAGCACAGCAGGAGATACGAATCTTATCTTGAAGTTTAGAAGGCATAACTATATTTGATTTAGTATCACATTTCCTCTACCTACTTTCCATCGTCTTGTAACAACGCTTTTATTCTTTTTCGGGTGTTGCAGGACTTAAATCTTGTTAAAGCGACTCTCTCACGAAGAGTAGTTTTTTAATCCGGTGCACCGGTTTTAAAATAATGGAATCGAAATGAAATATATTGATAAAATAATATTAAAATAAAAAATATTATTTTAAATAGTATTTTTTATTTCTACATCATCATCTCGGCTCCATCAACAAGGCTACTTACGGGATGAGTAGAAATCATCATTTGAAGTGGGATTTTATATGGGTTGAAATCCCCACTTCAAGTGGCGATTTCAAATCAGTTACAATCGCTATTTCAAATGGCGATTTCTACAGATTTTTTCAATTATCGGATGATCCGAGCACGATCCTTTCTTAAACACTCGGAACCTCCCAGCGATCCTAACCCTCTATTATCTATGATCTTGTTATATCTATTCTCAAAATAATAGATCTAACAAAATAATTCTGATTGTTATATATATTATCTTGTTATAAATAATAAATATAACAAGATAATATAGATATAACAAGATAATTCTAATTAACAAGATAATAGATATAACAAGATAATTTTGATTAACAAGATAATAGATATAACAAGATAATTCTGATTGATACTGAATCATTAACCACCATCTAACCCCTCTTTTGATTTGTTAGAAGATTATGCGAAGGGAGGGATAAAAATCGCCGTAGAAAATTAAGTCTGCGAGAAAGTCGCCGTAGTGATTTCGGAATAAAAATGGTCACTCTAAGTGGTGATTTCTATCCCAGCTCATAAGCCGAAGTCAAGTCAGATAAAAATAAAAAACATCATTTCAAATAATATTTTCTACGTTAATATTATTTTAATAAAATTTTTTATTTTCATCCTTTTATTTTAAAATCGATGCCAAAAGGCACCACTTTAAAAAACTAGTCCTCTCGTAAATGCCGGTTCACTGCCCGACGTCTTAAATAAACCAACCCACTGACAAGGGATCGAGAATGAGAGTCAATTCGCAAAAGACGATAGCCAACAATCTTGCGATCACTGCAGTGTTTGCTACAGCATCCATTTTGGACAGGAGGATACGATAACCACAATTGCTCATGATGTAGGAAAGGCCATGGACACACTCGTTTATAAGGCATCATAAAGTCATGGCATATACCTATTGCTGCTGGGATCTGTTCTTCGATTCGAGTGCAGTCGGTCTCTTGATCAGGACTTCCTCTAGGACGGACTTGCACAGAAATCCTCACGCGAGAGGCGTTGGGGGTGGCCCTTCACGAAAGACCCTTCGACGCTCAAGTCAGCGAGGATCGACGATCAACAGAAAGATCTCTCTAGGAAGTCCCTCCAGGGGTGGCTGATCGGGAGCTTCAAAGGAGCACCGACAAGCAGTGAGAGAGAGAGAGAGAGTGAGCGAGAGTGAGAGTGAGCCGGGGGCTGTCTGTGCATCCCTGAAAGAATCTGGAAATATTGTATTTATAGGCAATCACCTGGATCTTGAGCGTCTTCTAAAAGGTTCGAAGGTTGTTGGGATTCGAATCAAGCTGTTAAAAGATTGATGGCTGGGAGGGCCCCCTGATGGCCTGAGATCTGATGAGTGCGTAGGTCCTAGGCTGTTATTCTAGATCCTAGACCACTCCTCAATATGATTCTTTGTTTGGGATTCTATTACGATAGGCCTAGGCTCTCCCGCGTTGGGTTCCACGGAGGGAGATGTCGAGTCGTAGATTGCTCGCGGAAGCCGAGCTATGGAAAATCGGGGAGACCGAGCTATGGGAAGCTCGTGGGAGCCGAGCTATAGGTAGCTTGGGGAAGCCGAGCTATAAGTAGCTCGGAGAAGCCGAGCTATGGGAAGCTCAGAAGAGCCGAGCTATAGGTAGCTCGGGAAAGCCAAGCTATAGGTATCTCGGGGAGAGTCGAGCTACGGGAAGCTCGGGGGAGCCGAGCTATAGGTAGCTCGGGGAAGCCGAGCTTCGGGAAGCTCGGGGAAGCCGAGCTATAAGTAGCTCGGAGAAGCCGAGCTATGGGAAGCTCAGAAGAGTCAGGCTATAGGTAGCTCGGGGAAGCCGAGCTATAGGTATCTAGGGGAGAGTAGAGCTACGAGAAGCTCGGGAGAGCCGAGCTATAGGTAGCTCGGGGAAGCTGAGCTTCGGGAAGCTCGGGGAAGCTGAGCTATAGGTAGCTCGGGGAAGCCGAGCTACGGGAAGCTCGGAGAAAGTTGAGCTACGGGAAGCTCGGAGGAAGCTGAGCTATAGGTTGCTCGACTTGCTGGACCACATTAGTTTAGCTCGTTCCTCGGGAGCATATTATAGCAGGCGGGGGGATGGGGCTGATCCTAGCCCCTTTGCACGGTTATCAACGTAATGACGATTCTACTCCTCAACACATGCCCCCCACTCCCTAGTTCGAAGCGTAGGTTCGGGCGTAGGGAGTATAGACCTAGGTGGCACGATCCGAATGGGGGGACGCGTATTTGACAACCTACGCAATGATGCCCTAATTAATGCCGTGGGGCCATCTTGCCTTTTCGAGATGGATCCGTCATTCCTTAGGGACGAAGGTAACGGCTGGGGAAGCGCCGCATGGGAAATCTCGATTTTCACGGCGCCCGTGGGAAATCTCGATCCGTCCTTGCTTTTGACTAGCATGTCATCGACGTATACCTCCATATTCCGGCCGATTTGTTCCTTGAAGACTTTGTTAACCAGCCTTTGGTAGGTGGCTCCTACATTTTTAAGACCGAAAGGCATAACATGGTAACAATAAGTACCTTGGTCAGTTATAAAGGCGGTCTTTTCCTCATCTTCGGGGGCCATCCGGATCTGGTTGTAGCCGGAGTAGGCATCCATAAACGTCAGCATTTGATGACCCGAGGTGGCATCCACAAGTTGATCAATCCGGGGGAGAGGGAAGCTGTCCTTCGGGCATGCTTTGTTGAGGTCAGTGAAGTCGATGCAGATCCGCCACTTGACGTTCGACTTCTTCACCATGACAACATTTGACAGCCAGTTTGGGTCATTTACCTCCCGGACGAAGTTGGCCTTGATGAGTTTATCGACCTCCTCTTCGATAGCCCTCTGCCGCTCTGGGGCAAAGCTCCTCTTCTTTTGTTTGATGGGCCGGTACGCCTCGTTCACATTAAGGCGGTGGACGAGAACCTCAGGACTGATTCCCGGCATGTCGGAGGCAGACCAAGCAAAAACACCGGCATTGCTCCGGAGGAAGTCGATCAGCTCCCGCCGAGGTTCGCCTTTCAGCAGCGACCCAATCTTTATGGTTCGGTCGGGACAAGTTTCGTCCAGTGGCACTTCCTCCAGTTCCTCGGCTGGTTCTCCCCGTTGCTCGGTGAAGTCCTCCCGAGCGTCCAGCCTGTCAACTTTCGGCATTCTAGACTGAAGGCTGGTGACGAAGCACTGTCGAGCCATGGTTTGACTTCCCTGGACAACTCCAACTCCCCGCCCGGTGGGAAATTTCATAGACAGGTGTGGGATGGAGACAACTGCTTTGAGGGACATCAGGCCGGGTCTCCCAAATATTGCGTTGTAGGGCGACATGAGTTTAGTTACTAGGAAGTCCGTGTGAACGGTGGCCACAAGGGGCCAGGTTCCTGCCCGAACTGTTAAGGTTACGAACTCTTCTGGGACGATAACGTCGCCTGTGAATCCCATTAGGGTGGAATCCACGGCTCGAAGGTTTTTCATGAGCAATCTCATCTTGGCAAACACATCGAGGTACAAAACATTCACAGAACTTCCACTGTCAACGAGGATCCGGCTTACATCATAGTCATTTAAATTGAGGGATACAACTAATGCATCGTCATGGGGGAACTGTATCCCTCGGAGATCGTCGTCGGAGAAGGAGAGCTCGCCCATCCGCGCTTTCTTTGGCGCCGATCCTCCATCATCATTTCTGGAGCTCGAACCACCGGCTTCCTCGATCATGTTAATATGGCCGATCACGGGCGGATTGGGAGGAGGAGGCTGCTGAGGCTCGGGCTGGCGGTCACCTCCTTGCCCTGGCTCAGGCGCCCTCCTGAACTAGTTCAGCCGGCCTCGCTGGATCAGCCTCTCAATTTTATTTTTTAGCTGCCAGCATTCCTTAGTGTCGTGGCCGTGCTCCCAATGGTAGCGGCAGTATTTGGCGGGGTCCCTCCGGGTTGGGTTCCCTCGGAGAGGAGCTGATCGGGGGAGCTGGCGCTCTATCTCCATGAGAATTTGTGCCCTGGGTACAGTGAGCGGAGTGTACCGGTCGAATCGTCTGGGCGGGCTCCGGGAGCGATTTCTCGGTGGCGGTGGGGGAGCTCTTTGGCAACGAGGCGGACTCGGCCGACGGACGGGTCGGTGCCTGTCGGAGCCTTTAGGTTCTTTCTTCTTCGCCAGCTCGGTGCGGGCAACTCTCCGTGACTCTTCGACCCTGGCGTATTTGTCTGCCAGGGCCATCATATCGGAGAGGTTTGGGGGGTAGCTGACTTTCATCGCCAGGTAGAAGTCGCTCTCCTTCGAAACTCCCCCCGCTAAGGCGGATATAGCCACCTCATGATTAAGGTGGTCTACCTCCAGCATGGCCTTGTTGAAACGCCAAGGTAATTTCTCAAGGACTCCCCCTCTCTCTGCTTAACTTCGGAGAGGGAGTCGGACCTTCGTCGGTGACGACGTCTGCTGACGAACTGGCCAATAAAAGGACGGCTCAGCTCGTCGAATGAGTCAACGGAACCTGGTTTCAAGGCATTAAACCAGGTTCGGGCAAATCCTCTGAGGGTGGAAGGGAAGGCGCGGCAGAGGATCACGTCGGATGCTCCGTGGAACATCATTATTGACTGGAAGCTACTAAGATGATCATCCGGATCAGAAGAGCCGTGGTAGGGCTCGATGGCGAGTAGCTTGACATGGGAGGGAATCACTTCCTCCATGATCCCTTTGGAGAAAGAGATGTCCTGCTCTGCCTTGGGCTGAGGCGGATGGGCCTGCTTGGCGGCGTCTAGCTCCTGACGCATCTCCCAGATTTATCAACGGATCTCCTCTTCAGATGTAAGAGGAGGAGCTGGGCGAGGAGAGCGCAGGGACGACGTCGAATCATGACGGGAGGACACTGGGGAGAGGGTCCGGGCCCATCAAGATCTAGGGAGATCCCTGTTGTAGCCACCTTGCGGAACCGGTTTGTCCCCTTTGGGTCGGCGTGGGGGGTCCGCGGCTCCAGGCGGACCAAAAGAGGAGGTGGCCGGAGAGAAAGGAGCTACTGCCTCCTCATGAAGGCGTGGAGCAGGGGCAGTTGCGAAGCACTCCTGAACTAGATGGGTCAGGGCTTGAACCTGCTGGACCAGCATGGCGAACTGGTCCTGGGTCACCGGGATGGCTGGCGGCGATGGGGTCTCGACTGGCGGCGGTTGTGGCGCCGTGTTGCTTGTCGGATCAGGCCTTTGAGAGACGACCTGGTCATGGGCTTCAGAGGTTGCTCTTCTCCGATTAGCCATTGGAGAGGTTCCACTCCAGATCGAGATCCTTGTCTCCTTCTTCAAGTTTTGATGGGACTTGAGGCCCTTCCTCTAGCGCCAATCTGATTACGCTGGGATCTGTCCTCCGACTCGGGCGCGGCCGATCTCCTGATCAGGGCTTCCTCCTGGACGGACCTGCATAGAAGTCCTCACGCGAGAGGCGTTGGGGGTGGCCCTCCGCGGAAGACCCTCCGACGCTCAAGTCAGCGGGGATCGACAATCAACAGAAATGAGGAGAAAGATCTCTCTAGGGAGTCCCTCCAGGGGTGGCTGATCGAGAGCTCTAGGGGAGCACCGACGAGCAGTGGGAGAGAGAGAGAGTGAGCGAGAGTGAGAGTGAGCCGGGGGCTGTCCACGCATCCCTGAGAGAATCTGGGAATGTTGTATTTATAGGCAATCACCTGGATCTTGAGCGCCTTCTAGAAGGTTCGAAGGTTGTTGGGATTCGAATCAAGCTATTATGAAGCCGGTGGGATCCGTATCTTGTATGTTAAAAGATCGATGGCTGGGAGGGCCCCCTGATGGCCTGAGATCTGATGAGTGCGTAGGTCCTAGGCCGTTATTCTAGATCCTAGACCACTCCTCAATATGATTCTTTGTTTGAGATTCTGTTACGGTAGACCTAGGCTCTCCCGCGTTGGGTCCCACGGAGGGGGATGTCGAGTCGTAGATTGCTCGCGGAAGCCGAGCTATGGAAAGTCGGGAAGACCGAGCTATGGAAGCCCAGAAAAGCCGAGCTATGGGAAGCTCGTGGGAGCCGAGCTATAGGTAGCTCGGGGAAGCCGAGCTATGGGAAGCTCAGAAGAGCCGAGCTATGAGTAGCTCGGTGAAGCCGAGCTATAGGTATCTCGGAGAGAGTCGAGCTACGGAAAGCTCGGGGAAGCCGAGCTATAGGTAGCTCGGAGAAGCCGAGCTATAGGAAGCTCAGAAGAGCCGGGCTATAGGTAGCTCGAGGAAGCCGAGCTATAAGTATCTCGGGGAGAGTCGAGCTACGGGAAGCTCGGGGGAGCCGAGCTATAGGTAGCTCAGGGAAGCCGAGCTATAGGTAGCTCGGGGAAGCCGAGCTTCGGGAAGCTTGGGAAAGCCGAGCTATAGGTAGCTCGGGGAAGCCGAGCTTCGGGAGGCTCGGGAAAGCCGAGCTACGGGAAGCTCGAAGGAAGCTGAGCTATAGGTTGCTCGACCTGCTGGACCACATTAGTTTAGCTCGTTCCTCGGAGGCATATTGTAGCGGGCGGAGGGATGGGACTGATCCTAGCCCCTTCGCACGGTTATCAATGTAATAATGATTCTACCCCTCAACACATACCTATACTCTTTCTTAGCACAGTGATGAAGTTTATGCGGGTAGCACTTGGAGGGATGACTGGATTCAAATGAGTACATGACTATATTCTATTCCTCAGATATTGACAATGGATACACGCGGAGAAATTTTGCAATTGTCGACTAAAATTAAATAAATTCCCCGGTTGTAATGTAGAACCAAGGAATCCAGATATTTTCAATGGAGATTAGATCATTTAGCATTAAGGAAATAGAATAAAAAAGGTGAATGAGTTACCTCTCACCGTACCTTTAGTCGGTTGCAGGAAATTTCATGGCACCTTCGCTTGATTTGCTTTGCTGGGTCCAACATGGAGGCAGCTAATTGAACATCACAATAGAGTACTGCTGTAATGAATTACTAGCATATGGCCTCTGTGGTTGTTGATCCATTCAAGAAAGCGGAGCATTCGGTGGATGGATGGCGATCCTGTGTATCAAGATTGTTTGAAGTAAAATTAAATTAATAAATATACTCTCCGTTCAATCTATGCACTCATTTTTCGTTCTCTTCAAGCGCCATCCCTGAGTCTATACCAAAACAGAACATAAAACGAGGGTGGACATGCATGGGCTCCGCCCAAAATATGGTAATAGAAGAGAACTAGGATTAATCTTTTCAAATATCTGATGCTTATGGATGCTGCATATGTTCTTCAAAATGATCCCTCCAACTTTTTTCATTCTGTTACATTTTGCCAGAACTACGATTACTCTGACCCAGATTGACCCCAAATTCTCTCACCTGACAATGCTAGCTTCCATGGATTGAAAAGTTATATTAAAACCTTGAATCATTTGATCTGGATTACTAATTACTCTACAGGCACTAATGAAAGTATCATAGAAATAATATATTTAGCCTGAGGAAAAGGAGTCAAATAAATTTTCTATGACCCAATATTAGTATCAAAAATGAAATTGAAAGCGGGCAATTTCTACCACAAGTCTGACAGGGATTAGCAGTCAGAAGAGAATTAATATAGTAAATACAAATTGTTTATCAAAAGAAAGGTAGATAAAAATTTGAATCAAATGGCTTGCTCACCTAATTGCAAAGCATTCAGTAAAGGATCTAGATACATCTTGCTGAAAGCATTCAAAAGTATAATGCCATCATAAAAGATTTTGGTAAATTAAGTGATGGAGATACCGCTATCTTGTCAGCAAATCAAGTAACTCTTTCCAGTAGCAGATAGACATGGCTGTTGGACCAGAAACTGGGTTTGATCCCACAGCTTGACCGACACAGATATCTGCAATTTTCAGATTCTAGGACTGAACCATTAAGTGAATCACTAAAGAAAACTGTCCATTCATATCATCAATCACTGTAATAGAAGGAGAAAAGTTGCATATTTTAACTGTAATTTCTCTGAATGAGCAGTAAGCAACTAGAGTCTCTTGCTCTCAAACCTTTCAAGCTCCCAATCAACAAAGAAATATGAGGGCCAAGATATCTAGTTTAAGCTATTAATTGGTACAAGATTTATAACTGACATTAGTGAAAGGGAGTATTGGCAGAAGAAATATCAGCCCCAGCCAAATCCTACCACTGACAGTTTTTCCCCGCATCACGAATGTGAAACATAATCTGCAAAATTATTATAGTTAGAAAGTTGAATGTTTTTACAGTGATCCTCAAGAAGAACAAGATAGATAAAACAAATACCTTGGTTGCAACATAAAATGATACAAACAGAACAGTTAAAACAGGCAACCCTGCACATCATTAAAAGGATAGAAGGCTCTGGTAAGTAATGCAAGGTGAATGGGAGAAACAGATGTGTTCTTAACATACCATCCTTTTGAAGAAATTGTGAAATCAACCAATTTATGCCCGATGGTCCTATAACGTAACCAACAAGGTTTGCGACCTGTTGTTCAACAAGGGATCGTTAGTACCAATGTACCTGAGATTTACCAAGGAACAAACGAAAATTTTCCATTTTAAAGGCTTTTTCTTTACCCTTAAACACTACATAAGAATGAACCTGCATAAAACTTGCAGAAACAAGAAAGCTGTTTGGTTATTGATATTTGAGGAATTTCCTTCTTAACTTACAAAGAAACCTAAGTTGTTGACTATACAACTTAAAATCAACAATAGGTCTACATGTCACTTCTTGAAAGACAATGTAGATCAATTGCAATAAAACTGGGCAACATTTTTCTACATAATATTTAGTGTCAGATAGGCCTTTCTATACCCCTAACACACATCCCCCCACCCCCCCCTTTTCCCTAAATTCATTAAAGAGAACATGAGAACAGAGTCAAAGCCATCTGATGGAAAGGTTATTTGGTATAAGATTGAGAAGAGGTTATTCGGCAGCATAAATATTGCAGTATGGTCAGTTTTACAAACCTTGACAACACTTCTACTCAATTACATTGATGGTGTAAATTGGCTACATGTGTGTTAAATTTCACAAGTAGTTTATAGCAAAATCTAATTAAAATGGCATATAGAAACAGTAAGCCGACCTGGAAAAGAAATGATGTAACATTCACATGGCCTAAAATGAGAAATCATATCAAGGAAATCTCCATTATGAAAAGGAAACATACCATTAGGCATGTTATTGTAACTGCCCCGGCAATAGCACTAAGTTCACGATGTATGAACCTTCCAGCAGCACTGTTTACCTGATCAGAGGAAAAGTTTAGCGGGCATTAGCTACCAATCTAGCAATGATATTTAGTTAACCCTCAGATTGAACAAAATACTATTTCTATATATTTTAGGTCAGCACTACACTGGATGATTGCTCAACATGATGCTTATATCCTAACCAAGGTTTACCATACTGAAAACCAATACCGTTTCAATACCAAACCGGTATGATTTAATACGGGGTATACCGTAGTGAACCAGTAGCGTACCAGTCAGATAAACCGAAGGCCTCAAGCCATGAACTACCCTAAATCAGGTTGAACTGGGAATTCAGAACCGTTGGTTCAGTCAATTCGGTCGGTTTGACATTGGTTCGGTTGGTTCTTCCCTGTACCGAACCATTCCTGTTTCAAGCCGATTCAATTAGGATGAATCGGTTCATCCTGAAACACTCGGTTAGACCAGTTCAGCATACAAAAGTCCTAACCAAGAACAAGTACTATCTTGCTAAAAGCCAGAACGCCAGGAGTAAGCATTAGACTTATTATGCTATATTTCCCGCAATCTACCAAAGTATACCAGGTTGCCAGATATGGCTATATAAAACATTTGAATGGTACACATTGGCCATCCATAGAGCCATACATGTTGATGCTATATAATGAAATGATTGTAATTGAGGTTTAGACAAAAAATGGGTTTTATATTTTTTTCCTGGCTTCATGTTTTCAGTCTATTACCATCATGGTATTTCATGGTTTTATATGTTCACCTAATTTACAATTTATGGACTTTATGCTGCCATGGACCCGCGCAACAAATTTTTTATAGAAATTCCAAAATCATGAAATTAGACATTTCTAGTTCGAGAAGAATTTTAAAAATTCACACTTTCTTTTATTATCATCTCACAGTTTTCCATTTTTAGACTCTCTGATGACCAGAAAGACCTTTGAGAAATCTGAAATCTCAGATTTTCCAAAATTTTAAATCTATAACATGTTGAAACCTATAAAAAGCCTTAATGCAATTTATTCTTTTGCAAATTTTAAGTATTCTGAATCTGCTCTACAATTACATGAAAAATATCAGGCCATTCATTGGACAGTTAAAACTCGAGTTCTACAACTTTCCGTTATGATTTCAGGCAAGTTTTTGAATGCTTAATATCAGCTCATTGTCTGGAAACGGGATCAAATAAGGAATCATATTAGGAATAATTTCAGTTGTCTTTTTGTTAAAAGAACTTGATCAGGTAAACTAGATCAGTGATCTGCTATTAGTTACTTAAATTTAAGTAACTTGGCCTCTGTATGTAGGTGATGTAACTGCTGTAGTTTGAGCTTGCAGAGTGGAGACTAGTGGACCAAGAGCATTTAAAGACGATCAAGGACTTCAGTTGAATCAATCAGGTTTCAGTTAATTGATTGGATCATTTTGAGTAATATTTTCTTTTATTTTAATTAAGAACTGAGTTATCTACTTGACAATAAGGTAATGGCTATTTTATTTCATATTTACTTGACTAACAAGTCACTTCGGGGTGAAGTAACAGTTGACTTCTAGGTAATCTATAACTTCAAATGATAAGTGGAAGAGCATTTTGATCATATGCCACTTTTAGGTAATCTATAATTGGTGGCTGCCCTTTCTCTTATAATAATGACGATGTGATGTTGATTAACAAAAGTAGTTTTATTCTTTCTACTTGAGTCTTCCCTCATAAGATACAAGGTCAGCTGAGAGGCCCTTCAGAGCTGAATTCGTATCTTTTCTTACTTCACCTATCATGTACCAGGTTCAGCCATGGTGTGAGACCACCCTTTGTTTGGGATCTTATTGTTTTCCTTTCTCCTACTCATGTACACTCTTTTATAATATTTTGGATCTTCTCTTTCTTTTGCTTTTGGATTAACCAGAAATCCTCAACCCACAAGTTAATTTTATCATTTTCCATACTTTCCAATAAAGGAAAATTTCAATGCACTTCACCTCCATTAACAAGTCAAATATAAAAAGGAATTTCATTCGTCAACGGGTTAGTCCTAGCATCTAATGACCTTCAACCTTAAATTTCACCTTTTCCCAAGGCCATCCTAATCAACAGGGAAGACTAGTCCCAAGATTTTGTATTATCAATCTCTGAATGATATAATGGTGTGTTATCCCTTTTGTCTTTTACCACTCCTCAACCTAGTTCTTTTGTTCCCTCTAGTCTCCCAATTTCCCATCTTTTTACTCTAAAATTTGGCAAAAGAAACACACTTAACCCATCATGAGATGCACTTGCTATAATCCTTTCCCAAAACCAATAATTTCTATGCAAAATAGCAAGTGCTGACCACGGTTCTATTTGGATAACTGTCCCAATCAACCAGTTTCTATCATTCAATTCTCATCTGAAAATTGAATGGCACATCAAAAGCAATAGCTCCATAGTTTACAAGAGAAAATGGTCATAAACCATCCAAAAATTAGGGGGCATTTGGCATGAGGTGATCCATCTAGGATAGCTAATGATCTGAGTTGAGGTGATGGAATTACCATGATTGATTGCATCCCGATTATTCTACGTGGCAATGATCTTAAATCACTCCCACCTCTAGAATCAATACCAAATCCAATAATTCAATACCCATCCTTAAGGATGGGTATCCAAGATCGCACCTCAATGGTGACCTTGGACTCAAATTTAGAGACCAAAATATCACCCATCAACAAATAAAAGGACAACCATCATATTTTTTATATTAATATAATATAATTTAATATTATAAGATCATATAATAATAATATAATATAACATCATTATAATTTATTATAATTTAGTCTAATATTATAATAATAAATAACATCAAATAATGAAAAATCATCATGATAACTGCAAAATATATCACAAGTAGTTTTGGTATTATATGATCAGAGATCTTACATTCCCATGGCATACCAATCAAGTTAATTGCGAACATTTGGGGATCTTTAATCACTAAAATATCATACACCAAATATAGTGATATTAGTTCACTGAAGATCACATCACTCTAGGATAAGGATCACCAATGATTTAAAATCCCATTAGGTTACAAAACATCCCCTCAAGGTGACGTATGAGTTGAGGACATGATTTTCATCATTAAAACTCAGCTAGGATATCTATAAGTATAGGTACAATGCACTGACCAAAATTGTGCACAAGCATGCATACACACATATCAAGAGAGAGCTTAACTTGGAGCACATATGCGCACGCGCACAAAAAGAGAGAGCTTGACTTGGTGCATGCACGAACACACAAACAGAGAGAGAGAGAGAGAGAGAGTTCTTGATTTAGCACATGCATGCATACACACATATCAAGAGAGCTTAACTTGATTGCACTAGGAAAAGTCTTCACTCAGATATGGTCAGAACTAGATTTGGATGATGGAAGTCCCTGTAACACACACATATAGGAAGAGCTTGACTTCGCTACACGCAAGAAGATCTGTACTCAAATTTAGTCAAGTCTAGATTTGGATGATGGAGGCCTTACATTAATGATCCAAGTAGTTAGTGAGATCTATCATTTCCAATACACACTAAAATCATATTCAAAGACTTCTGGCCTATACATCAAGAGATCAAACAAACAACATACATTATTTCACATTATTTACACTATCCAATTTTCTTGATCACTTGATACATGGATTAGAAATCTCCTATGTATGGTGGTAGATCACACCCATCAGATTATACTATCGATGTGAGACTTCCATCATCTAAATCTAAACCTGATCATATCTAAGTGGAGATCCTCGAATGTCACCAAATCAAGCTCTCTCTCTCTCTCTCTCTCTCTCTCTCTCTCTCTCTCTCTCTCTATTAATCCTCATTCATTATGTGTACCTCTGATATCATCTCAAGTTTGTTCATATCTTTCCACAATGTCTCTATCTAAATTACTTAGGTCTTTTCCTTCTTTTCCTACAAACTTTAACATAAAGTAAGGTGCCTTACCATTATTTTTATTTCTGAGCAATACATAGGATTTGAACCCTAAAACTTGTCCAAGGCAAGCCCTCAAAGAAAAGGCACTAACCGACTAAGTTAATAGTTGTTGACAAGTAACTCTACTTGTTGAAGCCCTCTCAAATCTTTGTTATACATGCCCATCTTGTATCAATTTATTTTCTATCACTTCATCATTGATGTATGCAACTCCTATAGTTCCTTGAATATACTTATCTCTAGTTTTATCATATATCCTTCTTAACATTGTCATTTCTACATCACACACTTATTTTTATGGACTTTCATTATCACCCAATAATTGAGCCATGCAACATTATAAGCCTTTTTAATTGTTCTATAGAATTTTTCTTTAAATATCGAAGATATGCATCAGCCACATAATACTCTAGATGTACCATTTTATTCATCAAGCTTTAAGTCTACTACATATATTGTCTATCATGTTATTATTTTATATAATGGATCTTAAATAACAAAATTTGCTGCTTTGTAATCTCTTGTCCATCAAACCTAATCAAGACTTCATTTCCATTCTGCTAAAACTTTTAATCCATATGTTTTGTCTTTCTTCTACCATTCATAAGCCCTTATGCTTTAAAGCTTTTATCCATAAGTCAAATTTGGCATTATTTTTTTAACCAATCAACAATATATGTCTATAATTAACATACACCATCCTACATAGTAGAATAAGTTCGCCTATAATTAGTGTCAAATGAAATAGGCTTAGTGTTGATCTTTGGTGCAAGCCTATTATGACTAAAACTACACTTTTGTACCACAATAACTTTTAAAATTTTTAAGCATGCATGTCCTCAATTAGTTTATTATACCATTGCTCTTAAATGGAGCCGTGGTATTCCAGGAAGTGTATACCATGCAACAGAATCAAATAACAAGCATGGAACAGGATTATTTCTTTTCAATAAATCACCATAATATATATATATATATATGCATAATAGGAGAGATGTATACCTACAAGAAGACCATGACATCACGAAAGCATACAATCCCTCGAGAATTATTATCTTCAGTTTCTTCAGTCTGTGCCTATCTATAGCTTTACTAGCTCTGAGTCTCCAACAATCATAGGCCAAAGGGAGCTATACAAAAAATTTCTCTCCTTTTTTTCTCATAAGAATATGAAGAAGGAAACCCTGACCCACACCTCTCTCTCCAACCATGGCATGTGGATTGGATTGCTTAAATCTTAGGATTTCCTCCCCTTGCATAAAGAAGGGGTTGCTCCCGTCTTCTAAACTTCTTATTGGACTTAAGAGTCAAAAGAGATCGGGGTGCAGACTTTTCTTGATTGCCCCCTCTCTACTATCTCACTTACACCCATCAGCCTCTGCACTACCCTGTATAAGGTTGTGCGTGAATTTTAATCACCCACCTGCAGAATGTGATACTTCGCCTTATCTTTGTTGAGCAGAGGGCCTTTATCAAAGGGCGTTGTATTACAGATAATATTCTTTCAGCCCCGAAGTTTATGCATGATCTTTAGAGATCCCCTGCCCGTCAGTGTCTAATGGCTGTCAAGTTTGATATGGAGCGTGCTTACGACAGAGTGAGCTAGATTTTTCTACACCGAGCTCTACAGGAATTTGGATTTGATGGCCTGTGTCATGGCCTGCATTCATAGACCATCATTCTCCCTTATCATTAATGGTAGCCAGACTGCTTTCTTTTACTCCGAGGTGGGGTTGCGGTAGGGTTGTCCCCTATCCCCCTTTTTGTTCATCCTTGCTGCTAATGATCTATGTCGTGCATTCTCTCAGGCGCAGGATGATCATCGTATTGTCTCCTTTACTTCAGGGCCCCAAGGTCCCTCGGTATCTCATCTTCTATTTTCGGATGATTGCATCTTATTGGGCCAGGCTACTGTCCGTAATGCGACGACCTTTGCTTCCATTATTCAGCTTTACTGTCAGGCCCCTTATCAGAGAGTTAATCTACACAAGTCCATGATCTGCTTTAGCCCGAAGGCGAATGCTATAACTAGGGAGGCTATTCTCCATTCTATGGGTATTACTACTCAATCAGACAGGCTTTCTTTTCTGGGAATCCCTATTACAGAAAGACAACCATGATGCAGTGACTATACTGACTTAGAGCGTAGGGTTCATGACCGTCTTGATGGTTGGCAAGTCACAGGCTTATCCATGATGGCAAGGATTACCCTCCTACGCTCGGTTCTTACCTCTATTCCTCTTTACCTTCTAACCAATGCTGCGGTTCCGAGGACTTGCCTGAGAAGAGATGGTTTAGAGACTTTCTTTGGGCCTCCATGCAGGACGGCCATGGTATCCATCTGATGGCATGGGACACTGTCTGCTTGCCTATCTCAGAAGGTGGCCTTGGTATCCGGTCTTTGACAGTCAAAAGAGAGGCACTGATTGCTAGGCCCGCTTCGCAGTTCCTTCTTGATCCGCAGTGTTTATGGAGCTCTTTTATGCGGGCTCATTATAGGGAATGGACTCCTATAGACTTTCAGTCTTCCCATGGTTATTCTTCTTTTTGGAAGGAGGTTTGCCGGCATGTTCCAACAATCTTGGACAACATTTCGTGGATGATAGATGATGGATCCTTGGTAGATGTTCAAGATACATGGATTGCTGAGCTCCCCCTCTCTCTGGCCTACTTTCATCAGCATGGATATTCCTAGCAGCATGAGAGTTACGGACTTAATCTCTCAGGATCATACTTCCTGGCACATTCCCACGGTGTTTCGATTCTTTGGAGAGGAGTTATCGCGTAGGATACTCTCTATTCCGTTCATACCGGGCCACTCACTGGATACCATAGTTTGAAAGAGATTGTGACTATCTATTGCGCCTACTCGGAATCTAATGAAGATCTATAGGCCACAGTCTCAGTACATGATGGATGTTGCGTGGGTCTGAAAGCTTCCTATCCATCCCAGAATACAGCTTTTTATCTGGAAGCTCAAGTAGAACTAGCTTCCCACCTGCTCCCTGCTTGCTGGGCGAGGAATGCCCATTCAGCCACCTGCCCATTATATGGTCGGAAAGAGGAAACCACTGATCATGCCATTTTTAGCTGTCCGAGAGCGAGACAAATCTGGCAGATGTTGGGATACCATCCTAGGAAGGATCGTACTGGTTCTCGACGGCTTGCCCTTTTGAGCACATTCGGAGGAGAAGCTGATAGCAGGGCACTATTTGGGCTGCCACAGCCTATCAGATCTGGTTATCGCAGAACCAGCTTATATTCACTGATGATGATGTTTCTTCTCACAAGGTTGTAAGGAAAGTCATATCTTTATCTGCAAATACAACTCCATGGTTCTGCACTTGATTCTGACAATTCTGGCCACTGAGACTCCTTTGCTGCTTCGACAGTGCACCGACATACGGTCTTTATATCTTGGGAGCCTCCCCTTCAGGATTTGTCAAAATCAATTTCGATGGGAGTGTGAGAGCTAGATGTGCTGGCTCAGCTTTTATCATCCGTAGAACTGATGAAGAATTATTAGCGGTGGGTGGCTTTGGTTTCCTAGACTCCTCAGTTTCTCTGGCTGAGCTTTATGTAGCTTGGATAGACATTTCGTACGCTACTCGGATCCTTCATGCTCAGTGTCTCTTCATTGAGGGAGACTCTACTACTGTCATCCAGTGGCTTCGGTAGGATTACTGTATTCATGTTCCAAACAACCTATTGCTACATGACATCTGGGCTACCCTTAAGAAGATTCATACTGGCCAGATCCGTCATGTTTATCGAAAGCTAATGCTGCGGCAGATTGGATGGCGGCCTTTATGGCCTATCACTCCGAATTTTGGATATGAAAGCAGAGAGACCCCTACCCTATTATATTAAAGCAAATACCATCTTCTGATGTATCAAGCTTGATTCGCATTAGACTAGTGTGATTACTCATCTTTTTCAAAAAAAAAGAGAAAAGGAGGCATTGACCACCAGGGGTAGCTGGCCTCTTCTAGAAGGGGGCCCTCTTGTCAGGCACACCCTTTAATAGGTGGCAAATAACAAGGGTGTTGGCGACTAACCATGGATGAATGGCCCCCTTTTTGGATCCCATCCAAGTGGCCCGAGGGTTGACCCAGGTTTAGTCTTGATCCTACATAGTCCAATTCTTGTATTCCAATATTCCAAATTATTTCTCTAACTTGATCTCTTATCTAATGAAATCTAGATCTTTATTGAATCAATCTATGAGAGAATAATCAATTGAAATCTTATTTCAATTGACATGAAGATAGATGGCACATACTAGATGCATTATTAGGACACGTTAATTTAGATTCCCACTCTTTAAAGATCTATTCCTTCAACTCTGCTTAGTCATAAATTAGCTTCATGATGCAACGTAGAGTTATGGAGCCCATGCATTACCGAATCTGTTGGTGAGTAAGATGAAACCACATAGTCCCTAATCCTATACAAGGTACATCCTACAATTCAATCTTTAATCATTCTATCGTCCTTGTATGACCATAGAGTATTGCATCGTTAAACCCTAGCTATATGATTTCATGGCTCACTAGAATTTTGGATCGTGTTAAACATCCTTTGTGAAATTGTTCATGCGAATCCTTTTTGAAAAATAATTACTTATTAACTATAATAAATTAAGAAAATAATTATTTTCAAAACTATTAAAGTTACTATTAATTATTACTATAATAAATTAAGAAAATAATTATTTTCAAAATTATTAAAGTTACTATCTGACCAGATCTCATATGTTGGACATGTTTCCATTCTAATACAGATAGCATAGTATTATGATAGCTTTAATATTGGATAACTTGATCCTCACTCATATTTGACTCTAATAAATCATTAAACTCTCGAAAGGACATATTCCAAGGTACCATAGCCGACCATATGGGTTTTGCTACAAATTCATTGACCTCTAGAATATAACAAGGTATCCTATCCTTCAGCCCAAATGACCACTTGCAAGCTCATGCAACTAGTTAATACCTCCAACCCTGACAATGCTTCTGAATTGTATTGTTAGTATTAACCGTTCAGTGAGATGGCATGCCCAACTGTCAGTGCAAGGTCTCACTTCAATGAACAAGGAACTCCATGAAGTTATTGTCCACCTCAGCAACCTTATAGATGTGATGCCCGACCTCACCCATCATATTTCGAGTACTTAGGAATAGCTAATTATCTCTGTGAAAAATATTCCATCCACTTGAATGAACCATTGGAGCACTGGTAGACTCTTCAATGGTATGTGACACATATCTTATACTTTATATAACTATGTGGATAGAAGATAGTGTTACGCCTTGGCTATGCGGCGCGCGATGAGGTTGCGCGCAGGCCAAGCTCTGCACATGGCAGTGTCCAGTTGCAAGGCTGCTCGTGTCTGCAGAACCCCCGGGGTAGCACAGTGCAGGATGCTGCGCAAGTATGGTGAGAGGGGCTTTGGTCGCATGGTGCATGGCTGGTGCACGCAAAGGCCGAGGCCACTCTAGGAACGGCACGCTGCCCTTGGGCATGCAGAAAGGCCTTAGGCACGATGCCTAGGCCGTTGATGCGCGCGGAGGCGTGCGCAGCCGGCGCTGGGCGCTGGGCGCGCAGGCCGCACACTGGGACGTGCAGGCGCGCGCAGGCCAGCGGCGGGCGCTGGGCGCGCGCTGCCCTATGCGGGCGCAAGCGCGCACGAACCAGCGGCGGGCTCTGGGCGCGCGCTGCCCTGTGCAGGCACACGCGAGTGTGTGCGTGCGTCAGCGGCAGGCGCCGAGCACGCACACGGTCATGTGGGGCGCGACGGTTGGCCGTTGACGTGCATGACTTTGGCGGTTGGCCGGCAGGCAGGTCCATGCCATCCTGGCACGTGACCCAACCGTTGGCCGGACCAACCTGGCCCGCTTGGCTCGTGCACGCGGGATGAATGTGGTGCCAGGCGAGGCCAGATCTGCGGAGGGATAGCAGATCGCGCAGAGGATCCTGAGATCTTCGGCCAGATCTTGCGAAAGCTGGGCCGGATATTTTGGAGCGTTAGCCGAAGATTTCGAGGGATTTAGCCGAGATTCTCGCGGGCGGATCGCACGACGCGCTGCTAGCATGGCAGACGCATCCGCGATGCTGGGCCCGTGGCCGTGCGGGCAGCATGGCTGGGCGCGCAGCAGGCGCACGCGCACAGTGCCGAGCGCGCGCCTGGGCGGTTGTAGTCAGTTCGTTCAACAAGGATAGATCCGATATTTTGGGATTTTTTGGAGATAGCTTTTGTGGATAAGGCTTATCCATTGGATGAGGCAGTGGCTAATGTCGGTTGGGCGGGCCTATATAAGGCTGGGCGGACCCTAGGCCTTGGCATCCGAGGAGATCCGATCCGAGCAGATCAGACTTCCATCAAAGGAAATCCAAGTGGAGGGGATTTCCAAAGGAAGAAGACCATCAGAGTAGTTCGGGTGGACCACCAAACGACCAGAGGAGGCTTCGTGAGGTTGGCGCGACTAGAACAGCAGAGATCGCAGCGGCGAAGGTCTAAGTCAGGCGGACTTAGGCGAGCACAGGACGTGGCCGACACGCACAGGTGGTGCACGGGTGCGAGGCATCCACAGGTCAGTTTTCGTTGAGTGAGGTTGGGGCGGGCACTTTAAGAGATCTTTACTAGGGACAAAGAGGAGTGTCTTTGTAGCCTTCAGGCAACCTCATTATTTTTCAATTAACTTAGTGAAGAGTTCTTTGGTTGGGAAAGCTTTGCTTTTTATATATCGTGTGTTTGGGTGGGACTTTGTCTTTGAGGGATTTTTATTCATTATTCTGGGGTCGAGGCTGGTTAGGGGAAGGATTTCTCTAACGCCATCACCGGTAGATACAAGGACCTAGTGGCCATAGGAGTGCTTGCGCATGCCGATTGAAAGCCCGGTGACAAATAGGTATCAGCGCCCGGTTGAAGACAAGTTCCAAGCAAGTCCAAGCATAATGGCGAGAGCGGTAGGAGATCGCATGACCCGTTTGGAGGGTATTGTGGGAGATCCAGGAGAGGGATCGGCCATGAATCTTGTAGCTGTGTGCATAGAGTTGAGCATGCAGTTGGCTGAGTTGCGGGCTTCGCACAACCAGTTGATGAGGCGCACGAGGGGCTGCTTCGCGACCTCGAGCATTGAAGCATGTAACAACAGCGATCAGATTTGGCCATGGAGGAGCGATTGAAGCTTCGGATCCATGCTTTAGAGCAGAAGGTGATCCGTCTGAGGCAGGAGGCGCGGAGTCCAATCCACATGATCGGCGCTTCGACAAAGGAAGCGAAGGTCAGGGAGCCAAAGGCCTTCGACGGAGTCAGGAGTGCGACGGAAGTGGAGAACTTCATATGGGATATGGAGACTTACTTCCGTGCGGCGAAGATCCCAGCACCCGATCAGGTGGATCAGGCCTCGACATATTTGGAGGGAAACGCCAAGCTCTGGTGGAGGACCAGGATGGCCGAGGATGATCGTGCAGGGCGTCCCAGGATCGAGACTTGGGATATCTTCAAAAGGGAACTGAAGGCTCAGTTCCAGCCGAGCAACGCAGGGTGGCTTGCTCGAGAGAACCTGAGGAAGCTGCGGCAGACAGAGAGCATCGGGAGTACGTGGCGCAGTTCAGCAACCTACTTCTAGTGGTGACCAACATGTCCGAGGAAGATAAGTTATTTAACTTCCTCGCTGGTCTACAGGGGTGGGCGCAGGCCAAGCTTCGCAGGAGGGAGGTGAGGATATTCCCTCAGCCTTCGTAGCAGCAGAGGTGCTGGTGGACTTTCGCAGCGCTACAACTTCGGGTAGCGATGGCCAGGGCAAGGGCAACGCAAGAGTGCGTCACCACCGCGTAGTCGAAAAGGCAAGGAGAGTGTTCCACACGTGCAGCAGCAAAACCAAAGGGACAGGCGAATTTCGATGGATGCTTCATATGCGGATGGCCGCATCTCGCACGGGAGTATCCACGAAAGGTGGCAGTAGCGGCCGTCACTACCCAGGCAGACAAGGCGTCCGAGAGCTCGGAGGATGAGCCAGTAGCGAGGATGGCCCCGCTACAGTCCATCAACACTTTGGCCGCGAAGGAGCAACGCCAAGGTCTGATGTACGTGAGGGCTCGGGTCAACGGGAGATAGTGCGGGCCTTAGTTGACTCCGGCACGACACACAATTTTCTGAACCGAGGAGCGACGCACAGATTGGGGCTTGGAGCGCTATCCCAGCCTTGTAGGGTGAAGCCAGTCAACTCCGAGAAGTTGGAGTCTTTGGGCCAGCAGAGGCCACATTGGAGGTGAGCTCATGGACTGGGCACTGCAGCATGATGGTCTTGCCGATCGACGACTACGACCTGATACTTGGGATGGACTTCTTTATCAAGAGCAATGCCGTGGTCATGCCTCATTGGAGGGGCATCTTGGTCCAAGAGGCATCCTTACTTCGTTCCAGTGGAGGGATGCGTAGACAGTTGCGAAGGGTGGAGGCAAGAAAGTGCCCCACCACCAGACTTGAGGTTGTGCGACAACATCACACCTAAGCGACGCGTGGGAGAGCCTAGGCACGAAGGCCTGCGGTAGGAGGCGGCAGGCGGGATGGCTCAGCGAGTGGGCTATCCAACTGAGGAGGCATCAGGGGGTGCACGTGGCAGGTGGCTGCGTTGGGACTCGGGAAGGCTTTGGTCAGGAGGGCCAAGGCATACGATGACGAGGTGCGTCAGGAGATGCTTTGTGCGGCGGCATGGTGGCCGACGAGGGTGTCGATATTTCAGCGGAGGGAGGATTGTTACGGCCTTGGCTATGTGGCGCGCGGTGAGGTTGCGCGCAGGCCAAACCCTGCACACGGGCAGTGTCCAGTCTGCAAGGCTGCTCGTGTCTGCAGAACCCCCGGGGTGGCACAGTGCAGGATGCTACGCAAGTATGGTGAGAGGGGCTTTGGTCGCACGGTACGTGGCTGATACACGCAAAGGCCGAGGCCACTCTAGGGACGGCACGCTACCCTTGGCATGTGGAGAGGCCTTAGGCACGATGCCTAGGCCGTTGATGCGCGCGGAGTGCGCGGGCCGACGCTGGGCGCTGGGCGCACACGGCTGCACGCTGGGATGCACAGGCATGTGCGGGCACACGCGAGCGTGCGTCGGTGGCGAGCATCGAGCACACGCACGGTCATGTGCGGGCGCGACGGTTGGCCGTTGACGCGCGTGACTTTGGCGGTTGGCCGGCAGGCTGGTCGTGCCATCTTGGCACATGACCCGACCGTTGGCCGGGCCAACCTGGCCCGCCTGGCTCGTGCACGCAGATGGACGCGGTGCCAGGCGGGGCCAGATCTGCGGAGGGATAGCAGATTGTGCGAAGGATCACGAGATCTTCGGCCAGATCTTGCGAGGCTGGGCGAATATTTCGGAGCGTTAGCCAAGATTTCGGAGGGATTTAGCCAAGATTCTCGCGGACGGATCGCGCGGACGCGCTGCCAGCCTGGCAGACGCATCCGCGATGCTGGGGCGCACGACCGTTCGGGCGGCACGGCCGGGCGCGCGCAGGTGCGCGCACAATGCCGGGCGCGTGCCTGGGCGGTTGCAGGCGGTTCGTTCGGCAGGGACAGATCCGATATTTTGGGATTTTCTGAGATAGCCTTTGTGGATAAGGCTTATCCATTGGATGAGGCAGTGGCTAAGGTCGGTTGGGCGGGCCTATATAAGGCTAGGCGGACCCTAGGCCTTGGCATCCGAGGAGATCCGATCTGAGCAGATCAGACTTTCATCAAAGGAAATCCAAGTGGAGGGGATTTCTAAAGGAAAAAGACCATCCGAGTGGAGTTTGAGTGGGCCACCAAACGACCAGAGGAGGCTTCATGAGGTTGGCAAGCTGCTGGATCAGCGAAGATCGCAGCGGTGAAGGTCTAAGTCAGGCGGACTTAGGCGAGCATGGGACGTGGCCGACACGCACAGTGGTGCGCGGGTGCGAGGCATCCACAGGTCAGTTTTCGTTGAGTGAGGTTGGGGGGGCACTTTGAGAGATCTTTGTTAGGGACAAAGAGGAGTGTCTTTGTAGCCTTCGGGCAACCTCATTATTTTCCAATTAACTTAGTGAAGAGTTCTTTGGTTGGGAAGGCTTTGCTTCCCGTATATCGTGTGTTTGGGTGGGACTTTGTCTTTGAGGGATTTTTATTCATTGTTCTGGGGTCGAGGCTGGTTAGGGGAAGGGTTTCTCTAACGCCATCACCGGTAGATGCAAGGACCTAGTGGCCACAGCGAGCGCTTGCGTGTGCCGATTGAAAGCCCGGTGACAATAGTCATGGTTTCTCAACTTCTTTTATATTAAAGATGCAAATGGCTTTTAGAGCACAACTTACTTCCAACAGTTTCTTTCTTTAAACCCAGCAAACTACTTTTCTTGGTACTTTATCATAAGCTTTTTCTAAGTTGACAAATATCATATGCAGAACTTTTCCTTTTTATATATTTTTCCAATTCCCTAGGTCAAAAGGTAGATTCCATTATCAACCTTTTAGGCATAAATCAAATGGGTTATACGAAGCTGTTGCTATTTTTCGTAATCTTGGTTCAATACCATTTCATCTAATCCTCAAGTGGCTTGTAAGTTTAATTTCTAAATAATTAGAACAATTTTGCACATCACCTTTATTTTCATAGATAGGTACCATAATGTTTTGTATCAATCAACTAGTATTTTCTTAAATTTTTAAAATCTCATCAAATAAGTTAGACAGCTAAGTCAACCTAATATCTTCCATGATTTTCCAAATCTTAATACATATTACATCTGGCCCTAATGCTTAGCCCTTTCCATTTTTTTCTCAAATTATTTCTACCTCACTTTTATTAATTGTAAAATAGAACCCTGATAGTTTTGAAACCATTTTTCTTTGGTAAAGATTTCAATGGTACAATCCTCATTTAACCATTTCTTGAAATAATATCTGCATTTTTCTCTACCTTCCTCATCTTTCACCAGTATCATCTTATCCTCACTCTTAATGCATCTGACATGATAAAAGTCATAAGATATTCTCTTGGACCTCACTCTTAATATATCTGACATGATAAAAGTCATTAGATATTTTCTTTCCAATTTTAGCTATTTTATAAATTTCTGTCAGCTTCCTTTTAAGCTAACCTATTATTTAATCATCTACTACGTATTTAGCCATACTAACCTTTTCACAATTGTCTTATCCTCTTTATATCTTTTAAATTCTCCATATAGTCTGTTCGTTAAATGATTTAGATCAATAACATTTTACCTTAATGCCTCTTTGTTATTGCACGATCAAGTTCCCTTTCATGTGTATCTTCTCTCCTTTTAACTCTTCAAGAACATCTTAGCAATCTTCTTAATAAAATCGGCCATCCAGCCTTAAATTTGATTTGGCTCGATTTTTAATTTCCTATTTCTCCTGTTCAATAACTTTTATACATAAATCATTATATATGCACATATGATATATGTGCAGTATCAATTCAGGGTAACATGATTGTATTTCTTTTGTCTTTTAGCTTATTTGTCCTTAGATGCCAAAATTGGGAGACAGTGCATGAGTGGATACAAGTGTGGTTTCGGAAAGTGGACTTTCTGAAGAAAGAAAGCATTTAAGAAATTGGTCCCAGTTCAAACATTTGGGGAGCTTCTGAAGTGGATACATTACTTTATATGAAGGTTTCCTATTGATAAAACTTGTGGTTTAGAGATTAACAAAGCTCTACATATGAAAAGTAGTCATTTTGCTCCATCTAGACTTTCAAAGACCAGGAGACTAGAAGATGTACTCCTCTGTTGCATAGGTAGATCTCTCTACCTAAAACTGACTCATAGGTTACATGACAATTCCCTCACCAACCAAATTCTTCCCTGACCAGGAAATTGCTGCTAGACAAGGGTTAATGTCTGACAACCAGCTGTAAAATTTGCATTTTGTGTTGACCTTGGGAATTTCACCCTCTCGACCCACCATCTGGCCTCATTCTATCTCTACGTTATATCTTAACATGAAAAATGACACAATTTCATTTCTATCATGTATGCATTCGTATTGATTTTCAACCTCTATACATCTAACCAGATAATGAGAAATTTTGAATGATTAAAAAGCCTTTAGCTATTGATCTTAGTGATAATCAGAAACCTCAATTCATCTTAGTATTGATCACCTGCCAATACTGTTGAAATATTCATGTTTTAAAACCTCAGTTGAGAATGGTCGTGGAACTTCTTCTCTAACAGTTGAATGCAATTTTGAAGTCCCATGCATCACTACAAAGATGAGATGCATCCCAGGACCTGCCCAGTGCCTCCATTTCATGGTACAATCTTGCCGATCCTATACAGTTAAATTGTCAATGTCCATTAAAATAATGACAGCTTTCTTGGGATCCCAAAGTTGAGTTACAACAAGATAAAACAAATATGGATGGATTGCATTCATCCTCATTACACTGTATGCTTAGAGATGCTTCATATAAGCATATTAACACACATGAGAACAAACAGAGCGATTATCAGAATTAGGAAATGTACAAAAGACATTTATCTTTTAATGCTAGAGTAGTAACGTGTGCTCAAATGTGGCAAAAATCTATTAATGTGACCAATATTATATTCTACTGAACAAGGGACCTGCACGATCTATCAATCTAGACAATGTAAAAGATTATACCTGAAAGGCATTAACTGATGAGTTGACTAATATTTCCGGAACAAAAAATAAACAAGTTAGCCATGCCCATGAAAGAAGTTTCCTGTTACACAGCAACAAAACCATCAAAGGAACCATCGTGTCATTTTGAAGGATAACTCTCTTATTGACTTCAGAAAGATGTAAATAACAGGAGGAAAACCAAAAATATATGTTCAGGGAAAGAAATACCACTCAAGATCATGCCATATTGCCACAAACGTGAAAATGACCCACACATTAAGTAGCTTTCTTTGAGAACCACCAAGTGGAATGTACATGTACCTACAGTGATAATTTACTATTATCCAAGATTTTTGAAAACAATCAAAATAAAAATTTAATTAAAAAGAAACATTGAAGACAACCTGACAAGCCATTTGTTGAATGATGCATGCCAGCTTTTCCAGAAGCCCTCCAAATTATAACAATTGTTGATACACTTAGGCATATTCTCCGGAGCCTCAATACCTCCTACCTGCAAATTAACGTCTTATTAATTTAGATTCAGAATCAGCAAAATCCAGTGTAGTCGAGTAAAATGGAAGTCATAGGCAGTAAGAAGAAAAAAGAGAGTAAATCAGAGCAGACAACTAAGAATCGAATCAGACAGTGACTCCCCAGTTGCCGACAACACAAAATGCCAATAATATGAATTTACTTATCAGGGACACAAGAAATTAAAGAGTATATCAAGAAAGTGATATTCAAGTTTCAGGATGATTACCAGTGACCAGAACCTAAAATAGCGCCAAATAAGAAGGAACTTTAACCACATAAAATTAAGGACCTGTCACAACATAATGCTATTAGTTATTAGTTGTCAAAAAGTTTTGCAAACAATATCAAGAATGTGATATATATAGCTAAAAGAAAATGCAGCAGATATACAGTCACCTACTGATGCATTAAAATAACCTAAATGCAATATTTAATTGAAATGGATAAACTCTATCAATATCATCAACTGCATAACTAGCACAGTAGCACCCCAAGTCTAGACACTCACTTTTGGTAACCAAAAACTAAATTGCACAATAACTTATCATTAGAAGGCTAAATTTTTAGAAAGTTCAAGGGGATTCTGCAATTGAGCTTAAGGAGAAGAAGACTATGCAATTAAGCATGTTTTATGATTATAATAATAATAAAGACATCTTTCTTTCCCAGCTGATATTAAATATTATTTTGTTGCTGAAGTGATATACATGCATAAGTTTGTAGGACATTTGATCACTTTATTCATAAGTTCCACAATATGCAATATTCCATTAATCTTTTTTAGACAAGGAAAAAATTAAAGACAACAAAAATAATCAAGAATTAAATAGAGTAGCATTACCATTAATCTAAAATCTAGTGGACATAATGCCTATCAGCCCTATCTCTTTTTAACTTATTTTATAACAATTATACTTTCAAAGCCTAATGGCAGTTGAAGAATGAGCAAGTTGCTTCACCAATGAGAAAATCCAGTGCAGAATGTGACATGAACAAGAGTTACACAAACTAACTCATATCAATTTTTGTACTCCTGAAAATAAATCAGTTAAAATAGAACTTACTCATTAAGAAAATATGAAAAAAAAACTGTAACAAGTGTCAAACACCTAAATTTAATGCTTGTATCTAGACTGGACCATGTTGTCATACAGGAGCATAGAAGCATAGCTTGCACATAGTTGCATGATAAGAACAGATACAGGACAGTTCAAAATTCATGGCAGGAAAGGAAAACAATTTGAAGAAGCATAATACAACATATACATGATATATATCAGTATTAAGATAGCTCTGATAAACAGAATACCACATAATAACTGAAGCACTTTTAGGAAAACTAAAACCATGATATATCAAGCAGGTAGCAAACAAAGTGAGCCACAAAATAGCCTTATAATACCACAGCCTTAAAAAAAAAACAACTCAGAAAATGTCAAAAAAAGTTTGTCTCTCAAAAAGTTAAAGAATTAGAAAATAGACTAATATTTTTTTTTCTCAATATCTAATTATTTGAAAAGGCGAAACTAACTCTTGTAGGAGTATAGGTGTTTAAGAACCAAGCTCGAGCAAGCCAAGGCATGCTGAAGTTTAGTTCAAGTTGTAATTGAGCCAAGAACATGCTTGACATGGTTAATTTGGGTACAGCTCAATTTGTTCAAAAAATTCATTTGAGAAATTTGTGAGAGCCTGAGGCAAGAGTTTAAATACTGGTACTGATCCTGCATCAGTTTTATTATGGATAAGTGCAGTAGTGGTACAGTTGGTACAAAGCAGTTCAAGACAATATCAACACCCCACAATCATACCAGTGCCATTTTCCTGTAGATATGGTATGATACTGGTCGGAATGTATCGAATTGGCGGTATCTGATCCCTTAGCCTGAGGTTTCATAAGGCTTATATATGTATACACCTACATATGTGCATACATGTACTAACACAGACACAGAAGCATACACGTATCTTTGTATCCTTATGTGGTATTTAAATGCTTCACCCCATCTCAGTCATCAAACTCAATCTAAAGGCTACTAAGATCATTGTCAATTAATGAGAACTTGAAATTCATATTAGATAAGTAAACCTATCATTTATTTACACTAGGGTCCTGTTGGGATGCTGGTTATGGGATGGTTATGTGGTGGATATAAACTTAACAAACAAGTGCCAAAAATGGTGTGATGGGTTTATCTAGTCAATGCCTCAAAAAGTGGCTTAATCAGGTTAAGTTTATTTCATAGGAGGAGGTAAAATAGGTTTAAGTACTAAAACTCTCTTAAAATAGGTTTAAGTACTAGAACTCTCTCTTCTCTCTCTACTTCTTCACTTTTTTACACAACCTATCCCAGTAACCCTCAAACATCAGTGAGACATTAAATAATTCTAACCCATGGTTATTTGATTAAGAGATGGCAATGGTTCAAGCTGTCTACCCCTATTAGCTATTTGGGAAGTCAAGGCCTAAATAAATTAGATGTATATTTGCATGTTTGCATGCATAAATATATGGATACATACGTAATATGTGTGCATATCTAACTTGAGTTCAATCATGCAGAATGCCAATGGACAAGGAAATTCTCAAGCTCAGCTCATTTCCTCATTGAGTGTGCCCTTAACAAGCAAAATACAAAGCAGAACACAAGCTTCTCTAAAACAGCTCACTCTATCGAAAAGGATGTTTTGATTCGTCATTGCTGACAGTCCCCACTATCTATTAGAGACCAGAATTGAAGCCTTCCCCATTATTTGAAATGCATCGAAGATTTCTTCCATTTCCTGCTATCATACAAGGTGTTCATTTGGAAAGTTAGCAATGCGCTACCTAAGCTACATTATCAATTCTTTGCTTCGTTTAGAAATTGAGGGTGTGAAATTGGAGGGAGTATTGCAAGGTTGGGGAGGATTGATGTTGAATGCACATTTTGGTATAGCCTATCTTCCTTGTCTTGGAATTCGAGGTAAAGCTCACGTTTGCAACACCAATACATAAGGTTTGCAAAATCGGTATTGGTGTTGCAAAATCGATACTAAGAATATTTCAATACTTTATTGGTTTGGTATAGTATGATATCCACTCTGTACTAAAATAAGGTTTCAACAATATTTCTCTCTCTTAACCATAGTACTATTCAAAGCCAGGTGGCACGATCGATACGAAGCAGTAAAATGTAGTTTTACTTGCTTTGGACCGGTCCAGTTCATACCAAATTGAACCTCAATACCATAACAGTATCTTATGAATATGGTATGGTAAGAATGGCGCAAGTCAGTATGATAGACCTAGCCAATACCCTTTAACCTTCTAAGATCTTTTCTTCATGAAATTAGGCCATGTATATATCTGTCACACATCTTGAGTATCAGGAAGAGGTTCCCTTTTAAACAACATCAACAACTTGCATTACAGTCATCACAACAAACATGGAGTCTCTATTGAAGGATAAGCTAGAAAATATGCCATAATTATTAGCCATATATTATTACATAAAGAAAAAGGATGTTTATGAACACCTTGTGAAATTTTTATCTCCAAAAGATAAAATACCCTTCCAACCTACAAAAGGATTTGAGTAATAATTTGAGAAAAAATAGTTGCTCACAATTATTAACTTTATCATCACTGGCAATAAAAGAAAAGGTCAAAACATTCCAGCATCAATTTAAATCAAGAAGATAGAAATGAAACTTCAAGAAGGTACTACCACTTTAGTTCAACTCGTTTGTAGACACATTATTTCCTTGATCCTCAGTACTTTGTCACCAAGAAGCAGTAAATAAATATAGCAGCATGTGATGATTGGCAGTTTTAATTTCAATCTTCATTCACCTATGACACCACTGGCAAGTAGCTTACAATTAATCTCAATATGGAACCTAAAGCATTTCCAAAGGATGTGATTACATCCACTAAAAAGGAGCCTTCACCCCCAACATATGTAGCACTTCTATCCTTCACAACTGGATTGATGCTTAGGATGGAGCTAAAAGCAGTATTACCGTCTCCACAAAGTGACAATGACACCGGATGAAAGATAATGTTACAGTAACCTTACATGATGCACTGTGAAACAAGGGTCCAAATTCACAACATGTGATCAACTTAACACAATGTATACTCAAATTTCACTTTTCATGATGTTGCAGTAATATTCGCACATAGCTTATTTGTCCAAGCTTAAGCATTAAGCAATAAAACTTATCCTGAATAATTAGTTCATTTATAGATTCACAACTGAAAAAAACCAAGCCCAAATCCAAACTGAACCATGTCTGGTAATTTGCATAAGAACTGATCTGATTGCAGATCATTTTTGCAAGCTCTGAACTGATAACCTAAATACACAGCAACATTAAAGCAACAGAAACACTGAACAAATTTTTATGACAACAGTTGGACATAGAAAACAAATCAAAGTGGCAAATAGTTAACATGTAATTCAAGCTAGATTCAACATTAAAGAAGCAGAAAAGGGGGTCATTGCTTGGTACAATGGTAAAAAGCTTAGGTTGACGAGCACTGACATGGGTTCGCGTCATAGAGGGTACTCACTCTGTGCAAAAAAGGCCAAAGGTTAGGTTGGCCCACAGTTTGCACCTACTAGGATTCCAAATTGCCAGGACCATAACAGGGTAATGCCCCTACCAAGCAGTAGAAAACTTTCTATACGGCTGAAAAAATCCATCATAAAAACAGAATGATTTCCTGATGGTAGACCTTTGAATGAACTAAACTACAGACTTGGGTTCACAACATATTTTGACATGAGGTCAATAACAAATTTAAATCAGTTCAAAATATTTTCATTTTAACGTGTCCACTCAGGATCCTGCATCAATGCCTGGTTTCATCTAACCAACTGATAGCCTTCTTATGAGACTTTCTAAACTCTGTGGTGGCAGGTCTTTTATTCCTCTTGCAACACCAAACCCATCAAGGTCTCAATCATGGAATGAGGACCATGTTGATACTAGTTCATATCAAGCATCCTGGATCATACTGCTGACTGGTAGGGTTTTGGGATGGGTCTGAGACCTTGAAAAATGTAGACTCAGGCTGTCCTTGTTGGAACCAGACACCAAGGACCAATACCAATCAAGACATGCAAAAAAGGCACACTGTTCGCCCTCCACTCCCTTTGTTTGTTGCTGAAATTTGAAAATAAAGAGGAAAAGGAGAAGAGAGTAAAAGAAGGACAAAGGAGAAAAAATAATAAAGAAAACTAGACCAAAGGGAAAATTTATCAAAACTCAGCTGACCCTAATTCATGACCTAAACAGACATAACAAAATCCTAAGCAACAATTAAAAAAATAAAAATAAAAAGGCATCCTCTACATATCAAGACACCAATGCATCCCAAATGTTAGTACAATCCTACCACAGTAATATACTGGTATAGTCCCCAACAAACACCAGGCTTTTAAACCATAGTCATGATAGTACTTGGAAGAAAAACTCCAAGTCTTCCCACAAAACTTAGACATACATGCAGTGATTCAAGTCTACTCAACGTCCCATACCAGAGAGATTTTGGGAGTAGTTTCGACTGTCCCATCCCATCTTATCTCAGACTTAATATATTGAGTCATTGACACTATAATTTTAAATAAATTTAATTTATTATAAAAATATAACTTTCAAAGTTCAATATGTTTAAAAATCAAATAAAACGCTAAAGCTTTACAAATAATTTTTTTTAAAGAAAAAGCCATCCCAAGAAAGTATCGAAATGGCTGACTGGATCGAAAATCAAAATGAGAAGGGACACAAGTGTCTCGTTCTGTGGAAAAATCAGAACATCCCCATCCCACTGGATTTAAAACCTTGCATACATCAACCATTTTTAACCTAAGCTAGATTTTGCATGCATGCATATGTGGACCATTAATAAAGAACAACTGTACTTGTACACATTCTTGGATGTGTACATGTCAAACTGCTACCGATAGTGTGCACTAACATTCATGCCAATTTATATGAAAATTTGATGGCCGCTTATGCACAGAAACCAATTAACACATGCACATTCACATATACAGATATATTATGTCAATGTAGAAAGTTATTTGCATTTACATGGAGAAGATGAACATAGCTAGGAAAAAATAATCATATTTCAGATTCATTTCATGAAAACCACTTTACCTTCATCCTTTCCTACCAAAAGTACAAGCACAAATATAAAATTAAGCAGGAACAGAAGTACTCCAAATTTTTATCATGAAAGGTTATATCAATGCTAAAGCACTGAATGGTTATGAGAAATAATTATAAGAATTCAATGGTAGGCGAAGCACTTTTAGCTATAAATTTTTCTTAAAATATAAAGAAAAGCCGAATGACAGTAGTTATTACATGCATAAACCAGATGTCAAAAATATATCTTACCCCATAACCAATGATGAAGATCTCGAAAGGTGATAACTGCCTCCACAAGCCACTGCACAATAAAATAATCAAATATGTATTCAACCCAGTCTCAACATGTGATATTTCAAAACTTGTCATTGAATCAAGCTTATTTGTAAAGTCGCTCACCTAATTGCAAATGCATTGTAGTAGAAAAAGTGTGTTATTGTTTCCATAAGGAGAAGGTTGAGAACCCATCTGAGCCCATACCAAGCTATTGTCCAACTGAGTAATTTGTTTGAGGTTCATTTAACTGCAAGATATCTAGTGCATGAATTATGGACCAAAAATGAAGAGGTACGCTGCTTTCTATTGGAAAGGAATATAAGAAGCATATATCTTTTCCAGTCAAAGGGATCGCCAAAAAATTTAGTTTGTCTGTAGCAAAATTTTATTTTCAATATATCAGGGCATCTTTATCCCAAGAAAAAAAAGGAGATCTGATCAAATAAATTATTTATTACTAAATGGCCTAAAGAACTAATAGAAGCATTTTTTATTTTGATTATTTTAAATCAAGATTCTAAATTTCATGGGACAAAGTTATCCTAGTTTTTCTATGGCATGAGATGTCCCATGTCCCGTCTTGATCATGTGACCATTCAGGCATTCCGGTATTTGCTTAGGATGCTTTTTTTTTTAAAAAAAGATATTATAAAGTTTTAGTCATTTATTTAATTTTTAAACATATTTAAACTTTAAAAGTTATATTCTTATGATAAATTAGATCTATTTAAAATTAATACTTTAGCTAAGATAAGATGAAACGGGATAGCCAAGATCGGTCTCGAAATATCTCTGAGATGAGATGTTCTAGTTGTCTTTGGCCCTCGTTCTGCTAAGACTTGAATCACTGCTTTAAATAAAGCTTCACGTACCACAATATCAATTAAGCAGATATGATACTGACCTGTTTTGCAAATGCATTGAAGCTTATAATGGGTCCAGCTATATAAAGCGGTGCATATATCAAATAGCACATATACATATTAAATGAATATTTGTCACTGGGCATGCTTCTCTCCTGCCAAATTTAAAGAGAACAATAAAGGCTGCTACACTCAAAGAATCAAAGTGGATAAATCAGAAAGTATTTAAATACATACCACATGAAAAGACTGCAAGACCCACATAAATAAACAACAAAATCAACACAAGTAAGTTCAAGATTGTGAATTTCCATGACGATAAAATAGGCAAATACTGTCTAAATATGTACTGATAATCATTATATATCAAAATACTGATAATTTATTTATGTATTACTTGGACTGAACAGGCCATAAGCGAACACTGAGAACATTGATAATTGGAAAATGAAACAAGAACTTCAAATACTTCTACACTGTCAAGAAAATTAGAGATAAACTAGAGTTGCTTAAAAGTCAAAGGATTTGGACAGTGGATAAATGAAAGATGCAAAGCTGACAACCAACATAGTACGCCTTATATGTTGCAAGAGTTTGCTTCAAAGATAGCAGACTTCAAATTGTTAACTCTCTAAAGAATAAAATAAAGTTGGATTTCAGATGAAGGATCCATAAGAATCATGGTTTGCTTCAGCACTAAATCAAGAGTATGAGGATACGTTCAAAGAAGCTTCATTAGAGGCATTCATGGATTTATTTAGAGAAGAGTGACACATAACAGTAGTCTGCTGTCTTTTACTACATTTAAAAATAGGAAGTTAAAGACAATAAAGAATTAATGAATTATAGATTTGCATGTCCTAAAATCCAATGCCATCACTAAATTTTGGGAACACTTGTTCATGATTTGTTCACCGGAAACCAAAACTTGGAAGAGTATTTTTATAGAGTTAAAAATATCACTTTATTTTACTTTATATTTCAAATAAAAATTTAGAAAAACATGTATCTTTTATATATCAGAATGTATACAATAACTGCAATAATAGGACAATTTTATATTTCACAGAAGCAAAACTCAGAAACAGGACTTTCTTAAATTTTGACATGATCATCAATACCTTTTGCTAGTTCTTCTTTCTTTTTGTAAATTTTCTATATTTCTTAAAATTTGTAAGCATGTTTTAGTAGTCTTTATTTGATACCAGACCTTGTGTCAATATTGCTCATATCATTTTAGCCTTGTAAAGTAAATAAATGGGGAAGAATTTTGAATTCAGATATCATTAATCATTAAACTGCAAACAGAACCTCTAAATATCAAGATTTTCTTAGACATCAACTAGACCCATGTGAAATATCTATTATAGAGCACTTAAACTTACCAGGAAAATACTAAGCCTCCCCTTTTTCCTTTCAGTACAAATGTGCCTATATCATTTTAATTTTTACCATGCTATCTCCACTAACTAGCTGATATAACATGCAATTGCAAACAGAACATCAATCATGGTTCAGAAGACCGCCCATGTGTTAATTCTTGGGAGATCTGGAAGGAAACTAAGTTATCTTGTGACTGGAAGGAAGTCTTCATGATAATTTAGTTCTATGGCAAGTCAAGTCTTTCCACTTCAAGCATGAGTAGTACTATTTAGCTTCATAAGGACAGTTTTGATTGAGTTTGACCTTCAATTCCTTTCCAATCACCCATTATCATCTTATAGCTGAGGACAAGGTTAGTCTTGGCCAAAACTGATCCATTTCAGCCAAAACAGACCAGTTGGACAGAATAAGTTGGTTTCAGCCAAGAGCCATCCAAATCTGACCAGAAGTTTTGATTTCAGTTAGTTCTGGCTAGTTTCAAGCAGCTTCTGCAGTTTTGGCAAAAACTAACCAAAATATGCTTAATGGTTTCTAAAATGTGTCCATATTATTCGATGACATGTTGATCTAAAGTCCTAATGATTTAATATGTGTTATTTTTGCTTAAGATTTGTTATCATCGTGGATAAGCTGAAGTTTTGATCTCAGTTAGTTCTGGCTAGCTTCAAGCAGCTTCTGCAGTTTTGGCAAAAACTAACCAAAATATGCTTAATGTTTTCTAAAATTTGTCCATATTATTCAATGACATTTGATCTAAAGTCCTAATGATTTAATATGTGTTATTTTTGCTTAAGATTTGTTATCATCATGGATAAGCTGTGATCTTTCTTAGTGTCCATACTTATTATTAGAAAGTCGTGCATGTTTGTACTTGCCTAGATGAAGCCTTTTCTGCTTTCTTTGGTAATAAAATGAAATACTAAAATTAAATAATAAAAAAAATGGTTTTCATTTTGATGGACATTTTCTTGCTTAGATGGCTTATTCTTATGAAATAGAATGAAATATATGAGATGGGTATTGCTTGCCTTGATGGATCTCATTAAAATAAAATAGAATAAAATACATTTATATGAAGATTATCTCGAATTCTTGATTACATTTATTATAATTAAAAAAATGAAATATTCTTAGAGAAAGGATTGGTTAAATGTAACTACTAAGTAAATATTGGAAAATTACAAAAAAGGAAAAACTAAAGGAAAATTATAAAAAATAGAGAAAATCATGGCATATTTAATGCATTGAGCTTCAATACAATTTAATTCTGTCCTAAAGCTACTCAAGCCACACAAATTGCAATCCTAGATATCTCAAAATAAACTAAAAAGATGTGAAATAGCTTTCTTATTTTTTATTTTTCTTAATTTTTTCCTTTTTTTCTGAATTTTGTGCTGAAACCCTGAAACTCAGACAAACTGCCAAGACCATGAAACAAAAGATTCAACCAAGGGACCATATAACTGAAATCAAATTTTAAAAACTTCGGACAAGGGGACTGATTTTTCCATGCTTTGAAACTTCTAATGTCGAATAATAATTTATAATGCTTCTTTGAAAACTCAAAATGACATTTATCATAATGTTTTAAGTAATAAATATTAGTTGGAGGAAGTGGTGTAGAGAAACATCCAAATACCTGTAAAACATGATAGCATGTCTTTCCAGAAGAACAAATATGGCATCGTTGCATATGTTTCTGCATCCACAATGCAATGAAAACAATTGTAAATTTACCATTAAATAAAAGAAAATATGTTTTAGCTGATTTTTTTAACTTCTGCAATATCAAGTAAAAGATTGATATGTATAATATCAATACACATTGAGGACAATTAACACCTAATTTAAAAACAATAAAATTATTTTAATATTATATTAGAGTTAGAATAACTTTACTTAGAATGAAGAGATTTTTCATTAATATCACAAGGCAAAGGTAAACAAAATGGGGCAATGCCACAAAAGAAAGCTATCCATTCAGCAATGGCTTATTGCAAATATATACAGAGCAAATATCTCCAATAAAGTGCAAAGACTCAACAGAGGATAGGGCATATACTAAGATTGCAACTTCAAATATCTCCCACCTTCCTGAACACCACCTGTTACATATAGGAATATTGTGATAATGCAGAGAGTACCAATTTTTTTTTTTGAGGTGGCAGATAGTACCATATCATGCAACATATTCTAGTACTTATCCATAATATAAACACCCTAACCCAAACCCTGCATTTCCGTCCACCCTGGAAAATAAATAAATAATAAAACTGTATTAAAGAGAAGAGAGTGATTAGGAGAGGAGTAGAAAAGGATGGTACCATAAGATCTGATACTTGGCTTTGTCATTTCCATTATTTATCAAAAACAAAAATAGTGAATGGTTGGAAGAGGTCCAAGTTACCCTTACCCACGTACCCCACTATTTATGTGTTAATACAGAAAGAGGATACCTCTGCCTTAAGTGCTCAAAATGAAATGAGAAAATTGTGATTTCTTTTCTCTGCCTTTTTTTCTTTGCCCCTTAAGCTGGAGCATAAACAATTTTCATTCCTAGCATGAAATAGGTAAACTCATGTTGAGATCATCCAAAAGCTGTGCTGATTAATCTGTTAATGATTAGGACGGAACTTAAGTGCAGTGCGTCCCTGCGAGCCCTGCGGTTCTCAGTGTATCTCTCTCTTACTTTTTCCTAACCATCATCACTTGAGGCTTAGATGGAGGCTGAGGTGGTGGCGAAAAAGTAAGAGAGAGACAAAGAACTGCAAGGCTCACAGGTACTGCACCACATCTAAGTTTCGTCCCAATAATTATCATGTATTCAAATAAGATGTATTTATCTCTTAGTAAGGAATTTATAAGCTAATGTGACAATCCACAAAGGAATTTATCATCTAATATGACAATCCACATCAACGTGCTCATGGTATAAATACTTAGGTAACGATCACAAGGTATCTTCCTTACATCACTGATAGCAAAACCTACTTCTGTTTCAATGTCTTCATCCACATTTCATACAAGTTGTGGCTCTTGCTATAGCTTTTACAATAGATGAAGTAACATCAGTTTTCTTTTCATTCTTCATCATGAATAAAATCCATCAAGGTGATTTTAAGCAAAAAGAAAATACAAAATATAGGAATGAACTTTAATTAACAAATAAAAGTGGATGCGGAATACCTAAACAAGATATGCTCTAAAACAAACACGTTCTTTAAGCAAACAAACAAATAATGAAATGCAGCCTCATGAGGATTCCAAGCATGTAATCATAATATCATATTTTTTTTCAATTGTAGTATTCTTATACAAATTCAACTTATAAGCAAATTTAAATTGAACTAGAAAGATAAACATTACCTTTTGATCAAAGTGAGCATGTTTATATGACCAATGGTAATCACATCCAAAGCTAATCATGCGTAATACAACTGTTAAACAAGCCATGAGAAGAAACTGGAACTCAATTTCTTTGAAGAAAATTTTTAATCAACTAGGATATGGAAACCAAATTATAACCACGTAATCACTCGCTGTAGATAACCAAATTCAAGTAACAAGTGTTTTTGAATAAATGCATCAAAAATAATCGGAAGCTGATCCCTTAATTTGTAGCAATGAGCAATAAAAATTAGACTGACTTATATCATATCTGCTTATTCATATACTTGGTGCATTTTTTAGCAAATCAATATATGCTTAAATGTAGGCTTAATAAAACAATAAATTAGTTTAATAAATGCTCAGGGATTACACCAACAGAAGGAACAGTTTGAGTAAAAGCAGCTAAATGATTTACATTGTGAGTACAATAAAGCACATCCTTTGTCCTTATTGGTAGGTACTCATGAAAGTAATTCAAATTACATAGGGAAAATGGGAGAAGAGCCTACATAGAGAAGATGATTTGGTGTCTGATTAGGATTAATTCACAGTAAAAACTACAGCCGCAAGCTGAGCTGGTAATATAAGAAAATGTGCTACATGTCAAACAAAATCAAGGGTATGTACGATAGCATCAACTTAAAATCAATTTTGTAAGAGGATGGAGTAAATTTAAAAAAGACTAAAAAGAAATTTAATGGCTATCAATCTAGTGTTCAACTCTTAGTTGAGAAAGAGATCTATAATTTAAAATGCACACCGCATTTTCAGATATATGTGCTTCAAGGTTTACCATACCAGAAATTGGTACTATTTCAATACCAAACTGGTATGATTTGTTACAGGCATACTGTACCAATCGACGATATATTAGTCAAGTGGACCAGGGCCCCCAACTTATGAACTGCCCCAAATCGAGTCGAACCAGGTGGTTCGGTTTGGAGCAATTTGTTTCATTTTTTTACGCCGGTATAGGATTGGTTTAAGGCGGTTCTGATCGATTCAGGGTGGTTTGCCCCTCGTACCAAACCGAGAAACTAAACCGTCTCGATACCAAGCCAATTCATTTCACTTCGAACCATCCAGATAGAACGGTTTAGCATACAATGATGTGCTTAATCATACAGTAATGAAGAAAAAATCAACATCAAAAGAAATTCATGATCCAAAGGAAGATTTAAATACATACCTAGGTTAAAGCATATATGCCATCTAAAAGTACCACGGTAATTATCCAAGAATGCCACGCGTCCCCTGTTTACATCAACTAAATATCATAATGTTAGTACTAGTAATTGATAAAAAAGAAATCTTAATTAAATTTATAATTACATTAATCTGACCATCAAATAACTAACCCAAATAAGGAGAATGAATAGCCTTCATAGACACGGTTTAGTATAAGAAAAGCTATATTGAAAATCCAAAGCATGCTTATGCAAAACCGGGTGCGTGCAAAAATCTGCACAAAGAAAGGATACGACTCAAAGATAAAGAAAATTAATTCAAATATTGGCAAAGATTAGTATTCATCTAGCTAAGCTGCCAGAATAATTTCATATGCTAACCATCTTTATCCCATTAATTTATAGATGCCACAAGAAAAGAGATCAAAATAGAAGACATGACTTTCAAACAAGGTCTTTCATGCCAACCCATACTGACCGTACCACACCACACCAGTACGATACCAAGGTTTGATTTGGTATGAACTAAACCTATCCAAACTGAGCAAAACCACCCAGTACTGATATATACCATCCAATTTTGAGTCATATTATGGTTAAGAGTGAGAAAAGTATTGCAACTCTATCTTGGCATGAGATGCATATCATACCATACCAAACTAATGATATACCATTGCAGTTCTTGATACCAATTTGCGGACATTGCTTTCAGATGTCCATGATTTACTCTTGGATTAATATTGGAGATGAGTATACAGTTCTTCTCATCTATGCAAGCAATTATAGGTGTTTCAAGGAAAGAAATCTGCTCAAGAACATGATAGCAGCCCATATGATTTGTTGCATGATAATTCTAGATGTGTTGTCAATATATTTTCCGATCCCTTCATTCAAGACCCATGAACATGTTAAGTAGGGCATTGAAAAGGAACTCCATTTGTAAAAGGGAATGACAATTGAATTAGAAAAAATGCAAGTGCAATTATATTTAAGGAGGAAAAATATATATCTATAAAGAAAAAGAGATTTGTTTCGCCGTGGGTTAGCCAAACTATTCCGAACCAAACCGGCCCATAACCATAATAGTTTGGCTTCTTGGTTAGGTACGAGGGCCAAACTGCCTGCCCATACCAACCCCAAGACACCTGTACCAAACCGAACGGCCCGATTCAGTCTTATTTAGGGCAGTTCATCTCCTGATCTACCTAACAGATATGCCTCCGGTTCAGTATAGTACGGGCCACATTAAATCGATATTGATTCCTGGTGCAACAAACCTTGGTTTCACCTAATTCTTGAAGTAAAGATGAAACAACACTCCATGCTCTCAAGTAAGGCCTTGGTGGAATTGCACCACCAAGTATGACTGGAGTCACACCCGAGAGACTAATGGAGTGGCACCATCACAGCAGTAGGCCCTCAAGTACAGTTTTCATTCTATGTTTCAAAATATATTCACTATGCACACTTCTTTAATAAAAGTTTTAGAAAGGATCTAAATCTGAGGCAATATGAAACATCAACTCAATAAAACAGATCCTAACCTCAAAAAAGCAAGAAAAACAAACAAAACAAGTTTGTCCTCATCTCACATACTGCTTGAAACCTGAAATGCTGAAACTATATAATGACCAGTTAACTAAGTGTGATGCTTCAAAAATAATCATGTCATTAGTCTATTGAAAAATAATGTAAACAGACTTGAAGATCTCCAATAAAAACATCTAAGTACAGCAGTGATATAATTGATAAATTCTTTAAAATAATCCAAATCCAAATCTTGCCAAAACTCCTTAAATAAAACAAACATAACCTCAGACATAATTCTTGACGAAGAAACCTAACTCAGAAATACAGAAAGTATGAAATCAATCCAAAAGGGATTGCTTACCGCACATTCACTTCAACTCTACAAAATTTTGTTCCTGGTTTAGAGGCTAGGGCCTTAATCATCTTAGGCATTACCTTACTTTCTAAATAAATGGTTAATTGCCTGGACCACTTTATAAATTGAGGACAGAACAACAAGAACATCAAGCTCTGACTCCCTTTCACACCTCTATTCCTCTCTCTTCTTTCATGTATTGCCTCTACTACATGCTTTTCCTTTATTTCCAGGTTTTAGTGCTATAAAGATAGTAGCTGATATTATGATAATAAAAGTAAAGAGAAAAAAAATGCAGTGGCATATTGTTGCACAAGAACATGTTAGCTGGTAAAGGAGAACCTGTTAGCTGATAAAGTTGGGGAAAATTTCAAAATGGTAAATGATGTGAATAGCATTAGGCAACAACAAGAGAAAACAGCAGGAGAGATAGCAAAAGAAACAACATCAATCAAGTAGCAACCACAAGTATCTCATGAAGAATCGATGAATAGCAATGAATTTTGCCATTTACTGAACAATATCCGAATAATTGATTGTCTGGGAATTGTTTGACAAGGATGTAAATGTCAATGAACAGAAAATGTATAAGTGCAGGACTTTCAAATAGTTCGCCTAGATAATATATTTATGTGTTCTATTAACAAATTTTAATTGTATAAGCCTTTGAAATTCCACCAATAATCTAGGTCTTACCTTCCCTAGCACCCATCACTAGGACAACCACTTAAGTGGCATCAAGCATCAGGTAATTTAACTGAACTCAACTCAGCCTTAATCTCAAATTAGTTGAAGTCAGCTACATAAATTCTTTTTCCTCCATTCTGCACAGTGTATGGTTATATTTTTAAACATGTTGGGATATTAAGTCCTTGTTACCTCATCCCATGTAATTTTCGGTCTATCTTTACTTCTCTTTCCTTCTACATGCATCAAAAAATATAACAAGAAATGGGCATATGTGGACACCAAAATAAGGTATTCAGGATAACTAGCATTTGCTTGGGTCAAAGACTTGCACCAAAAATAAACTAACATATATACTCAAATCAGTGGACAACATATATAAATTGGGGACATTTCAATCCTGAGATACATAGCAGCTTCACAATTTTTTCTTGAAAAAAACAACATTTTCAATACTACTCTTTCCAATTTAACAGTTATCAATATGAATTATTATATTTACAAGCAAAATTAGACACTAAATTGAGCAAAAGCACAGACCTTCACTACGAAATAATTCGCCAAGCAATTGAAATAACAAATCCAACACTGCAGTGGTCACAAACTATTTAGATAAGAATCCACAGAATCACAAAATAGCATGAAAACAGAAATTTCATGATCAAGATACATACCAAGCTCCATGAAGATACGACAAATAACATAAAGATAGTATAATCCATATTACAGACATTCCCCTCCCTTTTAAGCAAAAATGATTCCTCAAGATATTTGCCATAAATGTAAAAAACCCCATAACAAAGGTAAGAATAGGCAAGTTTCCACGAAAGTTTCTCCATTGTGCATCAGAAAGATCCTGCAAAAATTGAAAAGAAAGAACAATATAATAAAAAGTCAAATGTATTCAATTTTATCTTTGAGGAGAAGCAGAACTTTAAGTATCAGGCCAAAGGATACAAGAGTTTGATGATCATTACTACAATGACAAAGAACAAGTATATAAGGAGCTAGTTTAAGGGATGTGATAATTAGCCAAACAACTCTTGAAATAAGAATATTATGAAACAGTGGAAATTAGATGGCAAGTACTCACCTTACTTGTACGTATCTACAAAGAGGGTGGCTACATTATGTAGCATCAACATACCTCATCTAAGGAAACAGAGGTGCACAGCCTATCTTCTTCAGAGGAACACATGGGCAGCCCCAAAGGCCATTTTAACCATAGTAAATGGAGAATGGAAAGAAGAAAGTGATGGTAAAAAGAGGTCACCTGTCTTTTGGCTAAATTTTGGCCGTTCCATTCTTCTCCTTCATATTGGTTAATTTAAACTTGGCTCTTTGTTACAACCATTGGATTTAAGGAGAAGCGCTAGCATCCAACATAGGGTTGGTTCTATTAAGGTACATTATTTTCAGAATGAGAGGATGTAACAGATATTTGATGGAAAAAATAATGAAATATCAGTTGTTTCTCATCTCTTCACTCTCTGTCCAGTTATAATTGTCACCCGCTAAAATTCAGCTGGAGGTTCAAGAATTTGCCTCTAGAACACAAGATCACAAATATGGATTTCATGCACCTCACACAAGAATTTTAGATGTGCTGCTAAACTTCAAATCAAACCCATCAAATCTTAGATATTATCATCGATCAACATCAGAGGAAGCCTATACATCAGTTGTATACCAGGGGGAAAGTAGAGAGAAAAGAAGTAGAGAAGTGGCCATGGGACTAATCTTTGGAGGGCTTTAGTGCAATCTCACTGCTTAGAGGATCTTCTACTTCAAGGCTTGCTCTTCAAGAGGTTCTAGACCATGTACAATCATCTTGAACCAAAGAATGATGCTTCAGGTGCTGGTTCCAATCAAATCTATCTTCAACTTTATGTGGATCTATCATTTGTGGAATTCATCTTCGTATTATGATTCTTATTTTCCATCAATATTGCATGAGAGGAAGCAATTCTAGCATAAGGACATGTATATATAGCATATCAGATGGAACATGATGACAAATTCCAGGAAAGGGCTTGTTTCTGACATGTGTCAGGTATGCAAATTTGTTTACTGTAACTACCTATTATATTTCTCTATTTACCTTCCCATATGCACATAATCTGAAACCTTTCCATGATGAAAGATTTTCTGATTGCTCTTCTAGCATTCCTTAGTCCTCTCGTCTTCCAATTTAAAATCCACATTAACACCAAAGTAAAAAATTTGGTTTTCTTTTAGTAGGCCTTCCTCTAGCAGATCATCATTGTGTAGCTCATCTTCCACAATAACTTGCCCAAGACAGACTTCACTATCCACAAATTGCAATCATTCTTCACCGCACCTTCCACATAGCAAAATTTTTTTCATGGCAGCTTTTACTATCCCATTAATGTGAATATTCAAATGTATACCATTCAGGACAGACATGAAGTCGAAATGTGAATGATTATTAGTCTTGAAACAAATCCCTTTGGTCATTCAAAGGACACCAACATCCGAAATTCGTTAAAGCCCCTTCTTCCCTACAGCCAACAAAAGAAGCTTATACATATGATACAGCAGAGACTTCCAGAATTGTGCAGCACCTAGAATGGATCATTTGGGGCTTGTAGTAACATCATATAGAGGTCAAAAAGAGAAAAATATGGGGGAAGAAGGAGATAAAATTGAAGAAATAGTACCAGACCTCTAACCAAGTGTAAAGTGCCACAACAAACTTACATCCAAGTATAGGCAAAATATGGCTTGAAGCCCAGCTACTTAACCTCCTTTTGAACTTTTAGGATAAATATATTAATAAATACCAGTACAAAACAATGAAATTACAAAAAATGTTTCCACCAAAAAAAAAAAAAAGAAACATAAGCATATTTGAAATAGATAAATCAATGCTTTTTATCTCTGAGTCACTTCTTAAAATTTCACATGATTCACAGTGATAGCGCTTGCCATTACTTAGAACACATGATCATACACATAGATTAGTATACATTCACAATCAGATTAAAAATACCAATGAATTTTTTAAAAAAAGGGGATAGAATGAAAGAAAAGCAAGTAAGCAGCATACATTTAGGCGACTAGATATCCATCCGGGGCGTAAACCATAGAGGCTTCTAGAATGCTCTGTACAACAATGAGGTGGACGAAGCTGTGTTATATCCATAAATGTGCAAGGAAAATCAGTGTAGCAAATGTTGTGAAATAAGGGAACCAAAGAAGGGAGGAGATTACCACGGGAGAGCTGCAAAGACCAATGGATGAAACACCATAAAAAGCCAAGGCATATAGAATGACGAGTAGGAACTCCCATCTCTTCCATGAGCTATTGTTCATCTTGTGTCTTCTATGACTGTTTTGACGAAGGTTACTTTATCAAACTATATTTCTGCTGGTCCAAGAGAGAAAAAACATATGATAATGATATAACAATTTTCTAGGTTAATTAAAAATATAGTTTAGTTAGTAATTTAATCATTTCGCAGAATATGCTTACTTAGCTAGTCAAAGTTCAAATATTGGTTTAGTTTTCAATTCTGGTCCAGCCAAACTAGTTTGATTGTGAAGTTTTCAAGTTCAGCAGTTCAAACTCCACTTTCAACACTCTCAAGGGAAAAATAAATAAATAAAAGTAAAAGTATCAAAGAATAAAAAAATAGAAAGAAGGAACAAAATTGATCAGGTACTTTAGGGTAAATTGTAATACTCGGATCTTTGGGTGAAACGTTTTGGTGGTATCATGCCATATGACAAAATGTGTTTCACATCATTTTGGAATACAAAATATCATTTTATTATGGGATGGCAATATGACACATGACAAATAAATGCTTAAAAGGTTTTAGCTCCAAAGCAGGCTAACCTAAGTCAAAAACCAACTTTTCCTCTAAAATTTGTAGTACCCGCACCTTATGCTTCCAAAACCTTTTATAACTAGCAAAATCTCGGTTTAATATTGAGAAAGTACTTTGTATCTCATGGAAATGAAGATTTCAGAAGATATCAGCCAAGTTGCCCATTCATACATTCTTTGGCTCATAAGTATTGACCAAGAAATCAAAATAACACCAGATTCAAAAATAAGTGGTAATCAAAGCCAGTTTCAACCACCATTTAAAAACATGCTGCTAGTGATGCTAAGAAGTGCCACCAAGGTGGACATATGTACTGATCTGAAACAAACTCAAGATTGGTAGTCAAAGTTCTAGTTTAAAGTGATAAGTTGTTCTGCCTAATATGTGTATGTGGTCCTCATATATGACATGTCTATGTAATCAAACCATTTCCCAAATTTGAGACTATAAATCCTGATTTCACCACCCTTAGAGTAAAGTTGGAACAGGCAAATTCACTTGAACATCAAGATCAAGTTCATTTAACACCAAAAAGGTGACCAGTTGGCCAAAAGTTTACATGTGACATATCAAACAATATATCTTGATCAAGATATATGAACCATACCGAGCCACCCAATATGGGGCATATCAAGCCATACTTGTGTGAAACCAATACGATTCACCATCTTGAAATGGTATGAAATCGGTACGGCACCCGTACTAACCTCATATTGAACTCATACCATACCGAACCACCTCATACGATGCCAAACTGCCCAGTTCGGCTTGGTACGGGGTGATTTATGAGTTAGAACCTTCCAATTAACCAAACTGATATGTCATTAGTTTGGTATGGGATGACCAATACACTATTGGCTCGGTACGGTACATCTTGTACCAAATCATAATAGTCCAGTATCAAAACATGACTAGTTCTCGATATGGAAAACCTTGATCTAAATAGATATTAAAGTTAAAATAATAATATGAAAATTTTACATAGAAAAAAGTTAACTCTAGCTTGTTTCACTCAGGCTTGAATGAGTAGATTATAGTATAGGTCAAGTTTAGATGAACCAACTTTACCTAAATGTTTAATCAAAAAGGGCTAGAACATTTTACAACCTAGATGAGTTCATTCTATAGAAGAGAATGGGAAAAGAAGGACTCAAGATCCTCCATCCACTATGTTCAGGGCCATAATTGTGGGTAGATGATTCTTGAATTGTCCAAAAATGGGCAGTTTAGAACTGTCATCTCCTTAATGCAATATATTGGCAACTCAACTGTTTTTGGGCACATACTTGAAAAGATAGAATACTTTGGTTATTAATGAAGCTGACCAATGATATGTTCCAAGTAGTTCTAGATTCCTTATTGTGTACCCCAAGAATCATACGGAAACATTGTCAGACTTTTCTTGAAATGGAACAAAGAAGTTGAATTAGACTAAGGATATGCATTTGTAAATAGAATATGGGCAGCAAAATTTTTATGAGGAGTTGGAGATAAAGAAAGCATGACAAGTGACATAATTAACCCATTCTCTTAGTCTTACTAGATGCCAAGGATTTACATACCAGTCCACACCAGGCATACGGCACCTGCTAGTAAGGAAGTGGTTCCCAATATTCCCCATATACCGAGTGTCAGGGCCAAGGGTTATACCATATCAACACTCGGTAGTTAGTACAAGGCATATCAGTTGGACACTAGAAATGGAAACAGGTACTTGAAACCTTGCTAAATATCTTTGTTGCTCATAATTCTGCATGGTAATTTGCGTGAAATAACTTTAGGTTAATAGATTTCCATCTAATGATATTAGTTTGAGCTTGCGGGTCCTCTTCATTATATTAACGTTCCATCTTTACTGATATTACACCTTGAATGCTGTGATATCTTTTTTCTAATGGCTTGCTTAATTTGATTGCAATGTCTAAATCTACAAAAACATTAGATGATTTCTTGGAGATGAGCGAGGAAGAAAGTAGATCTCCAAAGTAATAAGAAGTTAAAAGCTAGATCATAGAAAGTGTTTGGGAAGTTTCAGGCTCGATGGAAAGCAAGAAGCTGAGCAAATTGTGCAAAAGAACATTTGTCTATAGTATGTAGGAATGCAGTTAGTCACTTGAAAATCACCAGAAAAATCATTGTCCAAATCGGAAAGACAAAGGAAAGAGGCAGCAAGTAAGCATGTCCAGGGATACTCATGAAGGAACTTCAAAAGCTTAGACTTTTAAGATTAATCAACAAAAAAGTAGAAAGGATTTTGCTAGAATGATTATCAAACGAAATGATCCTTTTAACATGTTAGAGCATGATTTCTAAGCCTCTAACAACCTCCAAACTAATTTTAATCTTATGTCTAGAAACACTTTCAGAGATCATATCTTGGATGCAACTGAAGAAGAGAAGATTCTTTAGAACTATTTGGATCAGTTTAGTTGTAGAATCACACTAATTATTTGGTTCAGTTCAGAGCCCCTCGCCACTCCCCCGCAGAAGTAATGGTTACAAAACAGGCAAACCCAGATGGTTTGAGACTCCAAGCTTGAGTCCAAGTTCATTTCTCCATATTTCTTCTCAACTTGCTTGCAATTTTGTTCAACCTCTTCCTGCAGAGCTCCACAAAATATTCTGCACACACTATATCAACTGAAGTGATGCGAATTTCCAACAGAAGTGGATTCAATCCCACACTATCCTTCTTGTAGTGATCCCAAGACATTCTGAGATAATCCGCTAATATAATAACTAATTAACAGCTTGCAACAAAAAAAAAGAGAGATTATAATGTAGCAACTAAGAATCTGTATGTTTGCTAATGTTGGCTATGCATAATATATTTGTTATTAAATTAAAGAAGCAGTGATGGTAAATTAATTGTTTTGTAAATCAACTAAGCAATTAAGGATTATATACAGCTAGTAAATTAAGCAATTAAATAATTAAGGAAGGATTAGAATGCTAATTAAGCAATTAAACAATTAAGGAAGGATTAGAATGCCTTCTTCTTTCTTTACATTCTTTTGTGCGTAAATTTATTCTACTTGTTTTCTCTGAAAATAGAAAACCTGTTGTTGTTGCCAGATGACCCTTCTCGAACGTCTGCGAACGTCCGGTCGCCTTCTTTAGCGAGCTCGGGATCTTTCGGCGAGCTTCTCGCGTCTGGGAGCCTGCAAAAAGTCCCGGAGACCGGAGATTCCGGCGGGGACCCTCCGATGCTCAAGTCAGTGCTCTGGGCAATAGCCATGAGCTTGAGGAAGCTCGAAAGAGAAAGAGAGAGCTTAGAGAAGAGCTCTCTGTGAGCCAGAATGAGCGTGTGTTGTTGTGGGGGGACGCACTGAAGGAAGAAGAGCTATGTCTCCCTAAGCTATAAGCCTGTGTCCCCTCTAAGACAATCATGGTGGTGACACGCATGCCGAAGGTCCCCGCCAGTCATGGCGGGGGCATCCACATTGCACTGAGCAGCAAAAGACCACCCTCTCTGCTCCTTCACCATCAGCCTCAGCTGCTCTAATTAACTAACTGGCCATCCTCAACCAACAAGTTCAAGCTTTGGTTGCAACAGTTCATGAGCTACAGAAGCAACGCTCAGTGGCCACTCAGCAGCAGCCCAAGCCTCTCACCTTGCTTGCAATAGCTACACCAGTCAACCAACAATCCACTCGCAGGAGATCTTCTCAAAAGAAGCTCACCGCCATCATGCTTTACCTAGCACCACCACCATGAAGCTTTCAAGAGACCGCGGTCTCCTGCCTTCCGCTCGAGCACTTCCTCTCCCCGACGGCAACATGGGAAGGACCCGAGCGAGAGCATTATCAGCGGCATCCCTCCTTCCTTACTCATCTTTCGAGTCATCTGGGGAGGACCTTAATCATGAGATGAAGAGGCGTCTGGATGAGCAACACCGACGGTTGGAGGAGCTCAGCCAGAGGCTCAACAACCAACCTGTGGTGGACTACAACATTCATCCACCCCTCACTCGCCGTATTATGAAGGAGCCCATTCCTTCCAGCTTCCCCTTCTCGGTTGGATCTGTTTGATGGGACCACGGATCCACTTCATCACCTCAAGAGCTACAAGGATCTGATGCAAATTCAAGGGGCGACTGATACCCTTTTATGTATGATTTTTTCGGCCATCCTGCGGAAAGTTGCACGCGCTTGGTATTCTTGCCTACCTCCGCACAGTATCGACTCTTTCCGACAGTTAGAGATGGCTTTCTTGAATCACTTTGATGCCTGTCGAAGGATTCCTCGGGTGGTAAACAGCTTGTTCTCCATCCAACAAAAGAAGAAAGAATCCTTAAAAGATTGTGGCCCGTTTCTGGATGGCTATCATGGAGGTTTATTACCTCAACGATGTTGTAGCCATTTTGGCCCTGAAGCAGGGACTTCGCCGGTCCCGCTTCACTTATTCACTAGACAAGAAGCCTCCTAACTCCTACGCCGAGCTCCTAAGTCGCGTGCAGAAATATATTCGCGCCGACGAAGCAAACTTCACACGGAGGGCACTAAAGAAAAGATAGCCCTATGGCACTAAATTGAAAGCCTTCGCGTGTGGCACGCGTTCAGATTTCTACTAATTGTGCAGTTATGCTGGAAGGCATCTCAGTGGATTAAGCAGTAAAAGCACTTTGAAGCCCTTGAATGAAGGCATCGGTGGCAAAGTGATACCCAGGATGGACAAACTTGAGGCATTGTCCATGGTCAGTCAACTCAGGCATTTATGAGTATCCTAACTCCTAATCACCTCAAGCATTTATGGGTATTTTGATTCCCGGTGGCGGTAAACCGAGAGGTGTCGATGCAATTATTGCAAGGTGGAAGATGGGGACAAAGGACTTTGACTGTTGACTCTACCTACCCCTTTCTCCCCCTCTCTTTTTCTCTCTGCTGCACCCAGAGCCAAACCAAGCCCAGGACCTTCTGCGGATTCTATTCCATCTGCTCTCAAATTTCGGCACTGGTACCTCCCACCTTCAATCGACATAGTTTTCTGAGGGGGGATAGTTCGTCAACTCAGCAGAAGGAGACAAATTTCTTCAAAGAAAAAGCTCTCAAGCTTGTAATCGATGTCAACACCAAACATGACGCAAAGGCAAAAAGCCACGAAAGCTAAGTACACTACACTTTGAAAAAAAAGTCTCTTTTCATTCAACTTCTCAAAAACCACTCGGGTCGGCCGAGCAACCCCCGATAGCTTTTCGATGGCTCCGCGATCATAAGGACACTCCGGACCGGCGCAGAAACCTCCAAGGCGGTTCAAGTCCTATGGTCTTGACAACCCCGAGTCAAACTCCCGGACCGACCGAGCAACCCCCGAGGTACTTTCAAAATGGCCTTGGTGGCCCCGCGATCATAAGAATACCCCTGGACCGGCGCAAAAAACATCGAGACGTTCAAATCCTGTGGTCTCGGTGGCCCCGAGTCAACGCTCGGGCCGGCCGCGAAACCCCCAAGGCGGCCTTATATCTGCCCCAGTGGCCTTATATCTGTCTCAGCGGCATCATTATAACCTCAATGGTTTTATTGCAGCCTCAACGACTCTATCAACCTCAGCGGCTAGCGGCCAACGTTGGCCAATTAGAAGCCCTAAGTCAGCTCACAGCGAGAGAGATCAGCCCTAGCTCACAATTAACGGGCATCCATTTCCAGACTCCGCTTTGGGGAATGATTGCTAACTGCCCTCAGCTAGTCAAAGAGAGCATGTAGATGTCCACACAAGTTAGCAAAAGAAAGAAAAAAAAAAAAGAAAAAAAGGGAATAAAAAAAAGAAATAAAAAAAGAAGAGAGAAAAAGACAAGTGCAAAGGTAAAAACTTCTATACTCCTTTAGCTTGGCGGTTACATGGCCCACAAGCTCAAAGAGTGTGGGGGCATTAATGAGGCTAGTTGACCCCATAGGCAATAATGACAGCAATTTTAGACGGCCTCTTCCGCTTTCGTCCTCAGCGGCCTTTTCCAACCGGTCTTCCTAGGCAGCCTTCCTAGACGATCTTCCTGGATGGCTTTCTCAAGTCAACCTCGACTTTTAAGTTGGCCGCCATCTTTTTCTACTCGGCTTCGCGGCCACATTATATCTCTCGTACCAAGGCATTAGGAAACAAGGAAGCCAAGACAGAAGTTTCCAACTCCACGCCTCACGGTCGTCCTCGAACTTTATTCTAGATGGTTCCTCACATGCTTGGCTCCACCATTGTCCGTACGAGCATGAGGAGGTACAGGATAATCAAGTGCCACTCACCTCTAACGGGATAGCACCCATAGCTTTGACATGCCACTAAGAAGCAAGCATCTTCATAAAGGCCTTGACAAGTGGCAGCACCTTAGGTCTCACAGAAATGAACCCTGACATTCCATCCACAAAAGTCATCGTTCATCATGACACCCTAACCACTCCGACCAGATGAGCCCCAAAAGTCATGGTCCATTATGAGGCTCCATGTGACTCATTTTTTACTAGATGATAAGGCTCCAAGCTTCTCAGGCAAGTCACACAAAGTCTAAAGATGAATAAATTGGGTAAGAGGGACTTCGACCAGGTAACAAAAAAATATACGCTCATTCTTGCTACAGAGAGCTCTTCTCTAAGCGCTCTCTCTCTTTCTCTTTCAAGCTTCCTCAAGCTCACGCCCATTGTTCAGAGCACTGACTTGAGCATTAGAGGATCTCCGCCGGAATCTTCGTCCTTGAACTTTTAGCAGGCTCCCAGATGCGAGAAGCTCACCGAAAGATCCTGGGCTCACTGGAGAAGGCGACCGAACGCTCACAAACGTTTGAGAGGGTGGCAACAACAACTATTCTATGTGGAATTCCAGCTGCCCATGGTGGTTAACAGGCAGGAGCTGCAGAACTGGTTGGATTGATTTTTATATCAGAGGAAGATGAGGAGAGGTTGAATCAATTCTCAAGTTCAAAAAAAAATGCAAACAAGTGCAGCGGTTGTATTAATATAATATCTATTGATTTACTTAAAAATTAAACTAAATAAACCTTACAAGGCTCTTAGGTTCTGGTGTACGTGACTAAATTTGCATGCTAAATCCATCTTTGACAACTCTTCTTTTATTTTTGTTTCACCAAAAAAAAAAAAAAGCAAAGAAAAGCAAAGCAAAGCCAAAGTTGCAGCATCCCTTTATGGAAATCCTTAAGGGGATTGCTGGGAGTCAATTATGGTGGAACCTGGGAGCTATGAAATTAAGCATGTAACTGACAATAGTAGAGTAGCATTAAAAAAAAAAGTACATATTCGTGTTAGTCAACGAACCAGGAAAACGGTTTTCTCTTAAAATAAAAAGGAAGCGGAAATGGCTCTTTTAATCAGGTCCAAAATGTTGCATTGATGATATATGTCGTGACGCTTCACTGTTTTGCTTAAGAAGAAGGAAAAAAAAGAAAGAAAGAAAGAAAGAAAGATCACTAAGCAAAAGGTAAAAACCCGAGGTTTAGTCCTTCGACGGATCCGAGGCTTTGCCTTAGATTTCTGCCCCATTGGTTCAATACAAAAATGACTCGAAAAATGGGAACCCTGACAGTAAAACAGCTTCAGGGAATCAAACTTACCGGAAAAACTAAGTCCAGGGAATCAAAATTACAGGGGAAAACGGTGTTTTTTTCTGCAGCAATGATTAAAATTGGGGGAAAATAGTTGAGGATCGTATTCTAAGAACAAACTAGACGGAGAATTCCAGTAATAAATGAAGCAAATTAACGAGGAATCAAGAATTGGTTACCTGGAAGAATTGAAATGGAGACCGAGGGAATCGAATTGGCGGAGCAGGCGTCCGGCTTGGTCTCTGGCTGGAGCTGCACGGGTTGATCTCCGGGCGGAGACGCCGAATCGAGGGGAAGGAAGAGTTTGGTCCCTGGCCGAGGGAGACGACAGAGGAGCTGAGGCGCCGACGGGGACGCCAGTCGAGCCGAGGCGACGAGGAGGACGCCGGCGAGATGGGGGGCCTTTGTCCGGCTGATGACTCGGGCTCGAAATACTGATCGGAAGAAGAAGGCCGATATACAGTGCGGGACCCTTTTCTAACTCCACTTTACCCACCTCGCTATTAACTGTTATCGCTGTGCCCAACCAGTTAGAAAGTAGCAATTAAGCTCAACTGCGCTCAAACTCCATTCAATCTCGTTACTGTTAACATAAAATTAAAAAAAAAAAAAAAACCGAGGACCTGAGGAAAGAAAAATTGATGAGGCTGTGATTTATCTTCCAATAAACAAAGATTCTTGCATCAAATCTGTTTTTATTGGATCCACCGGTATTAGTAAAACAAAAGTTATGCTCAATTCAATTCAAAAATATTTAAATCAAATAAATAAAATAATAATAAAAGCGTACCAAAATTAATAGAAGAATAGCGGAAGCATACTGAAATTTATTGAATCTTTTTTTTAAATGATTATGACCTTTTAAATTTGTAATTTATCCTTAGTTCCTTATTGCTTGTTGATGGAATACAAGCGCAGAAATATTGTTCAGTAAATCGGAGACTATAACCCTTTTTATAGAACTACTTACTAATTCGTTATTTATAATTTGGCCTCTCATCAAATTAGAAATTTCATTTATGCTATCTACACAATAATAATATGACATTCATGCCCTTAAGTCACAAACTTTATTTCAAATTAGACCACATTAATTTTAACTTATTTAATGATGACCATACATATTTAATAATTCTATTTGTGACCCCAATTATAAAAAATAATTCTAACAATTTTTCACTGGGCCACATACATATTATATAAATGTATCAGCCTTAGTGAGCTCAAAACTTTGTCATCATAACCTTGGCATATCCAATCTCATCCATTGACTATATGAATATAGGATTAAAGTCGTCTTCGTTGTATCTGTCATAACTAAACCCATCAATAGTCATATATATTAGTATAGTCAAAAGACATAAATCAATCATGAATGTGTGGCATAAAAATTACATGCAAGGTGATCTGTTGATGTCAATTTTCAACCGGTCCTGCTTTGCTTGAGTGAGATCAAAACTTTAACATAATTGTACAAAGTGTAATGAACTAAATAAAATTCTTTATTTCTGATAAGAAAATATTTAAACCATAAGTATGTACAAACCAAACATAAAGCACAAAATAAAAGCAATACAAACTCCCACTGAATCTAAGCATTGTCATGCTTTATAACGCTCATATGAGCAGTATGCTCATGAAAGACTTTGGACGGCACACCCTTTGTAAGGGAGTCTATAACCATAGAGTTTGTCCCTATGTGCTCTATAGCAATCTAACCACTCTGTACTTTTTTCTTTACAACTAGGAACTTAATGTCAATATGCTTTGACTTGGTCGAGCTCCTATTGTTGCTAAAATACAATATGGTTAACTTATTGTCACAAAATAACTTTAGTGGTCTTTCAATTCCTTCCAATATGTACAGCCCAGTGATAAAGTTTTTTAGCCATATCCTATGGTTGGTGCTTCATAATATGCTATAAATTCTACCGCCATGGTAAAGGAAGCTATAAGTGTTTATTTCGCACTTCTCCAAGAAATTGCCCCGCCACCTAACAGATATATATAGCTCGAAGTGGATCTTTTACTATCTTGGCATCCCACGAAATCGGAGTCAAAATACCCAATGATCTCAAAATAATATGATCTCCTATATATGAGCATGTAATCTTTTGTTCTTTTCAGATATCTCATAACCCTTTGGCTGCTTTCCAGTGATCTATTCCTGAATTGCTTAAATATCTACCTAACACTCAAATAATGTATGTAATATTCGGACACGTATAAACTTAAGCATACATTAGACTCCTTACAGCTGAAGCATAGGGAATCTTCTGCATCTCTTCAACTTTAAGGTTTCCTTTAGGCACTAGTTAAGACTAAATTTATCTTCTTTAGCAACCAGAGTGTCATCTTGTTTGCAATCATGCATGCCAAATCTCTTAAGTACTTTATCGATATAGTTCCTTTGTGATAATCCAAAGATATCCCAAAAATGATCTCGATGTATTTGGATTCTCAATACAAAGGAGGCATCATCAAAATCTTTCATTTAAAAATTTCTTGACAGAAATCCCTTGGTTTCGTGCAACATGCCTATATCATTTATAACAAGCAAAATGTCATCCACATACAAAACCAAAAAATGTGTTTACTCCCACTGAACTTGTGATACACACAATCATCAACCGCATTCACCTTAAAATTGAATAAGAGAATTACTTGATAAAATTTATGGTACCATTAACAAGAAGAATCCATCAATGGATTTTATCAATTTGCAAACCATTTTCTTTGGGTCTCCTAACATAAAGTTTTCTAGTTGCACCATATAAATTATTTCATTAATGTCTCCATTGGGAAATGTTGTCTTAACATCCATTTGATAGAGCTCCATATCATACTGTGCAACAAGAGCCATGATCATCCTAAAAGAGTCATTTGATATGAACCTAAAGAGAATGTCTCTTTAAAGTCAATCCCTTCCTTTTGAGTATAGCCTTTAGCCATAAGACAAGCTTTATACCTCTCCATATTACCCTTTGAATCCTATTTGGTCTTAAAATTTCATTTGCAACCAATTGGTTTTATACCTTCTAGTAATGGAACAAGTTCTTAAACCTTATTATCTTGCATAGACTTATACTCTTCTTTCATTGCTTCAATCCACTTTTCTGAGTTGAAACCTTGTATGGCTTAAAGGAAGTTGACAGGATCATCTTTCATTATGCCATTATTTTTCTCATGTTCCTAGAGAAACACTATATAGTCATTTGGAATAGCATTTCTCCTTTCTCTAGTGGATCACCGCAAAGGCACTTATTCTTGATGTACTTGTTCTTTAGGTTATTGAGTTTGTACCTCTGAGGGTTGAATAATAATTTTTTGTTGTTCTAAAATTGTAACTTAATCTACGACATGAACAGAATCCTAATCATTGTTAGAAGCAATTATAGGAATAGAAATTAACTTCTCTTTAACAAGAGTAGTAGAATCCAACTCGTTCTAAAAGACAAAGTCTCTAACCTTATTTCTTTCCCCAAACTTCATATCCTCAAAAAACGTTGCAATTCTCGTCTTAAAATTTGTCCTTGATTTAGGATCATAAAATTTGTAGCCCCTGGATCTTTTAGAATACCCAACAAAGTAGCTACTCACTGTCCTAAAATCTATTTTCTTTTCATGTGGCCTATAAGGCCTTTCCTCAACTGGATATCCTCAAACATAAAAATGCTTTAGACTAGGCTTTCGTCTTGTTCAAAGCTCATAAGGCATTTTGACAACTGCTTTAGTTAGTACTATGTTCAAAATATAGGCTACTCTCTTTAGTGCTTCTCTCCAAAGTGATTCTAGTAAGATTTAATGATTAATCATGTTCCTTATTATATCTTTAAGAGTTTGATTTCGTCTTTTAGCTACATCATTCATGCTAGGTGACCCTAGTATGGTGTATTATGGGACAATCTCACATTCCTCTAGGTATTTAGCAAAAGGTCCCTGACGTTATTCACTCGGGCCATCATATTTGCCATAGTATTCACCACCACAGTCAGATCTGACTCCATTAATCCTTTTGTTGAGTTGAAGCTCAACTTCAGTTTTAAATGATTTGAACACATCCAAAACTTGGAACTTTTCATGAATAAGAAATAGGTATGCATGTCTAGAATAATTATTTATGAATGATACAAAATATTGTTGACTATTACAAGAAGGTGTAGGATATGGTCCACAAATGTCCATGTGTATCAACTCTAAGACTTCTGTAGTTCTATATGCATCCAATTTCTTTGTTTTGGTATGTTTGCCCTTAATACAACTAACACAGATATTGAAGTCTGTAAAATTGAAGGAATCCAAAATTCTATCTAATATAAATTGTTCAACTTTATTTCTAGAGATGTGACGTAAGCGCTTGTGCCATAATATTCCTAAATTTTTATTACCTCATGATTCCACATTCAGGGTTTTATAAGAAAAAATAGTATCAAGCAAATATAAATTATTATACATTATAAGAGAACCAGTTTCAATAATATTTAAATTTAAAGAAAGACTAAACTGACTATTTCCAAATGAATAGCAATATCCTAATTTATCCAAAGCTGAAATAGAAACCAAATTCTGTATAAATGATAGTACTATAAAGCGTTATTCAAATCCAAATAGTAACCAAAACTTAATAACAATCTAAAATGCCGAATTGCTTCTACATCTACCGACTTACCATCTCCTACATAAATGCATCTTTTAGCATTAGTTGGTCTTTGGTAGCTCAAGCAACCCTGCATTGAAACACTAATGTTAGTAGTAGCATCAAAATTTAATTACCAAGTATTTCTAGGTTCTGAAGCTATATTCACTTCAGAACAAATCAAATTAAGAAATGTACCTTTCTTTTCATGCTATGTATGATACTTGAAACATTCCTTCTTTATATGTCCAAGCTTGTTGCAGAAGAAACAACTGTCCTTATCCTGATTTTATTTCTTCTTTGCTGGACCCTTAGCAGCCTCATTCTTTATTTACTTGCCTTTATCCTTGCCATTTTTTATAAATATGCTTGCCAAGTGAGCACTTTCAATCTTCTCTTGCTTCAATCTCTCTTCCTCTTGCAAACAGTATGAAATGAGCTTGTTAAGAGTCCATTTTTTCTTGTAGCAGTTGTAACTGACCTTAAATTAACTGAACTGGTTAAGAAGAGAGATTAGCACCAGATGCACAAGCAAGTCCGCTGACATTTCAAGCTTTAGTGCCTTTAGCTTTGAAGCAAGATGAGACATTTCTACAATGTACCCCCTTATGTTTCCTTTGCCCTTATGGAAATCAAGCTTTTTAAGATTGTGCTTATTTTTACCTTATCGCTTTTGACAAAGCATTTCTTAATCTCGGTAAGGAAATCCTTGGCACTGGTAATCTCTTCGAATACCGCACCCCTAAAAGCTTTATGTATGTCGCGCTTAATGATCATGAGACTCATGCGATTAGAGCGATCATACTTCTCATATCTGTTCCTCTCATCAAAGGTACTAGAGGCTATAGAAGGAGTGGGTTGCTCAATCCTTAGTGCATGGTCTAGATCTAAACAACCAAGAACAATAAGAATATTCTCCTTCTAGTCCTTGAAGTTAGTGCCATTAAGGACCGGCATCGAATTGAGGTTAGCAAAAATATTAGCAACATTAGCTAAAATAAAAAAAATCAATACATAAATAATATGCTCACATAAATAATTAATACTAAATATCAATAAATTTAAATAATGGTAAATCTCATCTCAAGATACCCAATGCAACATTAATATCAAGTCTTTAGACAATAATATTAACTGCTAGTGGTACTCTTGTTGTAATGATCAAACACTAATAATAATGCATGTTAAATAATAAATATACCTTTGAATCGATTATTACTCACATATAAATCCTTATAACTATTATGTGTTATCATCACAAGTATGTATAGTTCGGCCAAACATTAACCTTCCTTTGGGCTAACTAATACTTGCATGAACATACACATACTCAACATCCAATATCCTTTATGAACCATCAACACAAGAGAGATCACTTTGATGATATCTTATTTCAATTAGTTTAATTTAGAATAATAGATAAATTTATTATGCATAAAAATACCATTAATTTGAATTTGATTGAACTTTTAAAAATAACGATATGTCATTTTTGATTGCCTTCTTCTTTTGCATAAGTTGATTCCAACCCATATAAAAAATAAAATTTATCTGTTTCAAAATCATCTTTGTATCAGAAAAGATGATTTGGGCAAATGGATAAGACTTTGCTTTGTCGAAGAATTATTTCTAGGCATTGCCTTTTTTTTTAAAACATGACATCCTTTATCCAATCTTTTTATTTAAAATTAAATTAAATATGAATTTGATTTTATCCATAATTTGGCTTTATCTCTAATCGAGATCTCTTAAAGCCGAGAGGACTGCATGAGGCTGATTTCACAGTGTAGCGAATATCTTTCGCTCTCAACATCGGGATTCATGGTCATCAAACTAGAAGTAGGATAAAGTTTTGATACATCAAGATTTTTGATTTTATTTAGAAACTGGATCTACAATAGATTTGGATAAATGATCTACCTACTTGAATGATCATATGTACTAAGAATGTCAATGGCACCAAAACAAAATTCAAAATAAACCAATGAATGTTTGCCTCACATTACTGAATAAAACCAAAAGAAGACAAATGAACAAATTTGAATATTTAATTAAAAATTAAAAATCCAATATAATTAAATTAACCAAATATTAATGGTATATGACCGAAAAATTAAAATTTCTCAAGAATCGAATATGAGATGATCCGATACCAATTGTTGGTAAAACCAAAATTTATGCTCAATTCAATTCAAGAGAAATTTAAATCAAACAAATAAAAAAATAGCAAAAGCATACCAAATTCATACGAATAAGAGAATAGCAAAAGCATACTAGGATTCATTGAATTGTTTTCTTGAATAATCATGACCTTCAAATTTGCAGTTTATCCTTAGTTCCTTATTGCTTATTAATAGGAATATAAGTGAAAAAAAATTGTTCATACTGCAAATCGGGGACCATAACCCCTTTTTATAGAACTGTCGATAAGGTGGTTACTAATTGGGTATTTCTTATAGAATCCACACAATCATATCATGACATTCATGTCCTTAAGTCACAAACTTTATTCTAAATTAGACCACATTAATTTTGACTTATTTAATGATGACGATACACATCTAATAATTATATTTGTGGCTCCAAATATAAAATTAATTCTAACAAGGAGACCCAAATTCGATTAGGCTCCCATCTCTAAACAAGCATTGAATTTAAAATATATGGTAATGAAAGTATGCTTAATATTGAATGGATGATTCAAAACATACATATACCATCATATTCCATAAAAAATATGAGTAATCTATTAAAAATTATTAAAATATTTTAAATTTAAACAAAAATTATAAGCTGCCTATCATATTTATCTAATGCCATGAGGAAACCTTGATTTCTTAAAATAAAAAAAATAGCTTCAAAAGTAGATAAAAATTACTCTTTCTAAATTTAAAATGATTTTATTCTTTAATTTTAGAAAAAAAAAAAAGAAGGCATAAGTCATGCTGTCATGTTTTAAACCCTCAAAAGAAAGCTTACCTCGACCATAGGTGAAGCATTACTTTTTAAATCATAGATTAGCTAAGAAAATCAAGCTATATCTTGTGCATAAAGTGCAGTTGAGTAGTGGAGTGTGAGCATGGGATAGATTATTGAATGGTAATATAGGTGATGGATGTTGGTAATATCATTCCGTTAATCTTTCTTTATTCTTTTCTTATTCACTATTTTTAATTATTTTTTGAGATCTATTTGAGATTTTGGATTTGATGATAATGATGTATTTTTCTGTAAGTTATATGTGAGCAGAAGAGCCATCCCTGACTGCAAGTTTGTGTTTCTTTTTTTTAAAAAAAATATCATATTGTATTTAGAAAAATATTTAGTTTTGCAAGTTTGACTTTTGCGTTTGAAAGAAATTTTGAAAAAAAATTTATTAGTATAATAGTTATTGTCACCTCGACTTTTTATAAATTTTACTGAATTTGAGCAATTAAAAAATAATTAAATAAAAATTATGTATAGTTTTGATTTGATCCAAGGCTCACTTATTTTCTCACCCAAATCCTTTGATTCTCAGGATTCCTATTAAAATAAAAAAATGAAGGCCATTAAAATACAAATAACCGGAAGGGAAGCACCCTTCTAATAGATTGTTTAGTATTTCAATTTCATTAAATATAGATTCAAATAAAAATCTAAAACTTATGAATTTTTGAAAACACTTATTTGATTATTCTATTAAATTGTATTGAAAAAATTGTCTCAAAATGTATATAATGAGTTCATGGAAAATAAAAATCTTTTAAATTTTTAAAACTTAAGAAATCTCATAGATAATAAAATATGGATAATCTTTAAAAGTTAGATATGTTAGAAGGGCAATTGGTTAATGTAAGAGGGATCAAAGGTCAGGGTCTGGAGGAGATCTTGTCTGTCCAGGGCTCCTTCTAGGGACCTCTTGAGGATCTACAGACCGCAGTCTCAGCAGTCTCCTGATGTTGCTTGGATATGGCATCTTTCGGCTCATCCTAGGGTTCGGCTGTTCTTTTGGAAGTTGGCCTGGAACTGCTTGCCTACTTGTTCTCTACTTTCGAGGCGTGGATTAGGCATCCTCCCCACTTGTCCATTATGTGGCATGGAGGAGGAATCGGTTGATCATGCTATTTTTACTTGTTTCAGAGCCAAGCAGATATGGCAGATCTTTGGTGCCTGGCCATGGGCTAACACCACTTTTTCTCCTCGTGCTTCTTTTTTGGGGCTGATCAGGAGGGACATGGAGCGGGGATTCCATCAGGTGGTTACTTTGAGGGCTTATATTGCTAATCAGATTTGGTTATCTCGCAACCTGCTGGTGTTCACTGATAAGGCAGTTCCTCCCCTCAGGTCTGCCAGGACAGCTTCCTCCTTAGCTGCGGAGTACATTCTCCACCCGTCTGTTATTGAGTCTAACAACCCTGGCCTCTGGAGCTCCCCTGCTGCTATCACAGTGCGCCATCGTACGGCCTATATTTCTTGGGAGCCCCCACCTCTAGGGTTTGTCAAAATTAATTTGATGGGAGTGTTCGAGGTATATCTGCTGGATCAGCTTTGTAATACGTGGTCCGAACGGTGAGATGTTGGCTGCTGGGGGTTTGGCCATCTTGGCTCATATGTGCCTTTAGCTGAGTTATCGGCGGCTTGGGCGGGGATTTCTTGGGCTACCTGTGTCCTGGGTGCTCGCTGTCTCATCATTGAGGGGGACTCTATCACTGTTATTCGTTGGCTCCGACATGATCCTGGTATCTGTGTGACGGCTAACTCTTTGATTATTGACATCCAGTCCATCCTCCAGGGCATTCAGAGCGTCTTGATCCAGCATATTTATAGGGAAGCTAACTCTGCGGACGACTAGGTTGCAGCTAGAGTTGCGGACCATTCTGGATTTTGGAGTTAGAAGCAGGGCGATGTTTGCCCTCCTGTTCTCTCCCAACTTTTGTATTCCGATAGTGCGGGCTTGAGTCACCCTAGGATGGTGTGATCATCCGTTTGTACCAAAAAAAAGATGAATAGGGTCGAGGTCATCATGCTGAAGTAAGTAAATTTAGTTAACATAACTAGTGGAAGTGGTGGATTAAAATTGCTCATGGAAACTTTATTTTTATTGATTATAATTCAATAAAATAAAATAGAAAATAGAGAAAGCAAAGCGGAAAAGAGAACACCAAGTTAATTTGCCTTATATCAAAGACTTTAGAGAAATTAAAATTCCAACAAGAGATAGACCCATTCAGATGAATTCGAAACTATTATAATATTGTAAAAAGGAGATATCAGATCTTTTAGATAAGAAGCTTATCAGACCAAGTAAGTCCCCATGGTCATGTTCAGCATTTTATGTTCAGAAAGCCTCAAAATTAGAGAGAGGAACACCCCGACTGGTTATAAACTACAAACCTTTGAATAAGGTTTTAGAATGGATTAGGTATCCTATACCTAATAAAAAAGATTTATTATCCAGATTATATAATGCAAAAATATTCTCAAAATTTGATATGAAATCAGGATTTTGATAAATACAGATTGCTGAAGCAGATATATATAAAACAACCTTTACAGTACCCTTTGGACATTATGAATGGAATGTAATGCCCTTTGGATTAAAAAATGCCCCTAGTGAGTTTCAAAATATGATGAATGAAATCTTTAACCAGCATACTCAGTTCATAATCGGCTATATTGATGATGTCCTTGTTTTTTCAGAAAGCTTAGACCAACATGTCAAACATGTCAGACTCTTTCACAACTTAGCAAAACAAAACGGATTAGTAATCTCATCACCCAAGATTAAGATTTTTCAGACCAAGATTAGATTTCTAGGACACTATATCTTTCAGGGAACCATCAGACCTATTGAAAGATCATTAGAATTTGCTGACAAATTTTTATATGAAATTAGAGAAAAAAACCAATTATAAAGATTCTTAGGATGTCTTAATAATGTGACAGATTTTGTCCCAAACATTATAATTATCCTAGAACCTTTGTATGCCCAGCTCAAAAAAAAGAAAACAAGATAGACAGAAGAACTTTCAGAAATCTTTAAGCTAATTTTATTAAATTGATCACTTCATTGGATGAAAATCGAGGTATTATATATTTATAAGTTTACAATTTTTATCTTACAAGAATTATAAAAAATAAAATAGAAAAATACAAGATCATAAATCCCTAATAGAAGAGGACTCTTTTTTAACTTAAACTCTAATCCTAAATGAAATCAAAATTAGGATACACAAACAACAAATATATGATTCCCTTTTCTCTAAAATGACTTGGTATTGAAGGCTATGTTTGCCTTGACTATCTTTATCACAAAAGTTCTACTTTTACACTAAAATCTTCATATTTAGTGCCTGAGATTTATAAACTTTCTGTTCATGATAGATTTAGGCTATGATGGCATTGACTTTGCAGAGTTACAAACCAATCCAGTTAGAATAGAGATGGACATGACTCATATCCAATCCATATTTGAATTGGGTCAAAAAAATCAAATTCAAATCCAATCCAATTTTCAAATTGGATGTAATATTTATTATATCAATTCAATATATTTGCTTGGATTAAACTTAGTCAAAATAATCCAAACACAAAATAGAACAAATATATATAAATTGATTACTTACATAAAAACATATTGTACAATAAAATAATTTTGAGGAATATGTGATCTATAAAAGATTTTTTTTTGGCAAACTTGAATAATTATAATTAATAATTGAATTATTAATAAATTATATCATGAAAAGAAGACTAATTTATTATATTCAAGGAAGGTTTTGAATACATACTATACTAGCTTTGAATCGATTTATGTCATTTCATGCTTAAATTCGAAATTTAAGGACTTAAATCCAATCAATGTATGAAAAAGATAATGCTTTCAAATCTAAACCTCATTAAAATAACTTCAAGTTTTTTTGAATTAGATTAATTTCAAATTGATTCTAAATTAAAAGTGGGTCAATCTAATCAACTTGCGGCACCGTAACCAAGAGAATATTCAATGTTCAAGTTGCCAAACTATTTTCATAGTGATTTATGTGACAATAAGTTGATTGGACAAACAATCAAATAACTTTTGAATTAATTGGGATTCAAAAGTCAAATTAATAATATGATTTTACCATCCATACAATTCAAAGTAAGGTTTGTTTCCATCATAAATATTTTGATAGTAGGCTTGTCCCATTGAATTAAAAATTTGGATTACATTGATGCAAGTTGGATTTGTTTTTGTAGTTAACTTTCTTGTTCGAGTGCATATTGCTGGGATTGTTTGCAACACAGATTATTTTTGGAAGAGAAATCAGGGTAAAGAAAGGTTTTTTCTCAAAAAGAAAAAATAGATCTAGGGTTTTATTAAGCACATCACTATAAAATATCGTTTCTTATTCTACAGATAAACATAATGCTTCTTATCCGTATGAGGCTACCGCACCAAAGCATAATAAAATAGGCCCATTATGTAAAAGCTCAACTCAGACTAAATAAAATAAAATAAAATACTAAAAACTAACAACCATTATATTTTAACATTCTCCTTTAATGATTGTTCTTGGATATCCATGAGATTTCTAAAGTGAATGAATTGTTCCTTATAGAGTGCCTTTGTGAAGATGTTTGCCATTTGATTTTGAGTCTTCACATACTTGACTTCAACTTTTTTTTCTTCTACCACATCTCTTATGAAATGGTACTTGATTTTGATCTGCTTGGTGCGGCTATGATATATAGGATTCTTTGTCATAAAAATGATAGATTTATTATCACATAGCAGAGTTGTAACTTCTTCTTGCTTTTTATCCATATCTTTAAGTATTCTTCTCAACCAAATTATTTGTTGTGCTATCAAAGTTGTTGAAATATATTCAGCTTCAGAAGATGATAATGCCACTGTATCTTATTTCTTTGATATCCAAGATATGACACCTGATCCATAAAAGAATACATAACCTGATGTGCTTTTCATGTCATCAATGCTTCTAGCCTAATCACTATCACAAAACCCAAATAACTTCACAATATCATCTTTGTTTCTTTTATATATGATCCGATAATCTTTAGTACCTTTGATGTATCTCAAGACTCTTTTTACTTGTTCAAAGTGAATATTACTTGACTTTTGCATAAATCTGAAAAGTAAACTTGATGCAAACATAATATCTGACCTTATAATTGTTAGATATAGTAAACTTTCAATAATGCTTCTGTATAATTATGCATTGGCTTCATCACTTTCATCTTCTTTCATCAACTTCTCATTTATCACAAAAGGTGTTTTCATAATATTGCAATTTTTCATTTTGAACTTCTTGAGAATGCTTTCTACACACTTCTTTTGACTGATAAAGATGTCATCTTTCTTTGACTGATTTCAATTTCTAAAAAATAATGAAGCAACCCCATATCATTTATTTTATATTTTCTCATCATATCACTTTTGAAAATCAAAATCATATTCTCATTATTACCAATAATAATTAAATCATCAATATAAAGAGAAACAATGAGAATATCATTACCTTGCTTCTTCACATAAAGTGTTGGTTCACTTGAACTTCTTAAGAAACCTTTTTCATTGAAGTAGGTGTCAATTTGAAAGTACCATACTCTGGGTACTTGCTTCAGCCTATACAATGCTTTCTTCAACTTGTATACCTTGCTTTCTTGACCTTTGATGATGAAGCCTTGAGGTTGTTCAACATAAATTTCGTCTTCCAATACTCCATTCAAGAATGCTGACTTTACATATAGTTAGTGTAGTTTCCAACTTTTATGTGCTAATATAGAAATAAGAGTTCTAATTGTATCATGTCTAGCAATAGATGCAAAAGTTTCTTGATAATCAATACCAGGTAATTAAGAGTATCTCTTTGCTACCAATCTTGCTTTATGTCTTTGAATGGTACCATCTGGATTGTGTTTTATTTTGTAGATCCACTTCAAGTCAATGACTTCCTTATCATTTGGTTTCTTCACTAATTCTTAAGTTTTGTTCTTCTCAACCATGTTGATTTCTTCCTGCATTGCCTTGTTCCATATTTCTTCATGCATAGTATTTTCATAAGTTTCGGGCTCAATCATGCAGAAATTATAAGAAGCATAAATGTCACTTAATCTTCTCATTTTTATAAGAGTAGAACTTGAAGATAGACTTGAACTTAGAGTTGAAAATGGACTTACACTTGGAGAAGTTTGTGGTGAACCTTCAACCTCATTTTCTTTATTTTGAACATCATAAATTTCTTCATCAAGAGAAATAATATTTTTTCAACTTTCTTTTGTTTCCAATCCTAAGCAACTTTTTCATTAAAAATAACATCTCTTCTTATGATCGCTTGATTTTGCTTCAAACTGAAAAGTCTGTAACCTTTTGATTTTGAACTATATCCAACAAAGATACATATTTTACTTACTTCATCAAGTTTATACCTCCTTTTTTTTGGAATATTTGCATAGCACATACATCAAAAGATTTTGAAATGCTTCACTGAAGGCTTTCTACCAAATCAGGCCTCAAATGGTGTCAAGTTCTGAAGAGCTTTTGTTGGACATCTATTTATCAAATACATTGATGTATTCACTGCTTCTACCCAATAAGAATTTGGAAGGCCTTTGTCTTTGAACATAGATCTAAACATTTCAACAATAGTACGATTCTTTCTTTCTATAACTCCATTTTGCTCTGATGCATAGCCAACAGTCAATTGTTTTCACCATCATCTTCACAAAACTTCTCAAATTCATTTGAATTGTATTTACCATCTCTATCACTTCTCAGTACCTTAATATATTGCCCACTTTGTCTTTTTATAAGATTTTTGAACTTCTTGAAGATAAGAAATGCCTTTGATTTATGTCTTATAAAATACACACATATCATCTTTAAATAGTCATCAATAAAAATAATGAAATAGATATTACCTGCATGAGGAGTTTTCATAGGTCCACATATGTCCGTATGAATAAACTCCAATGGTGCTTTGGCTCTTCATACATGCTCTTTTGAAAATGCATCTCTATGTTGTTTTTCAAGTGCACATCCTTCACAGGGTTCTTTCTTGTCATGTATTGCTGGTAGACCATACACCATATTTTTTTGATGTAGACTTTTTAAGCTTTGAAAGTTCAAATGTCCAAACCTTTTGTGCCATAGCTATGACTCATCATTTACTTTCATCTTTCATGCAACATTCTTTGCATAGTGCAAAATAAAAGAAAAACTTCTATTTTTCTCCATCTTGATATTTACCATAAGTTGCTTTTTCATCCCTCTATCATATAATTTATAAACATTATCTTCAAAGTGTACCATATACCTATGCTCAATCAGCTGCCCAACACTCAAGAGATTTTGCTTCAAGTGTGGAACAAGTAAAACATCATGAACAAATTTCTTTCTTTCTTGGTATTAATTGCAATTGTACCTTTTTCTCTTTCTTAGATTAGAATATCATTTTTTATCTTTACTTGTGAAATTGAAGAACTATCAATATGCACAAAATAGATTTGTCACCAGTCATGTGATTGCTGCACCCACTGTCAAGATACCACACATTATTTATTTGCTCTTCTACTGTTTGACATGCATATAGTGTGCTTTGTTGACCTTCATTTTTTTTCTGAGAAGTGTGCTTGCTCACTTGCTTTGTACCTACAATCTTTTTGAACATGTCCAAACTTTTTATAATTATAACATTGGGGTTTCTCCCTAAACTAGCAATTTTTTTCAACATGAGAGACCTTTTACATATGTTGCACTTTTGTTGAGTGCTCTCATCATATTGCCTTCTTAAAAAATTACTTTTTTGCATTTCTCTACCTCTTTCTTTCATATTTCTTTCTATTCCTCTACTCTGGTTTTCACCTCTGAATGACTTTTTTTTGACTGGGGCATGACTAGATGATTCTTTTTGAGAATTTTTATCAACCACTTTGAGTTTAGATTGAAAGACACTTTTAATTGATGATTCTTTATGCCTAAACAATTTTTGCTCATGAGCTTTAAGAGATCCCATCAATTTATGAACAACTAATTCAGAAAGATCTTTAGATTCTTCAACAATTGTAACTATTGTATCAAATTTTAGAGATAAACTAGCCAAAATTTTCTCACATATTCTTTGCTCGGTGATGGTTTCACCATAGCTCTTCATTTGATTAATAGTTTCTATAATTTTGAAAAATTAATCCTTCAATTTTTTATTTTCTTGCATTTTTTTATCTAACTCCTTTATTAGAGTTTAAAGTTGGATAGCTCTCACCTTTATGTTGCCTTAAAATTCTTCCTGCAAGATATCCCATGCCTCCTTTGATTTGGTAGCTCTAATGATTCTGGGGAAAAGTTTCTCAAACACAGTTTATTGGATAAAGAACAGGGCTTTGACGTCCTTCTATTGGTAGTCTTCAATTGCTCTTTTTGATGATTTGTTGGATTAACTGGCTCTTCGTACTCATTCTATACTAGATCTCATACTTCTTGTGAAATTGATGAGGGATAAAATTATCATTGCACTAACGCTCGTGCATACGATAAAAAGGTCGAGACCAATCTCGATATCCGATCAGCCAGTTGTCACGTCTGGAAAATAGCGAAGCCGAATCATCTTCGGCAGAGTCAAATCGCCTTCAGCAGAACCGAGCTATCTTCATGCCTTGGCAAACCGAGCTATCCTCATGCCTCAGCAAACCAAGCTATTCTTATACCTTGGTAAACTGAGTTATTTTTATGCCTCAGCCAGATCGAGCTATTCTCATGCCTTGGCCAGACCGAGGCATTTGAGCACCTCTACGAAGCCAAGCGCGTGGGAGTTCAAAATTCATGATAGTTAAACAAAATCTTGAGCAAAAAATTATGCAAATAATATCGAAAGTGGCCTAAGGCCTATAGAAGTGGCTTAGGACCTATAGAATCACTGAATCTCAAAGCATCAACCAACTCTCATAGCCGTCGATTCTCTACCTAGCTAGATACTGATCCCACCGACCTCGTAACAAACTTGATTCGAATCCGATTCAAATCTGAACAATTTTGGACCCCTATGATGTACCTAAGGAATCATGTGATCGCCTATAAATACCCTGGTCCTGAAGTCTCTCAGGTATGCTCTCACTGACACTTAGACTGAAAACTCCATTGAAGCTCAAGCAGAGCTCTGAGTTATTGAGAGGCCATTCATCTTGAGAAACTCTTCTGTGAGAGCCTTCTCCTCACATTTGTTTGCTGTGAATTTTTACTGACTTGGGCATCAGAGGGTCTTCCGCAGAGGGCCACCCCATATACTCTCTGCATGAGGATTGTCTTGCAGGTTTCACTCGAGCAAGAGATCAATGTCTGGATCTGGAGTTGAGCTGCACCCGAGTCGGAGAATGGATTTCTGTGGCAACAGATTGGCGCTAGAAGAAGGGCCTCAAGTCCCATAAACTTATAATACGGGAGACAAAGTTCAAAATTAGAAGAAGAACCCTCCAATGGCCAATCGAAAGAGAGCCACATCTGATGCTCAAGATCAGACTGCCTCTCAAAGGCCTGATCTAATCAATAGTGTAGCGCCTCCGCTACCACAGCCGGCTAAGACCCCTTCACCACCAGTGACAGTAGTGATGCTGGACCAGTTTGCTACCCTAGTTCAGTAAGTCCAAGCACTGGCCCAGCTGGTCCAAGGACTCCATGGAGTTTTTCCATCCAGCTATGCCTGTTTCACAACTTCATGAGAAGGTAGCCACTCCCATTCCATCAAAAATTTCTTCTTCCAATCCACTCGGGGTTGCAGATCATCCTCATCGACCTGCAAGGGCCAAGCTAGCGCCACAGTGGGCTGGAGAAAAGAGCCCACTTAAATCTCGACGAGCTCATTCTCTTTCTCCGATCTCTTTACAAGATTTAACACCGCTGCCAACTTCCCATTGTCCAATCCCTCCTACCACTCTAAATGAAGGGATTAGGCAGCAAATGCGGAAGATGCGTCGAGAGTGGCGTCAAGAGCTGGACGCTATCAGGCAAGCCCCTCCATCCCAGTCAAAGGCGGAGCAGGGCATCCCTTTCTCCGAGGGGATCATGTGGAAAGTCTTCCTCCCTCATATCAAGCTTCCCACCATCGAGCCATATCATGGATCTACGGATCCCGATGACCACCTCAGCAACTTCATATCCATCATGATGTTTCACGGAGCATCAGACGCGGTCCTATGCCGAGCCTTCCCCTCTACTCTAGAGGATATGCTAGAACCTAGTTTAACATCCTGAAGCCAGGTTCCATTGGTTCTTTTAATGAGCTGAGCCACTTATTCATCAGCCAGTTTGTTAGTAGTCATCGCTAATGACGAAGATCTAATTCCCTCTCAGAAGTCAAGCAACAAGAAGGAGAATCTCTGAAGAACTACCTCGGTCGTTTCAATACGACCTTGTTGGAGGTCGACCATCTCAATCACGAGGTGGCCATGTCTGCTTTAGTGAAAGGAGTATCAAAGGAAGGGGACTTCTATTTAGCCTTAGAAGTCAATTACCTGAAGAGCCTCTCTGATATGATGGCCTTGGCGGACAAGTATGCTAGGGTCGAGGAGTCGCGAAGGACGGCTTGAGCCGAGCAATCAAAGAAGATGGAGGCGAAAGGCTTGGAGAAGCATCGATCCTACCGCCATGCGAGCCCACCTCATCGCCAAAGAGCTCCTCCACCATCGCCTCAAGCTCGAACCCGAAGTTCGGCTCGAAGATTCGACCGATACACTCCTCTCACCGTGCTAAGGGTGCAAATCTTGATGGAAATTGAGCACCAAATTCCTCAGTCTCCTACTCTATGAGGCAATGCGGCTTGAAGGGATATAACCAAGTACTGTCGCTTCCATCAAGATCATGGGCACGACACTAAGGAATGCTGGTAGCTCCGGAACAAGATTGAGCAACTCATCCGGTGGGGTAAACTGGACCAATTCAGGAGAGCCCCTGAGCCGAACAATGGAGAAGATCGTCAGCCTGAACCTCACCCACTCCCTCCACCAAATCCTCCGGTCATCGGTAATGTTACTATGATAGCGACGGTCGGCTCTTTGTCATCTTGGCCAGACGAGGAGGAGAATCCATCAAAGAGGACTCGAGTTGACGAGCTTTCTTTTTCTGATGAGGATCTTCGGAAGGTACAGTACCCCCATGATGATGCTTTGGTTGTATCCATGAACATGAACGGCTATGATGTACACCGCATTTTAATTGATAGTGGAAGATCTGTTAATGTTTTATATTTCGATGCCTTTATGAGGTTGAAATTGCGGATGAAGAGCCTTCGAGCCATAGAATCCACCATAGTAGGTTTTACGGGCGACGCTATAGTCCTCGAGGGAGTTATTATTTAACAATTCGAGCATGCATTTGGCCCAGTGTAGCCACTACACTCATGGATTTTCTTGTGACCAAGCTTCAGTCCCCTTACAATGCCATCCTCGGCTAGCCAAGGCAAATATCTCTTAAAGCTATCATTTCCATTCCTCATCTCGCCATGAAGTTTCTCACCGAATGAAGGGTGGGGGTTGTCCGAGGAAGTCAAATTATGGCTCGGCACTACTTTGTAGCTGACCTTCAATTCAAGAAGCCCGAAGTAGATGGGCTGGATGCTTGAGAAGACTTTGCCGAGCAATGAGGGGAGCCAGTCAAAGAATTGGAAGAAGTGTCGCTCGATGAAGCTCGGCCCGACCGAACCATAAGGGTCGGGTCACAGCTGAAGGGAAAGCCTCGGCAAGATTTGATCGAGTTCCTTTGGAAGAATGCCGATGTATTCATCTGGTCTACTTCAGACATGCCTGGAATCAACCCGGATGTTCTGGTCCACTGCCTCAACATGGATGAAGCATTTCGGCCGATCAAGCAAAAGAAGAGAAGCTTCGCCCCTAAGCATCAAAAGGCTATCGAGGAAGAGGTAGACAAGCTCATTAGAGCTAACTTCATTCGGAAAGTAAATTATCTCGACTGGCTGATGAATGTGGTTATGGTAAAGAAATCAAATGGCAAATGGAGGATCTGCATTGACTTTATCGACCTCAACAAAGCTTGCCCGAAGGATAGCTTCCCTCTCCCTCAGATTGATCAGCTTGTGGATTCAACTTCGTACCACCAGATGCTGACTTTCATGGATGCTTATTCAGACTACAACCAGATTTGGATGGTGCTCGAGGATGAAGAAAAGACTGCCTTCATCACCGACCGAGGTATTTATTATTACTGGGTTATGCCTTTTGGTTTGAAAAATGCATGCGCAACCTACCAAAGGCTAGTGAATAAAGTTTTCAAGGAGCAAATTGGTTGGAACATGGAGGTGTATGTCGATGACATACTGGTAAAGAGCAAAGAGGCATCTCGACACATTGAAGATTTTACAGAGAGCTTTGCAACACTCCAAAGATATCGGATGAAGCTTAACCCAACTAAATGTACTTTTGGAGTTAACTCTGAAAAATTTCTGGGTTTCATGGTCTCTCAACGAGGTATCAAGGCAAACCCATAGAAAATCCAAGCCCTACAACAAATAGCACCTCCGGGGTCAATCAAAGAAGTGCAACATCTCACCAGAAGGATAGCAGCTCTCAATCGTTTTGTTGCTTGGTCGGCCGAAAGGTGCTTGCCCTTTTTCAAAGTGCTCCAGTCGACCAAGAACTTTCAATGGACCCTAGACTGTTAGAAATCCTTTGAAGATCTTAAAAAATACCTTGGCTCACCACCTCTCCTCAGTAGTCCGAAGCCGGGAGAAATGTTGTATCTATACCTGGCAGTCTCTGAGGGCGCTATTGGCTCTATTTTGATCAGAGAAGAAAACAAAGTTCAAAAGCTGGTCTATTATGTTAGCAAATTGCTCCGAGATGCTGAGACAAGGTATACCTGGATCGAGAAGATGGTGTTGGCTCTGATAACATCGGTCCGAAAGCTACGGCTATATTTTCAAGCACACACTGTGACAATTTTGATTGACCAATCCATCAAGTCAATTATCCATCGTCCAGAAACATCGAAAAGAATGACCAAATGGGTTGTTGAATTGAGCGAGCATAATGTTCAATATCAGCCTCGTCCAGCCATCAAGGCATAGGTCTTGGCGGATTTTCTTTTTGAATGCACCATACCCGAAGATGGCTCCACTCTGGACACTCCCGAGCAGCCAAGGCCCAGCATCCTGTGGCTGCTCCATGCCGACGGATCCTCCAGCGCAAGCGATTCTGATGCTTGGTCCTCACTAGTCCGAAGGGGACAACCTTTGAGTACGACATTCGTTTCTTATTCCCAGCCTCCAACAATGAAGCAGAATATGAGGCCCTGCTTGCTGGACTTCGCATCGCCCACGAACTCAAGGTTGAAAAGCTGAACGCTTACACTGACTTTCAATTGGTGGATGGTCAGGTACAGAGAGAATTTGAAGCTAGGGAGCTAAACATGGTTCGGTATCTTCAAAAGGTGTGCAATTTGTCTGCCTGCTTTGCTGAATTTAAAGTTATTCAAATTCTAAGAACTGAAAATGTGTGTGCCGACCTTTTATCCCGCCTGACAACCATGGACTCAATGGATCTTAAGCGGAAGTTCTACTTGGAAGTCCTGGAGAAGTCCAACATTGCCGATGCTGATCAAATAATGCAGATTGATGCTGAACCATCCTGGCTAGACCCCATATTCAAGTATCTCAAAAAGGGGTTGCTCCCCGCTGACAGAAAGGAAGCAAGGAAGCTAAAGATGCAATCATCTCATTATGTCCTACTTGATGATCGACTATATAAACAATCTTTCTCCATGCCATTACTTAAATGCCTCCACCCGTCAGGGGCTGATTATGCTCTTCGGAAAGTTCATGAAGGCATTTGTGGTAGTCACCTTGGCAGCCGAGCTTTATGCCACAAAGTGCTACGCCAAGGATATTATTGGCCCACCATGCAAAGGGATGCTGACAACTTGGTCCGAGCTTGTGATTCATGCCAGCGACATTCAAATGTTCAGAGGCTCTCCTTCGCTCACCTAATGCCTATATCATCTGCCTGACCCCTTGCCAAGTGGGGAATGGACATTCTTGGTCCTTTTTCCCTTACCACTGGACAGAGAAAGTTCTTATTTATAGCCATCGACTATTTCACCAAGTGGATCGAGGCCAAGGCAATCGCTCAGATAACCGAGGCTCGGGCTAGGGACTTCGTGTGGAGATCTATCATTTATCGGTTCAGCCTTCCTCATACCATCATCACCGACAACGAAAGACAGTTCGAAAACCCTAAATTCTGGGAGTTCTGCGATGACCACAACATCTCTCATTGCCTCACTTCGGTTGGACATCCTCAAGCTAATGGAGAGGCCGAGGTAACCAACTGAACCCTTCTGCAAGGCATTAAGGCCCGACTCAACAGAGCGCAAGGTAGATGGATGGAGGAGCTTCATCATGTGTTGTGGGCTTATCGAACCACTAAGAGAATTCTCACAGGCCAGACTCCATTCAGAATGGCTTTTGGCATGGAAGCTGTCATCCCTATGGAGATCGGACTCCTCTCTCCTCGGGTAGAGAGTTATTCAGAAGAATCCAATGACGAGCAACTGCGAACCAATTTGGATTTGATAGAAGAAGTCAGCGAGAAAGCCCAAATCCGAATGGCAACCTATCAACAGAGGGTAGCTCGTTACCACTCCACCAGAGTAAAAGGAAAGTCCTTCTTCCCCAGCGATCTAGTACTCTGGAAGGCACGTGTTTCAAAACCATTGGAGCAAGAGAAATTGTCTCCAAATTGGGAAGGCCCCTATCAAGTTACTAAGGTGATCAGGCCCGACACTTACAAGCTCCAGGATCTAGATGGAAAATCCATCCCTAGGACATGGAGCTCAGATAATCTTCGTATATATCACCAATGAAGTATGCCTCCATTGAACCCACTTTATTTACAATAGCGAAACTTCATTTTCAAAATCTGCAATGTTCTTGTTTCAATTGCTTTTTTCAAAGACTATGATGAGAAACAGGTTTTATCCTAAAACTTCATTTTTTTTCTCATTGATCCTTTGATATTTTCATAAATTCTTGTAAATTTTTATTCATATATCATTGTGATTAAAACATGATAAAATAATACAAAAGTTAGCTATTTAACTATAAAAATGAAAATGTCTTTGGCAAATAATCACTCTATAGTTTTGAAAAGGCAAAGTATAAAGGCATTTAAGAAAAGATGGAGATTTAATATTTGCTAATCATATATTTTTTATCTTTAATTTAATAAGATGTTACTATGCTAGTGATACTATGGCTATACAGCTTTCATTAATGAATGCAATTTACCAGTTTCAATCGAGAATGCATTTATAAGACAAATTTTAAATTATTAACGATTTCTCTTCTTGGCCATAGACATTAGTGCTTTATTTTTTAGTTGCATTGCATATATGCAATGATATGATTAGGCAATCGATAAGCCTTATCATCCTCTAGTGGTTACTATGATATGAATAAATAATTATCATGATATGAATAATTATATTTGTTAAATGTGCCATCATAATTCGGAAAAGATAGTATGTTGCTTATTGATATTTTTTTTGCAATATTCTTTATATATTAATTTTTTTACATACTTAAATAAAAGAGAAAGCATTAGGGCTTTGAAAATGGTAAGTTATGGGGTAGCCAAGTCCCAGGAGGCCGTTCAGGAAAGAGTCTTTGATGTTTGGATTGAGCTATAGGTGGGAGCTATAAGATAGGAAGGGTGTTGATGACGCCAAGTCACCTCCTTCGAACGTCGGGGAAAACAGACGTCTCGCTTCTGGAAATCCTGCAAGAAAAGTCCCCGGGGACCGGTGGCACCGATGGGGACCCTCCGACGATCAAGTTAGTACAGACTAGCCAGCACTCCACCCGCCAGAGGCTGCCCATTCCTGCAGATCATCACCGCCGATCCCCGGCCAAGCCACATCCCCGCGAAGCATCCAAAAGGCCCCGGTCTCCCTCTCGCCACGCCAGTGTCTCACCTAAGAGGCGGCACGGAAAGGAGGCGGAGCGCACGCGCCGGCATCGCCGCCCCGCTCTTCTTCTGAGTCTTCGGGGGAAGGCTCCTTCGATGGTCGGATGCCTCGTCGAGCTGAGCGTCGACTCGAGGAGTGCAACCAGAAGCTGGAGGAGCTCAGCCGTCGGATCACTCACCTGCCGGAGACTGATTATGACAGTCGGCCTCCTCTGTCTCGCCGCATCATGGAAGAGCCTATCTCCACCAGGTTTCGCCTTCCTCAGCTGGACCCTTACGACGGGACCATGAACCCCCTAGACCATCTGGAGAGCTATAAGGTACTCATGCAAGTTCAGGGGGCCACTGACTCGCTCATGTGTATTACTTTCCCGGCTACCCTGAAAAAAGCTGCCCGGGCTTGGTATTCACGTCTGCCGCCACGAAGCATCGACTCCTTCCGCCAGTTGGAGAGGGCTTTTCTGGCCCACTTTGATGCCTGCCGGAAGATTCCAAGGGTGGCAGACAGCCTGTTTGCCGTGCAGCAGAAGAATGGCGAGTCTCTGCGGGACTATGTCGCCCGGTTTAAGGAGGCCGCCTTGGAAGTCTACAACCTGGAGGACTCAGTGGCAACCTTGGCTTTGAAGCGGGGGCTTCGCCCTTCTCGCTTCGCATACTCTCTGGACAAGAAGCCGCCAGGCTCCTACTCCGAACTTTTGATCCGCGCCCAAAAGTATATCCGGGCGGACGAAGCTGACTTTTCCCGGCGTGAAGCCGGCGGGGGTATATCCCGGAAGCCAACCCAGCCAGAACCTGCGGAAGCCCGCCCCAGAAGGCCCGAGCCTCCTCACCGACCCGACAACCGTCCTCGACCTCTTGCACCGAGAGACGGGCCTTACACTCCGTTGCTTGCTCCAATATCCCAGATCCTGCTCGAGATCGAAGGGGAGCCCTATCTGCAACGCCCTCCTCCCATCAACCCGAAGATTCCCCGGAACAAAAATCTCTACTGCCGCTACCACCGGGACCATGGCCACAATACCGACGACTGCCGACAGCTGAAGAAAGCCATTGAAGACCTCATTCAACAAGGCCACCTGAGGAAGTTCGTCCAAAGGAACAACCCAGGAGCTCCTGGCCCGTCAGCGCCTGCGCCGCCGGTGATTGATAACACCCCGACGGAGAAGATAGTAGCGATGATTTCCTGGGGGGCAGGAGGCCCGTCGAAGAGACCGAGGGGGGAGGGAGGAGTGGAGGCTGTAATTCCTTTTTTCGAAGAGGACTTAGAGGGGGTTGTAAATAAAGATGATGATAGCGTCGTCGTATCCATGACGATTGCTAAGCACCCTGTAAAACGAATCCTGGTCGACAGTGGAAGTTCAGTAGATGTTTTGAACTACGATGCCTTTGTTCGCATGAACCTGTCACATGATCTACTTCGGCCTGTCGTCACGCCTTTGATGGGATTCACGGGAGATTCTGTGAGGGTCGAGGGGAAATTACTCTTCCCGTGACAGCTGGAACGGCTCCGTGCCAGAGCACTATCCTTATAAAATTCTTGGTAGTCCGTGTGCCCCTGGCGTACAACGCGATTCTTGGGAGGCCCGGGCTCAACCTCTTGGATGCAGTCATTTCCACCAAGCGGCTCCTGGTGAGGTTCCCAACCACCAGCGGGATCGGCGAAATGCGAGGAGAGCAGGACCTGCCGGCGCTATGCTATCACTTGGCCCCCAGTCCCCAGGGGGCAGCGCTTGCACTGCCATCCGCATCGACATCAGAGACCCTTGATCCACGGGACTTGGAGAGGAGGGGGGAACCGGCCGAGCGGCTGCTCACTTTCCCCCTCGGGGAGGACCCCGCGCAGACGGTTCGAGTTGGAGCCTCACTTCCGGACGAAGCCCGTGACCGGCTCCTCACCTTTCTGCGGGCCAACGCCGACGTCTTCGCGTGGTCAGCATCCGACATGCCCGGGATCCCGGAGGAGGTGATTACACATCAGCTCAACATCCGACCGGAGTGCCGGCCTATTAGGCAGAAGAAAAGGAGTTTTGCCCCAGACCGGCAGAAGGCTGTTGATGAGGAGGTGCGGAAGCTATTGGCGGCTGGCCACATCCGCGAGGTGCGCTACCCCGACTGGTTGGCGAATGTCGTGATGGTTCGGAAGGCCAGTGGAAGCTGGAGAATGTGCATGGATTTCACCGACCTCAATAAGGCGTGTCCCAAAGACAGCTTCCCGCTCCCCCGAATCGATCAGCTGGTAGACGCCACCTCCGGGCACGGGACGCTCAGTTTCATGGATGCGTTCTCGGGGTACAATCAAATCAAGATGAGCTCAGCGGATGAAGAAGCAACCTCTTTTGTCATGGAGAAGGGAATCTACTGTTATAGGGTGATGCCCTTTGGACTGAAAAATGCCGGGGCCACTTACCAAAGATTAATGAATAAGGTTTTTGAGGATCAGCTGGGGCGCAACATGGAGGCATATGTGGATGACATGCTGACCAAAAGCGCCAGCGCAGAAGACCATGTGGCGGACCTCGAGGAGACTTTCAGCAATCTGCGCCGGTACCGGATGAAGCTCAACCCCCATAAATGCGCCTTCGGAGTAGCGGCTGGCAAGTTCCTGGGTTTCATGGTGACCCAGCGCGGGATCGAGGCCAACCCCACAAGATCAGGGCCATCCTGGAGATGCGGCCCTCGGTCAGCAAGAAGGAAGTACAGCGCCTGACGGGGAGGGTGGCGGCCTTGAGTCGTTTTATGTCAAGGTCGACGGAGAGGTGCCTGCCCTTCTTCAAGGCGCTGCGCAAGATTAACGGCTTCGAGTGGACGAAAGAGTGTCAGGGCTCCTTTGAAGAATTGAAGCGGTTTCTCTCCACTCCACCGCTGCTGTCCAAGCCTAAAAATGGAGAGGAGCTCTTTCTATATCTAGCCGCTTCCCGGAGGCCGTTAGCTCTGTGCTTGTGCGCATGGATACTGACGGGACCCAGAAGCCAATCTATTACACTAGCAAGGTACTCCACGATGCTGAGACCAGATATTCAAAAACCGAGAAGATTATCTTCGCCCTGGTGGTCTCTACTCAGTGCCTTCGGCCTTACTTTCAAGCTCATCCCATCGTGGTGCTTACGGACCAGCCCCTGGGAGCTATCCTGTCTCGCCCCGACACCTTCGACCGGCTGGCTAAATGGGCCATCAAGCTAAGCGAGTTCGATCTGGCCATCCGGCCAAGATCAGCCATGAAGTCTCAGGTGCTGGCGGATTTCCTAGTCGAGTGCTCCTGGGCTGAGAAGGACGTGGAGGAGGCGCAACCGGAGGAGTTTGAGGACCCTCCCTCATCTGGGGAGGTGGGAGACTGGATCCTGCATGTAGACGAGCGGCAAACTCTCAAGGGAGTGGAGCCGGACTCATTCTTGCAAGCCCGGAGGGAGACGTAGTGGAGTACGCTCTCAGATTCCAGTTCCCGGCGACCAATAACCAGGCGGAGTACGAAGCCCTGCTGGCGGGGATGAGACTAGCTAAGGAGCTGGGCGCGGGGCGCTTGAGGGCCTTCACGGACTCTCAACTCATTTCTGGACAAGTTGCCGGGGAGTACGAGGCTAGGGACCCCACCATGTCCCGCTACTTGAGCAAGGTGCAGTCCCAGGCATCTCACTTTTCTTATTTCCATGTCAACTATATCCCCAGGGCAGAGAATGCCAGGGCTGACTCGCTATCCCGCTTGGCCATTTCGGTCGACGGGACGTTGGGGAGAACATACGTGGAGCATCTACAAGTCCCAAGCATTGAGGTCGGATGAAGCCTTACCAGTGGAGCCGGAGCCCTCCTGGATGGATGCCTACGTCCGATACTTGACCGACGGTACTCTCCCAAGGGACCCGGCGGAGGCCAAGCTGCTCAGGCGAAGGGCCCCGAGATTCTTGATGATGGACGGGAAGCTTTATCGGAGATCATTCTCATATCCGGTCCTTAGATGTGTGGGGCCAACAGAATCAGATTATATCCTTAGGGAGATCCACGAGGGTGTATGCGGGAGTCACCTGGGGGGCAGAGCCTTAGCATACAAGGCCCTACGCCAGGGGTATTTCTGGCTGACCATGAAGGAGGATGCGGCCAAGCTTGTCAAGAAGTGCGATAGCTGTCAACGTTATGCCAATATTCAGCGACAGCCAACGTCTCACCTAACTCCTCTGGTGGCACCCTGGCCCTTCGCCCAGTGGGGTATGGATATCTTAGGTCCATTTCCCCCGGCCTCCGGGCAGCGGAAGTTTCTCCTAGTGGCGGTGGATCACTTCACCAAGTGGGTTGAAGCTGAGGCTCTGGCCAAAATCACCGAGAGTAAAGTGAGATCTTTCTTCTGGAAGTCAATCATATGTCGGTTTGGGCTGCCACGTACTCTAGTCACTGATAATGGCCGGCAGTTTGACAACGCACCTTTCCGGGAGTTCTGCTCCGAGCTGGGCATCTGTCAGAGGTTCACCTCCGTCGGGCATCCTCAAACCAACGGGGCAGCTGAAGTGACTAACCGGATCATCCTCCAGGGGCTAAAGACTCGACTGGATGGCTGCAAGGGACGATGGGTAGAAGAACTCTCCAACGTGCTATGGGCTTATCATACAACGCCACGAACTCCCACTGGCGAAACGCCATTCAGCTTGGTCTTTGGTTCTGAGGCCGTCATTCCTGTGGAGATCGGCGCGCCCAGTCCTCGGGTGGAAGCCTACAGTGAAGAAGATAACCCAGACCAGCTGCGAGCCAATCTCGACCTGGTGGAGGAGACGCGAGATCGGGCGCGGCTTCGAATGGCAGCCTATCGGCAATGGGCCGCAAAATACTACAACGCTCGTGTGCGCCCACGGACGTTCCTGCTGGGAGACCTAATCCTTCGACGGGCTGAAGTCTCAAAGCCAACTGAAGGCGGCAAGCTAGCCCCTAACTGGGAGGGACCTTACCGAATCACAGAGATGCTACACCACGGAGCTTATAAAATTGAAGAACTTGATGGGACACCACTTCCTAGGACGTGGAATGCGGATAACCTCCGTCGGTATTACCAGTAATATATCCCTCTTTTCATGTTAAACATCATCTCCGTATTTGTTTGGGTGTTCACCCCTTATTCAATGCTAACAAGATTCAATTCTAGTTATCTGAATCTTCTCAAAGCCCTGCACCAGCCAGGCATAAAGCCCAGTGTACCACTGGCAGAGCGGTGTACCACCGGCTCTCAACAACAAAAGCCCGGCACTTCGTCGGCACTCAAAGCCCTGCACCAGCCAGGCATAAAGCCCAGTGTACCACTGGCTCTCAACAACAAAAGCCCGGCGCTCCGTCGGCACTCAAAGCCCTGTGCTAATCAGGCATAAAGCCCGGCTAACCGCCGGCGGAGCGGTGCACCTATGATTCTTCGTAGTCAAGACCCAACACCCTGCCGGTCAAACCAAAGCTAAGTCCCGTGGGCATCAAGCTGCGCGAACCCCAGGTCCAATGCTTGACCGGGCGTTACGCCTATAGCTCCGAGGGAGCCTGCCGGCCTAATCCCCGATCAGCGGTGCCCCCGCTCCCAGGATTCAACCCCACCTAGCTTTAACTCGCGGGTTCATGTAACTAAGGCGGAGTGGCGTAGGTGGGAAGGTGTTCCCCCAGAATCGTCGGGACGAACGAGGTCGTGGGGCCACATATCAATCAACAAAGTCAACAACAGTTCAAAAATCGTCGAGAAGGGTATTTTCATTAACAGAAAAGGATTACAAAACTCCGACATAGTCGGGCTTACAGAAGCAAGAAAAGACAGCAAGATAGCGGGTGCAAACTCAAGGTTCCGCCGGTGCGGGCTCGTCGTCGGAAGGGGCCAGGTCCGACGATGGTTCTGGCTCGACCTCCAGTGCGTGAGGGAAATTTAGATCCTTGGCCACCCTCTCCTTGGCGTACTGGAACCCGTCGAGGAACGCGGCGGCTGAAGCTTCGGCCAGGTCGTCTGTGAAACGCTCAGACGACCTGTATTCCTCGACGAGCCCGGCAGCTCGAGCTTTTTCCGCAGCAAAGGCCTCCATCGCGGCCCTTTCAGCTTCCCTGGCGTGACCTGTCTCTTCCTTATACCAGCCGGCCTCCTCTTTTGCCACTCCGGCCTCTTCCCTCGCCACTCCGGCCTCTTCCCTCGCCACTCTAGCCTCCTTCGATGCCGCTCCCGCCCGTTCCTCAACCTCCCGAAGAGCCGAGGTCAGCTCCGAGATATGAATATCCCTCACCATGACCGCGCTCTCGGACTCCATCATCTGGGAGATCGCTGCGCGCACGCGGTTGGCCTCGATCTCCGCTCTGCTCTCGGCGGCTCTCACCTCGTTAGCGCAGGACTCTTTGACCTTCTCCAGCGCCCTTTCTGCTGCTTCCGCGCGGTCCTGCGCCTCCCGGAGAAGGTTCTTTCCCTTGCGGATCACCTCCCTAGCAGCCTTTATGGAGTGCACAATCTGCACGCACAAGCCCCCAAGTCAGTAAAGTATGTGTATACATGAACGATAAGGGGTAAAAAGCAAGAAGGTTGCTTACCCTGAACGCGGCGGCGTAAGATTCCCGGAAGAACTCGCCCGTCTTCTGACGACCAAGACCTTCGGTGATCCTAGGATCCAGGACCGAGCCCAGGACCCGCTCAGCCCAGTGGCCATCGCCCAGAGAGTCCAGGGGCGACCTGGGTACGTCCCCACCTCCCTCTGCCGCCTCAGATCCCCCCGGCTCTGTGTGCGGGTCGCCCCTAACCGACCCCTCGGGGGGTGGACTGGCGGGACCGGATGGTCCCTCACCCCAGTCCCTGCTAGCGCCAGTTGGGGTAGCTCCCTCGGGGACCGGGAGCCCTTCGGTTGGCACAGGCTCCCCCGCCACTGACTCTATGGCGGTACCTCCCGCTGCGGCTCCCGCCTCCGGTGGAGTGTCGGTCGTAAGGTCGACCTCCGCGATGACCGGGACGTGTTGCGGAGCCCCGGGAGGGGAGGCCAGTGCCGGGGGGGAGGCCCGGACCGCCGAGCGCTTTGGGGCCGGGGCATGCTGCCCCCCGGATGGTCCTTCCCGGCCCCTTTTCTTGATGGCCTTTAACAAATTCGCCCTCGGAACTTTCATCGCTGCACAAGTCAAGTCAAGTTTTCATAACTGTAAAAAAAAAAAAAAAAAAAGGAGGAAAAAGAGAAGAGGAAGGAAGAAAGAAGAGCAGAATTTCTGACTAAGCATGGAGAATTTACCCCGCTGGGAGACGAGACCCGCCAGCTCAAAGTTGTCCTCCGCTAACAGTAGGGTGTACCGGGGGATTTCGGCGGTCAGCAATACCCCCATCGCCTCCCGGTCCCCAGGCTGAACAGCCGCGACATTCTCTCGGAGGTCGAGGTCCCCCCACCGGGGCCGGACTTGGTCAATATTGGCAAAAAAGAAACGGGGTTTCCACCCCTTGATTGACGAAGGCAGGAGGAGCTTCAGAACCCTGTTGGGTCGGGGCTGGAATAGCCACCACCCTTTTTGGGCTCGGAGGGAGTAGAAATTGCGAAACAAACTGATCCTAGGAGTAATGCCTAAGCGGTGACAAAGAATAACAAAAGCGCTAATCACACGACAGGAGTTTGGGACTAGCTGAGAAGGAGTCAAAGAGTAGAAATCAAGTAGGCGGACAAAGAAAGGATGAAAGGGAGGGCGGAGACCTGCCTGCAGGCAGATCTCATAAAGAGCTACTCGACCGGGTCGGGAGGAGATGACCCGGTCGTCAGGTGTTGGTAGGAATAACTCGACCTCCCGAGGGATCCTGTAGCGGGCCCGATCCTTTCCAGATCCGGTCGCTTCAGGACGGAGGCTGTCCCCTCTGGGGACTCCTCCACCCTCGATGAGGTCCGGCCCTCAGCCGGTGGCCCCTTGATGGGGCCCCACCGGTGGCCCGTCGCTGGGCCAGAGGGATGTGGTCCTCCGAATCAGAGGACCACTCGATTGGAGGAGAAGGAGAAGGAGGAGTCTGAAGCCTCACAGAGGGAGGACGGTCCTCAGAACCGTCCTCCGAGGTCCAAGAAGGTGAACTCATGAATAAAGAGAATTAAGACGAAAAGGCTGACCTGGAAGAGCAAAGAAAGCTGGGCACGAGCTCGCAGTTGCGGAACACTGGGGAACAGACAAGGAAGAAGACGATGGCGATGAGGCATTAGCCCGCCTCCCTTTGGCTAGCTTTATTGAGTTTTCAAAATGTCCCGCCATGTCTCATCAGCCACGCGGCTTCTTGCTATATGCCGATTCGCCTCGAGGAATACCCCGGTGCATGGTGCGGCACGCCCCCGGCCAGCGATGGGACCTTGCTGACGTCGCCGTAATGAGAGGAAATGATGATACGCCTTTTGCGCAGACTCCGAAGAGCCCGTCTTCATTTTCGAGGGTGATCATGACTGGCGCGGTGTACGAGGGCCGTCTCCTTACATTCCCCGCACCGTCCGCATAGAACTCAAGGGCAGGGATCAGCCACGTGGAGAACGCCCCTTGAGCCTCAGCGGTGGGACCCGCTTCGCCCAGGGGCGAGGGGGCATCTGATATGACTGATCCCAGCATCGTCAGAAAAGGTAACGGCAGTCATCGTCATCCCCTCACCCCCGGCACCCCCTCGGGGTCGGAGGTGGGGTCATCATTCCTTAACCCCGAGGCCCCCACCGGGCCCGGGGTGCATCGTCATCCCCTCACCCCCGGCACCCCCTCGGGGTCGGGGGTAGGGTCATCATTCCTTAACCCCGGGGCCCCCATCGGTCCCGGGGTGCATCGTCATCCCCTCACCCTCGGCACCCCCTCGGGATCGGGGGTAGGGTCATCATTCCTTAACCCCGAGGCCCCCACCGGGCCCGGGGTGCATCGTCATCCCCTCACCCCCGGCACCCCCTCGGGGTCGGGGGTAGGGTCATCATTCCTTAACCCCGGGGCCCCCACCGGTCCCGGGGTGCATCGTCGTCCCCTCACCCCCGGCACCCCCTCGGGATCGGGGGTAGGGTCATCATTCCTTAACCCCGGGGCCCCCACCGGTCCCGGGGTGCATCGTCATCCCCTCACCCCTGGCACCCCCTCGGGGTCGGGGTAGGGTCATCATTCCTTAACCCCGGGGCCCCCACCGGTCCCGGGGTGCATCGTCATCCCCTCACCCCCGGCACCCCCTCGGGGTCGGGGGTGGGGTCATCATTCCTTAACCCCGGGCCCCCACCGGTCTTGGGGTGCATCGTCATCCCCTCACCCCCGGCACCCCCTCGGGGTCAGGGGTGGGGTCATCATTCCTTAACCCCGGGCCCCCACCGGTCCCGGGGTGCATCGTCATCCCCTCACCCCCGGCACCCCCTCGGGGTCGGGGGTGGGGTCATCATTCCTTAACCCCGGGGCCCCCACCGGTCCCGGGGTGCATCATCATCCCCTCACCCCCGGCACCCCCTCGGGGTCGGGGGTGGGGTCATCATTTCTTAACCCCGGGGCCCCCACCGGTCCCGGGGTGCATCGTCATCCCCTCACCCCCGGCACCCCCTCGGGGTCGGGGGTGGGGTCATCATTTCTCAACCCCGGGGCCCCCACCGGTCCCGGGGTGCATCGTCATCCCCTCACCCCCGGCACCCCCTCGGGGTCGGGGGTGGGGTCATCATTTCTCAACCCCGGGGCCCCCACCGGTCCCGGGGTGCATCGTCATCCCCTCACCCCCGGCACCCCCTCGGGGTTGAGGGTGGGGTCATCATTTCTCAACCCCGGGGCCCCCACCGGTCCCGGGGTGCATCGTCATCCCCTCACCCCCGGCACCCCCTCGGGGTCGGGGGTGGGGTCATCATTTCTTAACCCCGGGGCCCCCACCGGTCCCGGGGTGCATCGTCATCCCCTCACCCCCGGCACCCCCTCGGGGTCGGGGGTGGGGTCATCATTTCTTACCCCCGGGGCCCCCACCGGGTCCGAGATGCATCGTCATTCCCTCACCCCCTAGCACCCCCTCGGGGTCGGGGGTGAGGTCATCATTTCTTAACCCCGGGGCCCCCACCGGTCCTGGGGTGTGTCATCATTCCCCATCTCCGATATCCCTTCGGGGTGAGGTCATCTGCGATCAACATGCGACTCAGCTGCCAAGAAACGCGGCAACCTTCAGGTTGCACGGTGCTCGCACATAATTTTCAGCGCATGACCATACCTTGCCGCACATACCGTTCGGTACTTCCGTGATTGTGCCCTTTACGGAGGGCCATGCCTCATAATGAGGTTTGGCGCGTTGCATGCCCCTGTACATGACCATACCTTGCCGCAGCCTACCGTTCGGTACTTCCGTGATTGTGCCCTGTTACGGAGGGCCATGCCTCATAACGAGGTTTGGCGCGTTGCATGCCCCTGTACATGACCATATCTTGCTACGGCGTACGGCATGCTACTACTTGCAGCTATACTCTGTCCCATCAGCCGGCGGCGCGCACTGCATACCTTCGCGACCGCTGGACACGTGTGATATCACATCAACAGGAGGTACGGGGGATGTCTCCGGCATGTGTAGCTGCGGTACGAAAGCAATCTCCCCTAGACGAAAGATAAGGTATTAGGACAACTATAAGAGCAAGCGAATACGCGGTAAGTGGGGGATCGGAACTCTGGTTTTTCTGAGCTTTCTTCCTCCCAGCAAAAACCCTAACCGCCTCAGCCCCTCTTCGCTGGAGCGGTTCCTTGTCTGAACCCAAGCCACTAACTTGATCGTCGGAGGGTCCCCACCGGTGCCACCGGTCCCCGGGGACTTTTCTTGCAGGATTTCCAGAAGCGAGACGTCTGTTTTCCCCGACGTTCGAAGGAGGTGACTTGGCGTCATCAGGTGTAGATAAGCAAGCTAATTTTGACGATAAGCAAGTAGTCCCACAAGTTATACGGTAGAAAGTACACTAATGGTTTCTACTATAAATTTAAAAATAAAGGACATAATATAGTTCAAAGGTTCCTATAAACTTCCAAATATTCACCACCATATGATAGGACATCGAACAATCTTGAGGTATATATTTATTTTTGTTTTTAAGTTACATATAGTTGCACATTAAATGGCATAGATATGATTGATAACAGGTGGTTAGATTTAGTGCATAACTCCATTATATGGTCATGTGGTGCTTGAAAGAACATGATAATTGAAATAAAATCTTACCATGGTACAAATAAATGCTAAATAAAAATTTCCAAGGTCTTAATACAGTACCAACATCTTGGATAATATTTTTATTCTTCATAATAATAAATATCTAGTCTCTATTTAACTTGTGAAGATAATAAATTTTAAATTAATATGATAATAACTTGAAAATAAATCAAATAAAATTTTAATTTTAATTCTTTGTCAAAAATTTCAATGTCTTAATTTAAATAAAATGTTTGTTTTAGAAATAAATTTTTTTTTTTTACTTGTGTGAATGTGCCATCTCGATTTTTTTATCACTCCATTCAATGACCTATGACAAATCTAGTGATTAGCTAAGTTCCCCAATAATAAATACATCTCTTATGCATCATATAGATTGTTAATTACCATATCAGATTTTTTTTTTTTTTTTTGCCTTTTTGGGTAGCCATGCTCTGTTAGTATTTGCTTGCTATTATTCAACTAGCAATGTGCTCATGCAGTTCCCATTTATTCAATAATATCAATCGCTTATTGTTAATATATAGTTCATATGCATGTCAACTTATCCAAATATTTAAATACTATTTTATTCTAACATATATCTAATTTAAATAAAGGAACATTATACAAAAATCATGATCTAAGCTATGTAACAAATCCATCTTAGTTTTTCTTGCAACTTCATGAGATCATAGCCATTTTCTCCCTAATTTTCAATAGGAGTGCCAATTAAATTTGGAGTAAAGCAATTGCTTGGAGGGATACTAAACATTGATGCACTTCATAAAGCACACTTTAATTAGCTAAGAAGCATTCAAATGTTTTTTTAGAAAATAATAATTTATTAGTCGATAAAAATTGTTAGTCAATGTTTTGATATGTTTCAACTTATGTATTTATTTATTCTACTACTACACCAAGTTAATTAGGCAATTGAGTCTACATACAAGTATAATTTTGAAGTGATCCATTTAGAAACATAATTAATCATATCTACTAAATAATAGTGCATACCATTTGGCTTGAAAAATTTAGAATTGGCTTAGGAGATTTTATCAACCATTTTTATTTTAATATTACCAAAACAATGTAACCAAAGCATATGTTTGAAAGTATTGCAAGTATAGGGATGACAACATGTATGTTGACCCAATTATTGATTTTGATGAATAACAAAAACCATATGAGTATATTCCTTGTGTTACTAATGATTTTGATTAAGTATTTCAGGAATTTAAATGATTAATCAATCAAAATTAAAGAAAAATTAAATTTGATCCTATGTCTAGTGTTAAGTGCCAAGGTTTAGCATTTAGAGCTATTGTCCAAATATAGTTTGATATTTTTGGCACACGGTAGAGCTCACTTTTGTAGAGATTAGAGCCGACTCCACCAGAAAGATAAAAAGTTCTCAATTCTGCATCGAGCTGAAGCCGACTCCTGCAAAGATTAGAGCCAACTCCAACAGTTATATAGAGAGTGTATTTTTTAAAGCTTTGATAGAGTCGGCTTCTGCATTTTCTAGAGCCAACTCCCGCACGAAAAAGTGTTAACCCCTCAAAAAGCTAGAGCCGACTTCACGACAAGCGAAAGTTCTCATCTTGCACATTCCGTGTTAGAGCCAACTCCAAGTTTGTTAGAGCCGACTCCAACCTGTCAAGGATGGACACCAGAGGTGTTAGAGACGACTCCAAAGTCTGACATTTCTTCAATGAATTTCAATGGCTCTTTCCTCTTCCGTGCTAGACTCATCCTCAAGCATTTACAATGGCTAGTTTTTTTTCTAAAAGAGGTTTAGAGAAGATTATAAATAAGAGCCAAGGTATTGTTTCAAAAAATATACAAGGAAAGAACACAAGAGAGAAAAGAAAGAAAATAGAGTTTAAATTTGAAAGCACTACCATGCGAAATAGAGTTTAGAGAAATCCAAAGTATTTAAAAGCCAACTTTGAGGGATTTCCATCAAATCAAAAGGAAAAGAAGAGAGCCATAGTTCTTCAAAAGTCTTTATATCAAAGATTATTTCAAAGCTTCAAGCTCAACTTAAGGAAGATTATTTCTGAGAAAAACAAGAAAAGCCCAACTTTAGAAATCTTCTAATCAGGCTCTTCTATTTCTATCTTGATTATATTGTCTTATTTTCTCATTTGAGGAGCTTTATTTCTGTTGTAACCATTTCTCTATTATACTTGTTTATTGATTCAATCAAGAGATTAAATCTGGAGAGACAGTTTGATCTTGTGCAAGCTAGGAGGCTTGTGATAGGTTTGGTACTGGTGAACCTATGAAAATCAATTAGATTCGTTATGATCTCGTTATAAAATAACAAGTTTGAGTTGTGAGCTTGTAAAATAACTCGGCTATAATTAGGGTGATTGTAGTATAGCCCAAGAGTTATTTGGGAGTGGATGTAGATGTAGCTAACACCGAACCACTATAAATTTCTTGTGCTTATCATGCTTATCTCTCTTTCTCTCTACTCTATTCGTTTTACTCTACTTTGCATTTTTAGCACCACTATTACATTCCTTCTTGTGCATTACATTGAGAAATAGTTTTTAAGTGTTAAAATTTTTAAGAACCCAATTCATCCCTTCCCTCACTCTTGGGTTGCCATCTGTGCTAATAATTAGTATTAGAGCTTGTGCTCATCCTTCCTTGATCTAACAATCAAGAGCTAAAGATCCAAATGGTAGCTCAAGCTGGTTCTTCTTTTTCTGAGGGATAATCCATAAATCGTCCATCGTTGTTTAGTGGCATCAACTACTCATATTGAAAAGCTAGAATGAGGATATTCATTCAAGCTTTGGACTATGATTTATGAAGTATCATTATCAATGGTCCTAGCACTCCCACACACTTAGTAGATGAATCCATTGTTCCTAAGCCCAAAAGGAATTGAAATGAAAATGATAGAAAAATAGCCCAGTTCAATGCCAAGGCCATGAATCTCCTATATTCTTCTTGGAAGCAAACAAATTCAATAGAATATCTACTTGCATCTCAGCTAAGAAGATATAAGATCGGTTGAAAGTTACCCATAAGGGTACCAACCAGGTTAAAGAGTCCAAGATTAACATTCTTGTGCATAAATATGAACTCTTTAATATGGATCAGAATGAATTCATCACTTGCATATACACTAGATTTACTGATATAGTGAATATATTAAAAAGTCTTGGAAAGACCTATACTAACTCTGAGCTTGATCGAAAAATTCTTAGGTCCCTTTCAAGAGCATAGAAAGCAAAAGTGACAGCAATCCAAGAAACCAAAGATCTCAATAGTTTACCTTTGGAGAAGCTCCTTGGATCACTCATGACGTATGAACTAATGATGAAGCAATATCTGGAAGAAGATGTAAAGAAGAAAAAGACAATCACACTAAAAGATGCTGAAAAGAAGAAGAGCAATAGTGAAGAAGATGAGGAGGATGAAGATATCACTCTCCTTGCAAGAAAATTCAAGAAATTTATTCAAACAAGGAGACCATTTCATAAAAATAAATTCAATATCAAATTGGAAGGAGATAAGGAGAAGGATAAGAAGAAAGAGAAAGATTATGTAATTTGTTATGAGTGCAAAAAGCTTGGACATTACAAATCTGAATGTCCTCCACTCAAAAATGGATATAGAAAAAAAAATATGTTGCAACATGGAGTGACAGTGATGAATCTTCATCCAAAGATGAACAATAAGAAGTTGCTAACATATTCTTATGGCAAATAAAGAAGAGGTATGTCTTGCAGCCAAAGGATCAAAAAGAAAATAGTATCTTGACAGTGGCTGCTCAAGACACATGATGGATGAAAAGATCAATTCATCATCCTTAAAGCTAAAAAAGATGGAGTGGTAACCTTTGAAGATAATGATCAAGGTCACATCATGAGTATTGATAAAATTTAGAATACTCCATCCATTTTTATTGAGAATATTCTATATGTTAATGGCTTAAAATAATTTAATTAGCATTAGTAACTATGCGATAAAGGCTTCAAAGTATCCTTTGAACCATCTATCTGCATAGTAATTAATCCCATTGACAATAGCATTATTTTTATTATAAATAGAAATGACAATGTATACTTAATTGACTTGGATAACTTATCTACCAGTATTACTTTTTAGCTTATAAAGATGAGACTTTCTCTATTTTTATGAAATTCTTCAAAAAAGTCATAAATGAAAAAAATACTATTATAGTGTTCCTTAGAAGTGATCATGAGACTAAATTTAAAAATTATTTATTTAAAAATTTTTACATTAAAAATGGCATTCATCATAATTTTTTAGCATTTAGGATACCTCAACAAAATAGGATGATAGAAAGAAAAAATAGAGCCCTAATTAGACCAATTCTTAAGAAAACATCCTATGAATTATGGCATGATAGGAGACCCAATATTAGCTATTTTTATGCATTTGGTTATAGATGTTTTATTCACAACAATGGGAAGAACAATCTAAAAAAGTTTGATGCTAAGTTTAATAAAGGTATCTTCTTAGGATATTTTACATTTAGCAAGGCATATAGAGTATTCAATAAAAGTATTTGATTGTAGAAAGTCAATTCATGTAGTGTTTGATGAGTCTTTAGCATTAAGTTCTAAAAAGAAAGATGATGAGGAAGATACTAATATCCTTGAAAGAGATTTTGAAAAACTGATGTTGATGTATCTTCAGATCAAGAACCTGAAGCTAAGAATGATGACTCACCTGAAGATGATGTTGATACTACTCGTAATAATCAAATCTACCTAGGGATTGAAGATATGCTTATGATCATCCAAAGGACCTAATCATAGGTGATTCATCTTAAGATGTAAGAACTAGTCTTCTATGAGAAATATCAATAACCATCTTGCATTTGTATCTCATATAGAGTCCAAAATAATTAAGAAAGCTAAAAAGGATAGTTATTAGATGTTAGCTATGCAAGAAGAATTGAATCATTTCACTAGAAATAAGGTGTGGACCTTAGTTAATAGACAAGTAGATTATCCGATTATAGGATCAAAATGGGTATTTAGAAATAAGTTAGATGAAGATGACACTGTTGTTAAAAATAAGGCTAGATTGGTTGTAAAGGGATATAATCAGAAAAAATGAATAGATTTTGATGAAACCTTTGCGCGTGTAGCTAGATTGGAAGCCATAAGGTTGTTACTTGCATTTGTATATTGCATGAATATAAGCTTATTTTAGATGGATGTAAAAAGTGTATTTTTGAATGGTTTTATAAGTGAAGAAGTTTATGTTGAACAACCATCTGGTTTTGAAGATCATAAATTTTTAAATCATATTTTTAAACTACATAAAGCACTTTATGGTTTAAAATAAGCACCTAGAGCTTGGTATGATAGATTTAGTAAATTTCTAATTAAAAACTATTTTTTTAGAGATAATGTTGATAAAACTCTATTTTTAAAAAGAAAAAATTTATTAGTCGTATAGATTTATGTTGATGATATAATATTGGTGCTACTAAAAATCTTCTTTGTCAAGATTTTGCTAAGCTAATGCAAAGAGAATTTGAAATGAGCATGATGGAAGAACTGAATTTCTTCCTTGGACTTCAAATCAAATAAGAAAGAGAGAAATTTTCATTAATCAAACAAAATACACAAAGAAAATTCTTAAGAAGTTTGGTATAGAAATTGTCAAACCTCTTGGTACACCAATGAGTCCTTCATGCAAACTCATTAAGGATAAAAATGGTAAAAAGTATATCAAAAGCTTTATAGAGGTATGATTGATTTTCTACTTTATTTAACAGCTAGTAGACCTGATATTATATTTGTTGTATGCTTATGTGCTAGATATTAATCTGATCCTAGAGAATCTCACTTAATTACTGTATTTTTTTAAAAATATTTAAGTAAAATAAAAAATATAGGATTATGGTATTCTAGAGACTCACCATTTGATTTGATTGCATATTCTGATTCTGATTTTGCTGGTTGTAAATTAGATAGAAAAGCACGAGTGGTACATGCCAATTCTTAGGTAATAATTTAATCTTTGGTTTAGTAAAAATAAAATTTAGTTGCATTATCAACTGCTGAAGCTGAATATGTTGCAACTGAAAGTTGCTGTGCTTAAATTCTTTATATTAAGCGATAACTTGAAGATTATGGCATTACACTTGATAGAATTCCCATAAGGTGTGACAATACTAGTGCAATAAACCTCACCAAAAACCCAATTCAACACTCTAGAACCAAATATATAGAGATTAGATACCATTTTATCAGAGAACATGTTGCTAACAATGATGTTTGTCTTGATTATGTATGTACTGAAGAATAATAGCTGATATATTTACAAAATCATGAGTGAAGAGAGATTTTGTTATCTTAGAGGAGAATTAGGTGTTTGTGATCCATTAAAATAGATTTGAAACCCCTAAGAATGATTATCTAGATTTTAATCCATTTTCTTAAAAACATTTTTATATTTCTAAGAAAAATTATCTAGATATTTAAATTCCTTGATCTCCCATGCCTCAAGGATAATTTATCTAAGGATTTATGCTTAGCTTGACAAGTTTCAAACTTTTGAAACTCTTACTTTTCACTAAAACTATCATGGAGCCGACTCCACTGAAGTTGGAGTCGACTCGAGAGTTTACAACTCTCTCTTTGTTCATTAGAGCCGACTCTAGCTACTATGGGAGCTAACTCTATTTTGAGCACTGACTATTTTATTGATGTGGAGCCAACTCCATGCTTTGCGGGAGTCGACTCTAGGTGGTGCCCATTCAGTATTTCTAGGGTTGAGCCGACTCTTTTCCAAAACAAATCATCTCCAAATCTTTCTAAACTTTCTTCCACTCCTCTCAAACTTCCAAATACTTTGATTTCAACCTTCATTGATCTTCTATGGCATCCAAACGCTGCGCATCTACCCTTGGAGCCTCTGTCACCACCAGAAGGAGGTCCGCGCGATGTTCGGCGAGGCAACCCTCTCCATGTATGCCATCATCTTCTTCTACCTTCACTCTAGATGCTATTCCAACTCCACCCTCACCACATATTGATCTCTTAGCTGGAAAAGCAATTACAACCGAAAGAAAAGTAGACTTTCACTTCTTTAACCTTAAGGGTTTTGACATTAGGAGGCTTTTGAGAAATATGTGTTGAAAAAGGTTTGTTCGTTCGATATTTCTACCTATCTAGCTCTAGTCAGAGAATTTTACTGTAATATATGAAGAGGAGATGGTGGTTTGATTAGCTACGTAAGAGAAACCCAAGTCCAAGTAACTTCATAAATTTTGAAAAACCTTTTGGAAATGCCCATAGATGGATTAACTGCTGCTCATCCCACTGATAGAGTTGATGCTTTGTCAAGGATGTTAGGAAGGAAAGTAAATGAGCTTGAAGATGTTTTTGCTAACCAACTAAGCTTGGAGTTGAGGCTTTTATACAACATTTATAGTAGGATTCTTTTTCCCAAGACTTGGAGGTTTGAATATGTATCTGAGAGAGATGTAGCCATAACGGACTGTGTGTTGACTGGGCAACCCATTAATTTGGTGGGAATGATGATTGGCTACATGGCTGAGGTACAAAGATAAGGTCAACTTTACCCTACGATATGGTGTTGACATTAATTTTTAGAAGCCAAAGGATAGATATTTTAGATAATGAGCCACAGAAGAAGTTGAGATATACTGATTACTACAATATCTTTACCCTACACCACATGGGTTTCCAAAAAATTAATGAACAATGGCAAAGGCGGAGACCTAATGATATGCCAAAGCCAATCAGAGGAGCTAGAGCTGATGATGATGACATTGAGGAGGTCTCCGGGCCTTCAGCACCTGCACCTAGACCATCTACTTCTAGACCATCTTTTTTACTATCGGGACCTAGTTCACCACCAACACCACCACCAGCAATATCTACAACACATTCCTTTGCTTTTACCACTGAGCAAGTTGAGCAATTGAGAGAGATAATCAAAGCTACACTTGCCGAGCAGGAGGAAAGGATTAATGAAAACTTTTGGGATCAGCTTTTGGGGATAAAGCAACTAGTTTACATTTTGGAGGAGAAAGTGGAGAAGATTGAAAAGTCATTCAATCCCTCGGTTGACAGTTTGAAACAGAGTTGCAAGTTATTTTGATAAAATCAGAGGTAGTGGTGATGATTCAGATACCTACTCCAAGTGTAATACAGAACTTCAAGGCAAGATTGATATAGCTGCATCCAAAGTTGAAATGTTATTGAATGAATTTTTGAATACTCAAAAAGATAGAATGAGATAGATTTTGTCAGAATTGAAAAGACTCTTAAGATTCTAAAGTGAATGTTCTCTTTTTCTCTTGCCGATCCAGCTGATCCAGCCAACTCAACTCTATGCAATTTACCTTAATTTACTTTTAGAATCTCATAGTTATATTGAAAATCCTAGTTTGTACTTAGGAATTTACTGAGAGATGTCATTTTGTTGTTTTATATTTGACTTCACTTGACTTGTACTTCACCTCTTGTACTCAATGAATATGTATGAAATTTTATGACTTAATGAAATCTCATTGATATCTTTGAAATGATTGTCTTCTTATGTCATTCTATGATGTTTGATTCTAATTTGGCTGATTTGAATCTTATCCTGAGCAAGGACTACCCTATGCTTTCTTAACTTTTTTGTTGATAACAAAAAAAGAAAAGATTTGTATATGCATATTGAGTTTAAATAGTATGCACATACAAAGAGGGAGCAACTACTTAGGAAGAGCTTAGAACTTATCGAATTTGAATTATTGAATTGGTAATTTGAATTGATAATTTGAATTGATTAATTTGAATAGTATGAATCATTGGATAAAATTTTTTGAATTCGTGGAATAGTTGAGTTAAATATTTGAAATGAAGTTATTATTCAAGATAATTATATTAAAATTCTGTTTACTATCATTCTAATTAAAAAGTTATTTAAGTTGAAGTTTATGCTTTAATTATATATGCATAAACTCAATATTTTTATCATCATCAAAAAGTGAGAGATTATTAACCCAATCATTAATTTTGATGAATAACAAAAACCACATGAGTATATTCCATGTGTTACTAATGATTTTGATTAAGTGTTTTAGGAATTTAAATAATTGATCAATCAAAATTAAAGAAAAATTGGGTTTGACCCTATGTTTAGTGTTAAGTATTAAGTTTCAGCATTTACAGCCGACTTCAGAAATCTTAGAGCTAACTTCGGAGCGTATCGAAACAGTTTGACACTTTCAGCATGCGATAGAGCCAACTTCTGTAGAGATTAGAGCCGATTCCATCAGAAAGATAGAAAGTCCTCAATTCTGCATTGAATTGGAGCTGACTCATGTAGAGATTAGAGCTGACTCCATCAGTTATACAGAGAGTGTATTTTTTGAGGCTTTGATAGAGCTGGCTCTAGCATTTTCTAGAGCCAACTCTTGCACAAAAAAGTATCGATCCCACGAAAAGCTAGAGCGAACTTCATGATGGGCGAAAGTTCTCTTTTCACACATCCCGTGTTAGAGTCGACTCCAAGTTTGCTAGAGCCGACTCCAACTTATCAGTGGCGAACACCAGAGGTGTCAGAGATGACTCCAAAGTCTGACATTTCTCCAATGGATTTCAACGTCTCTTTCCTCTTCCGTACTAAACTCATCCTCAAGCATTTACAATGGCTAGTTTTCTTCTAAAAGAAGATTTAGAGGAGATTATAAATAAAAGCCAAGGGACAGTTTCAAAAAACATACAAGGGAACAACACAAGGGAGAAAATAAAGAAAATAGAGTTCAAATTTGAAAGCCCTACCATGAAAAATAGAGTTTAGAGAAATTCAAATTATTCAAAAGCCAACTTTGAGGGATTTTCATTAAATCAAAAGAAAAAGAAGAGAGTCCTAGTTCTTCAAAAGCCTCTACATCAAAGATTCTTCTAAAGCTTCAAGCTTAACTTGAGAAAGATCATTTCTGAGGAAAAGAAGAAAAGCCCAACTTCATAAATCTTCTAATTAGGCTCTTCTATTTCAATCTTGATTATATTATCTTATTTACTCGTTTGAGGAGCTTTATTTCTGTTGTAACCATTTTTCTATTATACTTGTTTATTGATTCAATTAGAAAATTGAATCTAGGATGCAGTTTGGCCTTGTGCAAGCTAGGAGGCTTGTGATAGGTTTGATGTGGTGAACCTATGAAAATCAGCTGGGTCATTGTAATCTCGTTATAAAATAATAAGTTTGAGTTGTGAGCTTATAAAACAACACGACTGTAATCAGGGTGATTATTGTGTGGCCCAAGAGTTCTTTGGGAGTGGATGTAGGTGTAGCTAACATCGAACCACTATAAATTTCTTATGTTTATCGTGCTTGTTTCTCTTTCTCTCTACTCTATTCATTTTACTCTGCTTTGCATTCTTAGCATCACTATTGCATTCCTTTTTATGCATTACATTGAGAAATAGTTTTTAAGAGTTGAAATTTTTAAGAACCCAATTCACCCCTCTCCTTTTGGGTTGCCATCTGGGCCAACAAGGTAGGTATCCTTTTTTTTTTACATCAATTGAATCTATATTTGGTTTTAAAACTTGAAATCAAAACTAACTTTAAAATTGATTTTTTAAAAAGATTAAATCCGAATCCATAGCCGAACTAGTTATGAAAATTGAGTTTGATTAAGCCGCTTATCCTACCTGAACTTAACCCAAAATTGAAATAAATTTATTTGGCTGAACTACATTTTTGACTCTCGAACTTAGCATGGTATGTCACTTTAGTCCATGAACTTTAAAAAATTATAAAATTGATCCTAAACTTTATTTTTTATTTCTCTTTGGTTTCTGCCATTAAAACATGATAACACCATAAGGGACTTGCCCACGTAGCATGTGACGTGTCCTCCACATGTGGCCATATCAATGACAAGAAAAATAAGAGAGAGAAAGAGAGGGAGAAGAAGAGGAAAGCTGGGAGTGCGAAAAGGGTTGCCGCAGAAGGGAGCCAAGAAAGGCCCCCATCCCCACAGTAGGTGGCCCTTCCGCCTGCAGGGTGGTGCGTGATGGGGGGAGAAGCCTAGGGCGGGAACCCTGCATCTTCTTCCCCTCTTTTGCGGCCCCCTTCCATGCCTCCTTTCTGCATGATGGGGGGAGAAAGGGAAGGAAGCACCACAGGCAGTGGGGGGGCTTTTGCGGCACCCTTCCACACAATAGAGGAAGAAGGGCGAGAAAGCAAAAGCGCCACGGGCCCATGGGGGGAGGGGGGCTTCTGTGGCCCCCTTTCGTGCCTCCTTTTCATGCTAGCCATCCTTCTACAACGGCTCTTCCTCTCCCTCTCTCTATTTCTCTCTCTCTCTTATTTTTCTTGCTATTGACTTGGTGATGAGGTGAAGGACACATCGAATACTATGTAAACGAGCTCCTTATGGTATTACCCGATTTTAATGGAAAAATCAAAGACAAATGAAAAACAAAGTTTAAGATCAATTTTTCAACTTTTTGAAGTCCAATGACTAAAGTGGTGCACACGTTCCTAAGTTCGAGAATCAAAAATATAGTTTAGCCAATTTATTTTATCATAAAAAACATTATATCATTGTATCAATGCAATAACATAAATAAAATTGAAATAAATTAAATAAGATGCATTTACAACCTTTTAATATAAAAAACTAAGGCAAAACATAAATTATAACCATTAAAAATATAACAAGTCCACTAAACATAAATCTCACCAAAATTGAAAAACACATAAGGTGAGTTTTTAGGATACTTGATTTTTTAAACCTGAACCCAACCCAATTTAAGCTGGTTTTAGAATCTCAAACTTGAAACCAAATTGAATCTACTTTTTTATTATCGAAAGTTTTTTTTCCAATTTAATTCAGTTCAAATACCCATAATAACTCCCATCATCGCCATCCCTAGCGAAGTCATGCGGCCTTGCATGCATGGCAGAGAAAGGGAGAGGAGCTATTCAATTTGTCTTCATAGAGATTTAACTTCTAAGCATATAAAATAACGAAGAAATGTGGTTTACAAAATAGAAATGTATCAAAATGCCATATAACTTGTGCTGTAAGTTAATGCCAAAAAAACTACATATTAGATAGAGAGCCCTTAATTAAGGCATATATTATATATGTCATAGAAAAATAATGCTAGTGCAACTTTTGCTACTATTAAGAACATAATAAAAGGTATGATTATTAATATGATAGGTATTTTTTCTTAAAAGATATGTTGAAGAGATATGGCTATTAATATAATAGGTATTCTTTATAAAAGAGAATGATGAAAAGATATGATTATTGGTACAATAGGCATATGTTTATAATAGAAATGATGAAAGAGTATGATAACAAAGAGATGTGACTGATGGTTATTTAACCCATAGACACATTTTCACAAATGACTTTTGGTGGTTTATAAATACAAGCCACCAAATTTTTCTCATCTAATAGCTATTTAACCAATAGATACCTTTTCATAAGTGACTCTTAGTGATCTATAAATACATAGGAAGATATCCCAAGTTCCCAAATTGACCACAATCATTCTCTCCCTTCTCCCTCTTTATTTTCCTTTTTTTTTTTAAGTTTGTACCTCCAACAATCCTTATGTAATTACTAGTTCGACGGTTATCACATAAGAATTTATTCTTCATTTTCATGTCTTACAGTGGTAATGGTGACTTTTCTTATGAAATTAAAATAATGTATCATTAATCTTAGAATGATTTTGACTTTAAAATAATATATATATATATATAATCATCGACTATCACAAAAAATATTCAATCATAGTTGAAAATTAATATAATATATAATTATAATATTTTTAAAATAAAATTATATTAATAGATATAATTATTACTAGTTTTTGATTTTATATCTCTCCACAGGAAAAGCAATAAGTTTACTTATAAAAGGACATTAATAAAAAAATTATTTAAGAAGTTTTTTAAATTAAATTCAAAAAAGATTTATTTTGACTTAAGTGATTGGTCCATGTAAATGAGTAGTAAATATTAGTTTGGCCCCATTCAAAATAAGTTATTTCTTCTCTCAAAAGTAAAAAAGCTATAAATGTTTTACTAAAATGAATTTTCTCATTTAATGATAGATGAATGTGCTTTTAATTTATTTTTTTTTATGTTAGATTTTTTTTGGTAAGCAATTTTATGTGGGATTGTCCATCTAAATATTAAGTTATATAGCTAGAAGTTGCAAACTTTAACATAATAAGAATCATCATATTGTTTAAAAGGCTAACTCGCAGACCAAAGATTAAGTGAGGTGGGCTTCAAAATAATTGTAAAAAAATTCACTTTCTTTATACATACATTGCAAAAATATATGAATTACAAAATTTATATTTTTAATATTAACATGTAATGACTTAAGGGGATAATTTGATCCAAATCATTAAATGACTAGTTCTTTCATATTACTTATTATTTTTGTCAACACATAAATGTTCTTTCTAACTATTGACTTTATTTTTTTATTTTTTTATAAAATATAATAATAAAAAAAACTTATATAAAATATATTCGCATGTAAAATTTTAAAATCATACGACTTAAGGGTTGTCATGATACCAATGTCATGCTTCAATGAACAACCTTAGCATAAATGGTAAATAAGTTATTTATATTTTTTCAATTGGCATAAAGTTAAATAAAGATTAAGAAGCTATTTAAATAAATTATTAAATAAAAGTTATATAAAATATTTAAGTTATGAATTAGGGTTTACGATCTATTGAGATAAGAAGAAGTACAATTGAGATATCATACAATCATATGATACCTGCTAAGTTAAAGAAAAATATTTATAAAATAACCATAAAACTAGCTATATTTTATAAAGCATAATAATAGGTAGTTAAAAAATAATATACGAGATGAGTATAGTTTAAAAAAGAATGTTAAAATAGATGTATTGTAATATAAGAAAAGATACAATAAAAAATAATATTATTTATAAAAAAATAAAATAATTTTAATAAAAGATAAATTAAGAGAAGGATAACTTCAATGATTTGAATATATGCAATGTCAGTCTAGAAATACATTAGTATGAAAGAGCGATTTAATTATAAACAAGAATAGTAAAGGTAAACTAAAAAACATATAGGAGGAAGTAGTAATGAAAGCCTTACTATTTTTATATCTTATAGAAGGCATGATTCTAAATCAAAAGAAAGGGCCAAATAAAAATTCATGTAGTAGTCTTCAATTAGTTTAGAATTAAGGTTTTTTATGGCTGTTGTTAGTGTTAAATGGGTTAAAATCATATTGCATAATAGAAAAGATTATTGAGACACAATGTAGGAAAGGATTACAGCACTTGTAAGAACTAACTAGATATTGAAATTCACACAAATATTATATAATGTATAATTTAAAGTAGAGAAATATGTTAACATTTATGAACTCGAGGTAGCATACTTCATGCACATATTCATCTATTTTTAGTAATGTTTACTAAAAGCCAACTAATAATGGGTGCACTTTAGGAGCGATTAGAATAGTAGCATGAGATGTTGCTACCATAAAATGATGTGCACCATATCATTTCATCTCATCTAAAAGCATCTCATTCCCCACCCTCTCAAACTCCATTTCTTTTCTATGTCTAAGACTTTGGAAAAGAAATAAATTAATGATAATTAATAGATTGGAGTTGTAATCCTAATTGAAAATTAAATCCGATTTGAAGATAGAATTGTGGGATAGCATTCTCCAATATCTCCTATGGTAGCTCATTCTCCATGAATTAGCCTATTGAGCATGAAGCATTTTAGAAGAATGGAAGAAAATCTTGCATGTTGTGCACCTAATACCATGGAGAAGGGGGATACCATGCTCAAAATATCAAGTTCAAGGCTGATGGAAGGGATGCCATGCTAAATCTTCTCGATGGCTACAAGACTTGCCCAAACATCTCATAGAAGAATGCCATGCTTGAATTGGAGCAATGTATTTTGGCAGAAGAAAATGATGCAGAGGAATTTATCCTATGCATTGAATAAAATATCAAATTTAATTTCTGATTTTTCTACTAGCATCTCCAATTTGTTTACTTTTATTCTTCTGTTTCCTTTAAAATTCTTCATGTGAGAAAGAAATAGAGTTTAAGGAGGGTGGTTAATAAAGTGATTTGAGATAAGATTATATGACATGCACAACATTACTCACATTTGGGTTACAACATTTTATTGTATATCTTAATCACGTTTACATTACACTTGCTAATAATATGTCGACAAAAGAGGATGGGAATATAAAAATATCTCACAACTTTCATATAATTATCCTATTCTACATCATTTGTTAAATTAGAATTTAAACTATGTTAATTTATAATCCGACTCTAGTAAACTACCATGACTATAATATTTGTTTCGCAAATCCCAACATTATTATGGTTAAGAAAAAAGATACTTCTCTATGTCATAGGTAAGCTTTCTAGTAGAAAGACAAAGATTGACACTTGCAACAAAATAGAATAGCAATCCTTAACCAGTTGCTAACAAAGACTTGACACATGATGCTTCATATGTGTTATATAGTAATCTCAAGGTAGTGCACTTTATACACATATCCATTCATTGCTAGCATTACTCATAATAAGATGGCTAATAGCATGTCAAGAAAGGAAGATAGGAATGAAAAGGTAGACATATTTTCGTAAACCAAACTATCGTATTCTCTATCATAGTAATGGAGTGTATTGATATATGCAACCCAAAGATAGCATGCTTCATGTATATATCCATCTTTTTAGCTTTATTTATTAAAAGTTAGCTACTTGCATGCTAGAAAAAGAGAGACATATCAACCAGCCATAGAAGATCTTCATATGCAAACTCAAAATTGTGTGGGTCATACACATATCCATTTAGTTCTAGAATTGTTCATTAAGAGTTAGTTAACAATATATCATTAAAGAAGAAAATGGCCATCCTATCGTTCATCAGTTGCTAGAGAAAAATTCATTGTTATCATCAAAATAAAAAAGAACAATAAAACTATTAAAATATACAAAAAATATTTTCCTACATTGACCTTAGGTAATACTATTTGCTTGTCAAACGCTTGCATCATTATTTATTTAGAGAAAGAGCCATATCAATTCGTAGTTGGTAAGGTTTGCAAAGAAAGATTAGCACTTATGAAGATTATAGCAATAATGTTCATATAGTGGCCCATTAAAATTTGATCATGCTTTTCCATGAATGGTGTGATATAGAGATCTTTGGATATTATCTTATACTCTCTTCCATTTATCAAAAAGATATTATGAACAAATACATTAAAATTTAAGATGTATAATTTGGATACATGGTTAGAATAACAATTATAATACAAAAGTCCCTTAGGCTAATAGGTAAGAAAAGATCATGACCTTTGTAAGTGTAAGTGTCTAATAGGTGTTAAATTTTATATAAAAATAATCTTTTTCCATCATACATGGCACATAGAAGTAGAATATATTAACATTTGAAAAACCAAGTTAGTGTATTTTGTGCATAGGTTTATTTATTTTTAGCATAGCTCATCGAAACCTAACTATTAATATACTAATAAAGGGCTATATAATAGGAGATATGGGTATCTACAATACATGTGTCCATTTGCTTTGAGTACTGCATGGCATGTTAAAAAGAAGATATAATTTATCGATATTTGTCTACCAAAGAGAACATGCTTCGTATGCATGTCCATTTGTTTTAACGTTGCTTATTAAAATCGAGCTAATAATAGATAAAGCAAAGAAGGATATAAATACAACAAAAAATATCATAACCAATAAAATTATTATAATAAAATATATTTTTATAATCCATAAATTATTCTAGTGATAATATGTAGTATTATCCTTCCTTAAAACAAATTGCTATCTTGATTGCTTATTAGCTAAGGTTATTGAAAGCAAAGAAATATTAATGCTTGTAAATTAAATGGAAACAACAATCTTTAAAAGTGGTATATAAAGATAATGATAACTATATGCTAAGGTTATTATTGCAAGATTAATGCTTGTAAATTAATTGTAAAAGATAATCTTTAAATAGTGGCCTATAAAGATTTGATAGCCCTAAACTTTTTCATTGGTGGAATTTCTTTTTTTGGAAACGAAGTTAGGATCCAATACCAAAATGCAAATCAAAAAAATCTTACGAAAAATATGCATCTCTCCCATCTGCTTTCCTAAAAAAATGAAATTAAAAGTCATAATTAAATAAGAGAAAATAAATACAGTAAATTTTAAAAAGTAGATATAAATGTTTTTTCTAAACTTGGGGTCTTCCACAATCAATGCATTCCAAACAGAATGCTAAAATAATCTTTGATCCACTAATTTACCATTTCAAAAGAAGCCTTTAGGAACTGTTTAGATGAAAAAAATAAAGGGAAGGAGAAGGAAAAGAAAAAGAAAATCATAAATTATCTTGTTGGAAGAAAAGAAGGTAAAAGAAAGAAAAGAAAGAAAATGAAAGATCAAAATATTTTTTACTTTTTATTCTTTACTTTTTACTCCTATATTTATTTTTTATTTTTAAATAATTTAATTATATAATTATTTTTATCTAAATAAAATAACTATATTACCTTGCTTTTCCATTCCAAAACCTTCTGTCTCCGTTCCACCCCTTTTCTTCTTGTTGCTCTACCCTTCCTTCGCCTCCAAACATCCAAACAAAGCCTTAGTCTTAATCCATCGTCCCCCTCTCCCTCTCTCTCTTCCTTCTCACAGACTTCATAGGGAAGGAGAGTGACGAGCATTTCTCTCATTCCCTCTTCTCTCCATTTCGATTCGATTGAACGTAGTGGCTCCGCCGATTCGATTCTCTCCGTCTCCATTCCAATTCTTTCAGGTAACCATATCTTGATTCCTCGCTAATTTGTTCCATTTTTACTGGAATTCCCCGTCTGGTTGCTTCTTAGAACACGATCGTCAACTATTTTTCCCCAAAATTTGATCATTTCCTCAAAAAAAATTGCCTTTCCCCGTAAATTTGATTCTCTGAAGTTGTTTTGCTGTCAAGGTTCCCATTTCGAGTCGCATTTTGCTCTCGAACCAATGGGGCAGAAATCCAAGGCAAAGCCTCGAATTCCTCGAAGGACTAGGCCTCGGGTCTTCTCCTCTTGCTACCTTGACGATCCTGAGCCGAGGAATTGGAATTCTAATGGTGGAGGTGGAGGAGTTAAGGGTAGTGCGGACTGTGATCACTACAAGAACGACAGTGCGGTGTTGAATCTACTTCTGATGGAAATTCGCACCACTTCAGTTGATATAGTGTGCGAAGAATGTCTTGTGGAGCTCTGTAGGAGGGGAATTGAAGAAAACTGCAAGCAAATAGAGAAGAAAGATGGAGACATGACCTTGGTCTCAAGCTTGGAATCTCAAATCATCTGGGTTTGCTTGGATTGTAGCCATTGCTTCTGTGGGGGAGTGGCGGGTGGCTCCGAACCGCATGGCCATGCGCTCCGGCATGCAATGCTTGAGGGCCATTCATGGGCTGCGCGGTCTGATGACCCTGATTGTGTTTGGTGTTTCCAGTGCAATTCTTTCTTCCGAATTCAGATGCTAGAGGAGGGGACTGGGGAGTTAGAATTGATGGTGAAAATCAAAGATGTGGGTTGTGCAGGTGGAGTGGAGTCCAAGAAAGAAATTGAAGATAGGCCCAAGGATTTGATCATAGAGAGCAGGAAGACTTATGTTGTTAGAGGGCTCAAGAATCTTGGGAACACATGTTTCTTTAATTCAGTCATGCAGAATCTGCTTGCAATGGATATGTTCCGGGACTATATATTGAGCTTGGAATGGCTTGTTGGGCCTCTAGCTATGGAGATGAAGAAGCTTTTTGTTGAAACAGTTCCTGCTGAGAATTCCGAACTGAATCCAAGTGCCCTTTTTGAGTGCATATGTGCTAAGGCACCACAATTTCGAGGTTATCAGCAGCAAGACAGCCATGAATTGCTTCGTTACTTGCTTGATGGCTTGTGCACAGAAGAAAAAATTGCTGCCAGTTCTTCTGTATCGTCTGGTGGGCAAGATAAGACTGTGGCAATTTCCGAAGCTACTTTGTTGGAGGTTATCTTTGGAGGGGAGTTATCTAGTACCATTTCTTGTGTGGAATGTGGGCATACTTCAACAGTTTATGAGCCATTTTTGGATCTTTCATTACCAGTGCCTTCAAAGAAGCTTCCATCCAAGAATGTTCCAATTGCTGTGTCTAAGAGGAGTAAGAGCGAAAAAAATGGAGGCCAGAGGACTGGAGGAGAGGATGCTGCTGAAGAATCTCCAACAATTAAAAGGCAAAAAACTGAAAATTTCAGCCCTGCATCAGAATGTAACGAATCTTGTATTCCATCATTAGAGCAAGCTGTTGCTTTGGCAATGGAAGAAGTACTCTTGGGACTAAATTATGATGAGCCAACTGCAGTGCTGGATGAGGCTCATTCTGTTTCTCAAATGTGTAATGCTCCCAGAGCTCAATATTTGGATGGTGGGCTAGTCTTCCAGGGTGACAATAATTCACCATGTACTTCAGGCTCTCAGACTGAGATATGCTCCAAGGGGAAAGTAACATCTCTAGATTTCTGTGGTGAGAGCTCTGGCAAAGGTGAGAACCTTTCTTCATGCATTCAAGACTGTGGTGTTATATTGCTACCTTATGAAAAGCTTGATCCAACTCCTGATGAGATTAACAGAATGGCTCCAAATCAAGAGAATGTGGCTTTTAACTCGGCAACAGTAAAGGAATATAGTGCACAAAGCACATATGCTTGCTCTGGACAAGCAGAAGTTGACTTGGGTGTCCTTGCTAACATATTTGATGAGCCTGAGATCACTTCTGATTGCAAGACAGTAACTGCCACAGGTGATAATATAGACATTGCTTTGTGGGCTGGTAACAATAGCGAGTCTGATCAGAATGAGGTTGATGATACTGGTAGTCCAGTGTCAGTTGAGAGGTGCCTGGCTTTATTCACCAAATCTGAGCTTCTTTCTGATGAACATGCATGGCATTGTGACCGGTGTTCTGGTAGTTCTCTACTTCTTAATCTAGGAGATGGAAGAAGTAAAAGCCAAGCTGGTGTAAGTCTTGATCAGTCAGAAGCATTAAACTCTCAAGTGGATGCAAGTGAAGTCAGAAGTAAAGCAACTTCGCTTAGCCTAGAAGAGGACAATGGAAAGATGAAAGGTGCACCTCAAAACATTGTTTTAAATGTGGAGAGACTTGTTTATGCACACACAGCCAGGGATATTTCCCAGAATGCATGCAACCTTACTGGAACATTGGATGATAAAACTTGCAAATATGGACAAGCTAGGAACAAGAAGAGCTCAGAGTCATTAGACCCCATATTAGTTGACCAAACTCGATGTGATGTTTCGCAGAAGGATGAAAATTTTGCTGAATCAAATTATACATCTCAGTATTTATCTTGCCCATCTGCACAAGAAAATTCCTTCTTACAAGAGCTCTCAGGTAATTTACAGAGTGATTCTTGTAGCATCAATAATCAGATCTATGTTAGATGTGGTCGCCCAGCCCAGCCATCTGCCTCAAGCTGCTCACGAGATCATCCAGGGACAATCTTTCAAAACTCCTGTGATAATGACAGTTCTAGCGAAATAAATCAAACAGGTAAGGAAGGTTCACAGCTGCTGGCTAAAGTTAATGCTAAAGAAGATGGCAGGGGTCAAGAGATGAAGCTTAAAAGCAGGAAGGTTAAGAGGGATGCAACTATAAGGGTTCTTATTAATAATGCTCCACCTATACTAACGATACATTTGAAGAGGTTCACCCAAGATGCGAGTGGTCACTTAAATAAATTGAGAGGGCATGTTAACTTCCAAGAAATACTTGACATAAGACCCTACATGCACCTCAGGTACTCTTCTAACTCTCATTCTTATTCTGTATACATCTTTTAGCTCTTCTATTTGTGGAATAAGCTTTACTTGTTTAAGGTTGCAAACAAAATGGTCATGATTTATCTCTGCTGTAATTGCTCATAGTACTAAACTCTTTACAAAGTCAACTAGAAAAATCGTTTTCTGTTCTTGCAATTTAATTAAACTTCTGTTTGCCTCCATATTCAAGGACTTCTGATTATGAGGACAACATTTGGGAATGGAAATGTTACAAGAACAAATAATCACAATATATTTAGATAGTCAGGACATGATATAAATGGATGAGCATCTTTGCTTGCTAGTGCCACATTCTTTTATAGTTGCTCCAAATATTTAACAAATACTTCTTAACAGATCTACACTTGAAATTAGAGAGGTGAATTACCATAAATGTTTTTGGTTGAACTGAATATTATTTCAAAAACTTGTGTTTACATTGCAACCATTTGATCTATCATCACATTGACATTATCTTGCACAACAAGTATGATATGATTACATATCTCTTTGTCAAATATAAGACAAAATCTGACAATTATCTACCTTTAGAGAAGACTGGCATGTAATAGTACATGATGTCATCGCATCATAAAAGCGGTATAGTAATCTAACTGCATCATTAAGAGTTAGGTGCCTATGAAATCTTTCAACCAGAGATACAAAAGTTCTCTTTTTAATGGGAAAACGGGATTAACAGGTAAGCAGTCTGGGAGTTTTGGAGCTAGGTTACATGGTCTGTTATGATTGTCAAACTTGCTAAATTGGTAAGCTTAGTTCTATGATATGCCATATCGGTATATACTATCTTGTCGCAAGCATACCATACCTTACTGGAACTGAATAGAGACTTAGTGCAGGGGTGTATTGAGTCTTAATATGTTGAACTGACTCACATACCAGGTATATGAGCACTATGTCAATATGATATCAATACAAGATTCAGCAATGAGTTTGCAAACCTTTTTTAGTGTTAATTGTCAAAACCAGAAAAAAACAAATATCTGTTTCTTGAAATCATGCTTACAAGTATGCTTATGTCCTATTCGGTGATAGGAAAATTGGGAAGAAGTTACATTGTGTGGCATAGCAATGGCAAGCGTTTATGCTAATGTTATTGGGACATGCCAAATTCTAGGGTTTTTGCCAAGTCCAATGGAGACATGACATGACACTGCTGGTATGGTGAGATACACCATGGATAAGGCTTAGACGGAGTTTGGCAAAGGAGAACCAAACCTTTCAAGGAAGAAAAATAAATGGCTTATTAAAAAGAAAGATTTTATTTTTAGGAAAAAACCTCTACTCCTCTATCTTGTTCCATAGGATGTTGTAAATGTTAAAAGGAGAATAGACTTGCAGGCAGACTTATTTTCTGATTTAAGATTTCATCCCCTGAAGGGGAAATGGAAGAGAAAAATAAAGAAAAGGAGAGAGAGAGATAGAAGAAATAGAAGCAGGGTTTTTCACCTCTTTGCTAGTCTGTCTCCCATTGCTTGAGGCTTCCTTTGAGCAAGTGTCTGCTCCTCTCCTCCCCCCCCCCCCCTTCTCTCTCTCTCTCTCTCTCTCTCTCTCTCTCTCTCTCTCTCTCACAGCAAGGTTTTCCTTGCATACACCCTAAGCCAAAAGGAGGGGATGTGGTAGATGTAGCTGCTGCAGATATTCTAGGAAGTACCCAAAATGACTGACCCTGCATCAATATATAGTTGCTGCTATTCTAGAAAGTACCTGAAAAGACTTGATCCCTTTCTATTGAATTGTATAGCCCTTTAATTGCTGACAGCTTTTAAAATCCATGAAAGAGGTGATGATGATATATAAATGCTAATATGCCAATTCTGCTCTCTTGTTTTATGAAACACCAATTTTATGTTCCTTCTAAATGCATTTTGGCAAATATCAACATTGAATTGTTAAATTCATCTAGACGTCTATCTCTCTTCTTTTTCATAGATTCAATATTTCACTAATTTAATAGTATATAATTAATGATATGCATAATATTATATATATAACTGTTCTTGTGCATGTAAGATTTTGGAAATTATTGTTCTGGTTCTTCAAGATACTTGAACATGACACCCATATTCTATATCCAGGTACCATTGGTTTGTCTTACCATTTGTTTAGCCATCAAAATATTATGCCTATGTCGAATAATTTTAGATGCTATTTGGTTTTCTGGAATAAGCTAAAAAACTAGAATAAAGCACTAATTTTTTTCTAAAATGAAAATAATGTCCTTCGTGTATATTTTATATTATAATATTAATATGTAAGTATTATCTTAATCAATATGAAAAATAGATGTAATATCACTAGACATGCAATAAAATACGATACATAATAATGAATATTGTAAAATAGTCATGTTATATATATGGAAAATATGATTAGTATATTGTTATAGTGTTATATTCTGATATTGTATTAACTTTTTCTAATATGTTATTATTAATGTTATATTTTTTAATCTATTATATCAATATTAATGTCATGCAATAACCGATGTTTTTATGTGTATATCCTTATAAATTATTTCTTTTGGATGTACTTTCACTTATAAATATCTAAAATTATTTGTGTATCCTCTTATATTTACTATTTGCTTATATACTCTTGTAAATTATTTATTTGAGTTTATACCCTCACAAATTTACTATTTGCATCTATACACTTACAAATTATTTCTTTTTGCACATTTGCCCTTATTGAGTCAAGGGTATACATATAACAAGCAAAAGTTTGTGAGGTTATATATAATTTCAGATATTTTTAAAGGTATTTTAGCAAAAGGAATAATTTATAAGGATAAACACAAATAATAAATTTGTGAGGATATACATGCAGTTATATATATGGGCATACATGCAAAAGAAGTCATTTATATAGTAAATTTGTGAGAGTATATGTCCAATTTCAATTATTTGTAAGGGTACCCATGAAAAAAATTCTATGATCAATATTATAATTGTAACATAGCATATTATATAAATTATGACTTGTGTATTAGAAATATTTTTTATTTTATATTAATGGCTAAATAACCTATATCACCTCTTGGCTAGAGCATTGATTAAATATTTAGATCAAACTATAAAATTTCATAGCGCACCACTCACCTCATAGCTTTGACCCCCATTGTTGTGCTCTACTTGCTTCCATTAAGATCCTTCATAATCTAAGACTTTGCATTTCTCATTTTCCTATTCCTTTAAGGCTTCTCAAACTTGATACTTATAAGAATTCTTCAAATATTATCAATCTTTCTTAAAAAGCATTATAAAATATTTAATTATACTGTTCTATTTTGTTTATTTTAAAATCATATTGCTTTTCTAAAGAATCAATCATTTTTGATCTAGTCTATGTACATTCATCTCAAACCTGACCCAATCCAATTTTATCCATTTCGATTTAAGAAAAACAGTAAAGTTAAGCTACATTTGAGTTTAGTCCAGTGATTTAAGTTTTGGCAGATGGAACTGAGACATCTTGTCCCAAAGAGATTCTGAGACCAATCTCTACTGTACCACACTAGTAATGTACCAATATAGTTTTTGATATCAGTTTTGCAACCTTGCTGCATACTAAGTAAAAAGTAATGACTTATTCTTGGAATAAATTTGTAATCTCTTAGTATTATTATTTTGCTATTGTTTTCCATTCTATCCCGCCATATCATTTGATGATTACTCATTATTTTGTTTCCAAAAAAAATGTAAAGTCAAAAGATAGATTGGGTGTATAGACGCTATATTTTCCATTATCACAATCATGGTTTCAGGTTTTGGCAAGATATCTCGTGAGATGCTAGATGGGTAGCCATCCTAAGTGTTGTGATGCATAGCCATCCCAAGTGGATTGTCCTACCATCATCCTAGTATCTCAATCGATGTATCTTGGGATGCGCTTTGTTTCACGTATCAGGATAGGTTGGGATGATGACACATCCCATTTCATAGAAAGATTAAAATGGCTTGTCCCGTAAGACTTTAGGTTAGGCCACCGTCCTAAGTGTTAGTATAGAACTATCGTGCCGTTGTCCCATCTCAATCGGCGTGTTTTGAGATGGCCTTTGTCCTAAGTGTCAGAATGGGGTGGGATGGTGGCATGTTCTGTTCCATGAAAAAATCGGGATGGTCCCATCTCACAGGATTTCGAAACCAAACCTTGATCACAGTGATCGGAATGTGGGACTTGTTTCAAGATCATGGCTTTATTTAACCCTTATTTCTTAGTTATAGGTAGGGTTGGTCAATGCACCACATGGCTATCATAGTGGACAATTTTTATGGTATGTCAAAATGTAATAATTTAAAACCTAAGCAGGGTAAAATGGGTTGATTTGCCTACCCTTTCACCCAAAGTTTGCTATCTTAGTACCAAACCTCGTACAAGTACCACATTGGGACTGTAATGATAGGCTTGGTATGTGGGTTGGTTTAGTGCAATCGAGTCTTGGTTTGGTGTCAGTATTGTTTGGTATGCCTGGTATGGGGTGGCATGCACCGGTATAACATACAATGCTTTCACTTATAGCCTATTATGGTTCATGTCAAAAGCAAAACCTGAAAATTTGGACAGCCTATTAAACTTTTAGTTTTTGCAATTTGATTGTTCATACAGCCTCTCTTTGCAGATAGTGACCTAGTGGTCTATCATTTTTAATAAAAGAGACCGACCCTAATGGCTTAAGTCCTCTATATCAGCCAAACCTCCAAGATGTCAATGGTTGGACATGTCAATTTAGGGCTCATCCCAGGCAGTCAAGAATGTTAGAAGTTTGCATAGATTTGTTTTCACTTGTTATTTCATTTGCTTCAAGGGGTGCTTGTTGATAGCAAAAAGTCTAGCTGGTGCTGTAAGCATCTAGTGTGATCTTGGCAATTAGAGAAGCCTATTGAGGGTTGAGAGGGATTAAGTGAAAAAAATGAATGAAGGAGGGTTTGGGTTTTGAGTACGCCCCATATGGTAAAAGAGAGGTGCATTGTATTTGGGTTTAGGATCACTAGATTATAAGGCTGCTGAGCTGTACCAGTAGTCCATGGCGGTCGGTGACTGGTTCAGTATGAAACTGATATGTACCATACCGAATAACGGCCAACTGATGCTGTAGAATAGAGAGAGAAGAGAATGAAAGAGGAGAGGGAGGGTGAAAAGGGAGAAGTAAAGAGCTTGAAGAACAACAGAAAGTAAAGAGAAGAGTGAAAAAATTACTTGAAATTAGTGACATGCGATTGGATATGATGAGCGATGGCTGATCCCTTTTCCTTTTGGGATGGTTATTCAGGTGATGGATGGGCAAGGGATGATGAGCGACGGACGACCAGCAATGAGTGATGGATGACAAGCAACAAGAGATTAGTGATTGGTGACAAACAGTGGATAGTCAGCAATGGGGAAAAGAGCTAGGGTTTCATAAGAGAGGCATCGGATAAAAATTGGAAGGGTGAAACGATGCCTTTTTATAGTGATTAAATGGGTTGAACCCGACCCTACCCATTTGAATCCAATAACACAAACCAACTTTAATAGCTGAACCAATTTGTTTTCCGACTAGTATGGTTCGGTTTGCCCCAAACTGACCAGTTTGGGATGGTCTAGCGATCATTGCTAGATTACAATTGGGAAAGAAAAGGAAGCTTTGTTCCATGCTATAATTGAGGAAAATGGTGGTGTCATCAATTGGGCAATGGAAAATTTTTTTTTTTCTGTTTTTGGGCTTGTCAATCTAAAAACATAAAGGCTGCTTGTGCAATTGCCTAAATTACCAAAATAAACTTGTTGGATCAGCTTATTGAAATAAGCACACATAAGACTTCAATAAAAACTACTTTTGTTGGTTGTTGTTCTTGATTTAGTTATAGAACTGCCATTATTTGTTTAATTAATGCTTTAACAGTGAAATTGCTGGTATTTCTTTGGGTATTTACTGGACATATTTTTGATCTTTTGAATAGGTTCCATATCCTGTGGTTTTTATATCTTGGACTAATGAATCATGGAGACATCATCCATGAAATTATAATTTAGTATCACTTTTATGATATGTATAATGTGGAATTCATTATATTATCATATGAATGCTTCATACATAAACAATTTAGTAATGTTATAAATTTGATATTTTATTATTTTAATACTTCTTTTATTTTTATTTATAGTGTCATGGTCAATATGTTGATCTGCTGTTGAATTGCCAATCCAATCCATGGCTCAGCTGCCAAAATAGGTTGGTCTAGGTCAAGGTCTGTCAAGCTGTATAACTGCCCATGTTGGTGGACAATCGGTTTGGTGTGGTATCGAGTTTGTACCATTATTGTACTAAACTGAGTTGAACCGATGCAGAAAGAGAGAAGAGGAGCAAGAGAGGGAGAGAGAGGACTGCTGCCATTGGAAAAAAAAAGAGGGAAAAGAGTGTACCTTTGAAGTCGAAGGTATCACTGCATCCATTGTCACCTAAAAAAGAAAATAAAGAAAGAGAGAGGGCCGCTGGAAGAGGGGCCGTCATCGTTGGAAAAAATGAAAGAGAGGGAAATAAGAGCTTTGAAGTTGGAAGAATAAGAGAAAGCAGAGAGAGATGGAGGGAGATGTACCTTTGATGAGCAGTGGTGTTGGGCGAGGGCAAGGACAACCGCAGAGGGTTAGGATTTCATAAGGAAGCATTTGATGAATTTCAAAGAGACAGACAAATTTTAATACTCAACTCAACTCATCTAAGCTTTTTTCCAACTACATGGGGTCGGCTACATGAATCTGCTTCCTCTACTCTGCTCTATTTAGGACTAAATCGACATTCAAATTATAAATAGCTATATCTTTTTTAATTATTTAATAGCAAATTATTTTAATCATGTTAAACCCAAAACCTGATATAATGAACCCAATAACAGACATGATAATATGAACCATTTCAAATAGATGAACCATAAATTACTTAACACAAAGGTTAAGTTGTTTGAAACTATAGATGCCATAAGACAAATAATGGGAAATATTAATAAAGATATTAATTCTACAATTGGAGTACCAAAAAGTGGTAATATCATTGAAACCACGAATGGGCATAGATTTAGATGACGGGCTTATGCTAGTCTTCACCATTTTGATTTCTTGTTTTCCATTAGAATCTTTCATAAGATGGGCCTTCAGAAGATCAACACTCAGGGTTAATGAACTTGGGCAAATTCGGTAAAACTAGTAAATAATTCTTATTGGGCAGATTCGGTGGAACTACCCCATTAACAAAGGCCAGTGAAATTCCCATAACAATGTTGGTATCCATTAATCAAGCTTTTAAGAGTTTGAGTTCTAGTATATCGAGTCTACTTCATCTTTAGATTCTTGAGACTATCTTACTGGTTCACTAGGTATCATCCTAATGCAAGATTAGCTCTGCTCGTCATTATCATTGGAATTCTTAAGTACTGGATATTTTTGAACTATGTCCAAGAGTGTGGTTAGTCAGTCTAACAATATCCTAGTGGTATAAAGAGTAGGGATGGCTCAAAGTCTTGTCTTAAGTCAACATTTGATGATAGAGTAGTTTATGTCAGCACAGGTTGGTGACCAAGAGCAGAGAGAAAAGACCTAAAAAGTGGTGGCAAGCTGGCAGCAAAAAGAGGGTTGAAGTATTGGGGGAATAGGCTGCAAAATAGGAATCAAATCTAGAGCGAGGTAGTGTAAGAGAGAACGAGGGACTATGGAGGTATGTGGAAGGTTAGCAACCCACAACTCTTCACATGGATGTTAACATGTTGACAAATTCCCATGCAATCAATGAGACAATGAAGTTGGTCACTCCCTAAAGCACGCTATATTAAAATTTTAAATGAATGAGCATTTGAAGGATAGTGTAGAAGTTGGGGTTTGGTAAATTAGGAGAAGATTACATCAAGGCGAGCATCTTGCATAGCCTCCCACGAGTCCCATCTACCACAACTGCCTTTTTTAGTAGAATTATAAATCTACTCAACTCAACTCATCTAAGCCTTTTTGAACTATATGGGATCGACTACATGAATCTGCTTCCTCTACTTTACTCTATTCAGGACTAAGTCAACACTCAAATTACAGATAGAGTAGAATTATAAATATACTTAAACACAAATTTAAAGGCAGTTATAATAATAGAAACATGATTATTTATACTAATGTTTTAAATTTTGTGAGATAGGAATGTTCCGATTTTTTTTACAGAATGAGACACCCTGTGGCTTGTCCCATCTTGATCTTCGACTCGGTTAGACATCCCAGACTTGCTTGAGATACTTTTTTCATTAAAAAAAATTATTTGTTAAGCTTTAATGTTTTATTTAATTTTTGAACATATTTAAACTACAAAAATTGTCTTTATGATGAATTAGATCTATTTAGAAGTGATACTGATGTATTATGGCTACGACAGAGTGAAATGAAATGGCCAAAATCGATTTTGGAATCTCTCTATGATAAGATGTCTTGGTTGTCTTGGCTTCTATCCCATTGAGACTTGAACCCTTGATTTATACCATAAAGAGTACTATAATTTTTGAATATTCTATCCATAGTTTCAAGTTTCAATGAGACATCTCGTAGGATGTTGGGAACAAAGATGGTCAAATTGTATCGAATCTAACGGTTTGAGGTGAACTATACCAAATTGGCTCAGAACCAGTATGGTTCAACTTTGTGAAGGGGCTGAATCACCAAATTGACCCCAAATTGGATTGAACTATCTCGTACTGGGTGATTACGCTTGGTATGGGATGGTTCATGGGTTGAAGCCTTCCCGTTTATCTTGTCGGTATGCTGCTAGTTTGGTACGATAAGCGCCATATTGAACCATACCAGTCTAGAATCAAAATGGCGCCGATTTTCGATACAACGAACCTTGACTAGGACAAGTTGTCATCTTAAGTGTCAGAATAGGACCATCCCATCATCATCCTAGCATTCCAATCAGCACAGCTTAGATCATCATCCTAGCATTCCAATCAGCATAGCTTAGATCTACTATCCCAAGCATTGGGATGAACGATAAAGTGTCCTGATCCAAGGAAAAATTGGGATGGTTCTATCTAACGGGATTTAAAACTTTGGCTCTTTTTTTTTCCTTAATCAACTCTTCCTCTCAATATACCCTAGAAAATTTATAAATTTCTTTTGCTTATTAAGTTCCTTTCTCCCCTTCAACATGAAAAAAGAAACTTTATTAAACCCCTTTTGAATTTCCTTAATAAGAACTTCACCATCCATCAAAAATTTGATGATTTATCCTAGATTGAGCTAGACTTGGTTACATTCGAATGTAGCCAAGTCTAGATTCGTTCACCTCCCCCATCTTTGGATTTACATAGTTCATGGATCCAAAAGATGCAAAAAGTGAAAAAGATGGGGAGGCTTCGGGAGCTATGTGGATCCAAAGGTGGAAAAAGTGGCAGGATCTTGGACTTGGCTACATTTGAATATAGCCAAGTTTGCCTCTCCTATATTATCTAAATTAAGAAAAAGAGACCAAAAGACCATGTATCTTCTTTGTATCTAAATTATATTCTAAAATTTGTACTCATCTTACCGGACAAGATTGGCTTTCAAAAATTTCTCTTTCCTTTACAATCTAAATTATAATCTGAAATTTGCACTCCTCTTACCAGACAAGACCAATTTTCCTAAATCTATCCTATTTGGTACATCAATCCCACTAAACTTTTCTCCTCTCTTGTCTCTTGATTCTTTCCTTGTCATGACTACTTGATCCATCTTTTGCCTTGATCCCTATTATGGGTAATCATCTTATGTTTATAGCAACGCAAATGTTTCCATGTCTCTCGAAACTTCCCCCCCCCCTATTTGCGAAAGCAATAAATCTTGTTCTTCTTTTCCTGCATCTTAAGCCATTTTCCATTATTGATCCTTATATTTCAGTCAATAATTTCTCCTCTACCACCGTTAATACCATTTAATACAATCAACTCATGGATGCCTTCTATATATAATGCTAAGTATGGTTTTAAGTCCCGATGGGAGATCTCATGGGACACTAGCACAGGTTGCTGTACCAAGTGCAATTGCCCCAACTTTCCAATCAGTGTGCCTTGGGACATCATCCATCCTATGTATCAAGCTATACGATGGGACAGCAATGCAACCCACTTTATGGAAAATCTAGGACAGTCCCGTCCCACAGGATTTAGAATCTTGATGCCATGATTTAAAAAAAAAAATCTATTGACAATTTATAACTGCTTTGTCTTGAAATGTGTTTTGTTCCTTTTTAACTTCATCAAACTTCAAAATATGTTAGTTTTTATGCTAATGCAGTCATAAATTTGAACATTAAATACTAACTACAAAATATAATAGATTTGTTTAAACTCACATATGTTTTTTCTATATTTTTTGCCATGACTTGCCTAGCTAACCGAGAAGCCTTTCTAAGGTCATATCTATGCTGCAATGTCATGAATGGATGTTATTCAGAGGATGGTTGACTTCGAAGAGGAATCCACTATTTCAAGTCTTTTTACACTTATTCAATATAACATATCATGGAAAGTGTTTTTTTGAAGTTTGATTTGTTATTTTTTAATAGTGAATTGTGCTTGTCTTAGTGGTCCGGGTTTGGTTCTTGGGTATAGTTTCAAATTCTGGCTAGACATTCTGTGGGATGTTAGGATCGGCTATCATCCCAAGCGTCGAGATGGGACTGTCATGCCATCGTCCTAGCGCCCTAGTTGGCATGTCTTGGGAACATCCCATTCTTGGTATCGGGATAGCATGGTGGTATATCCCCTTCCATGGAAAATTTGGGATGGCTTCATTCCATGGGATTTAAAACCTTGTTCTTGGGTGCTAGGCATCCCCACAAATTTGAATCCTAGTTTTTACAATGTAAGTCATCCTCCCTTTTGTCAAAAAGTTGGAATATTTTTAGGGATTAGTGTTCATGGCTTTCTTTATTCATGCTATCATAATATGAAGAGTTCCTAGTGCTAGAAGCACTCCTTTTCTGTCTTTTATGAGTCCAAGTGGGGCAAAAAATAGTTGGTTCGATAGATTTATACATTTTTTTTAAAAAAAAAGAGTCTAGCCAGAAAAGCCCTTCTCTCTCTCTCTCAACTCATATGTATTCTATATATGTTGTTCTCTTAAATGTGATCTCTTTTTTTTTTTTTTTTTTTCAGTTGTGATACTTCTAAGTTCTTTATTTTAACTGTAATACTTCCACCATTTTTCTGTGCATAATTATTTCTGCATTTGTCATACTCAAATTAATGTGAGAATTGATATTATTTGATGCTTTTGATATTCCTTAATGCATATGGATTAATATCAGATTCTGGTTATTTGGGGGCTGGCTTTCTTTCCGTCTTTCTTTCATCTTGGATCTAAAATTTACTCATCATTTTCACATCTTGTTTGCAGTGTGACCTAGACTTGACATATGGTCAGGATTGTATAAATTGTTAAACCCTGAATCCCTTGAAATATTATTCTAGAATCTTTCTTAATTATACAAACACCGGGTCATTTTTTTAAAAATGTTTCATTTGATCATAATATAGTTACAAATAGAGGCCAGGCCTTGGTGTAGTAGCAAGGTTACTTTCTATTTTCATTGAGGTAAGACTGTGTACATCTACTCCTCGGCAGACACTATGGTGATTAGAGCCTCATTACTAAAATGTTCTTTTTTTTTTTTGTTACTGTAATGGTCAAAAATATCCTTGCTGAACTCATTTTCATGACTTTCCACTCATATGTAACCCATGCCTATTTAGTTGGTCCTATGTAAATTGCTTGCATCCATTTGCTTATATTCAAATTTTGGATCTCTTGTATACCAAACCAACCTGAACCGAATGGTTCGGGTGAGACGAACTAAACCAGCCTAGAACTAGGATGTTCAGCTTCTTTGTTCGGTATAAAAGGTGAATCGACCGAACCAACTCTGAACCGATTAAACTAATCGTATCAAACCAAACAACCTTGAACTGAACGGAACTAAACTGTTTGGTTTGGCTCGATTTGGGGCAGTTTATGGCTTAGGGCTCCCTAGTATATCTGATCTGTACGGCATCAGTTTGATATGGTACACTCCATAATGAATTATACCAGTCCGATACCAAAAGGGTACCGGATCTTGATACGGCAACCTTGGTTTTAACCTAGATGGTCTTCAACATTAGTCACTAGTACCATAATGAATTATACCAGTCCGATACCAAAAGGGTACTGGATCTTGATACGGCAACCTTGGTTTTAAGCTAGATGGTCTTCAACATTAGTCACTAGTTTAGTTTCGGTACCGGATCCTGATACAACGACCTTGGTTTTAAGCTAGATGATCTTCAACATTAGTCACCAGTTTAGTTTTAGCGAAGGCTGCCTTGATTGATTGAAGAATAGTGCATATATCAAATGAAGACTCAAAATAACACATCACATGTAATGATAGAAAAAAAAATACATCAACTTGCTAATAACCTCAAAGATTGCAATTTAAATAGATTCTAGGCTCAGGATTATTAAATGACATAGCTGAATGAAATTTGTTCTGTTCTAGCTGTTACGTTTTTAAAGTAGGCATGAATACTTATTTTGATAAACAGTACTTACGGATTGGTTAGTCATCATGGTACCTTGTCATGATTATCAGGCTTGCATGAAGAACTGCATGGAAAATTAATAAGGATACTGCATGTGAATATATAAAGTTCAGTACAGCGTCACTTGCAATCAAATTCAATGGCAAAATCTCAGAGAAATGTGCTACAGTTATAATAGACACTTCTTTCAAGTGATGATTTGTAGTGCAAGCTGCTTGACTTGAATATCACTCCATGTTTAAACAGAAATTCAAACATTCCATCAAATCTATCAGAAATGGCCTTGTGGTCATTATATTATTGCTGACATTAAAAAGAGGGATCCTTCTTATCTTTATGCTAATCATCTTTGCCAAAGCAGCTAGAAAATTGGAAAGTAATCATTAGTGTAATTAGTGGAGTAGACACAACAGTTGGGGATAAGTTGCTCTACTTTCAGTTATTTTTCCTTCATGTTAAAATTCACTGTGCATTATGCACAACAGGAAAAGAGAATTGATAAAAAGGTAAAGTTGTTAATAGTAGACAGAATGACTATCTTATCATCTCTATTGCTAATTAGGTATATAGCTATTATTAAGGCTTTTTAGGATTGCTTTAAGGCTCCTCAATAATTTAAGTTATAGCTTTTATTTTAGCTTGTTTTGAAAACCTGACCATATGATTAGAGTTTTTTGTGAAAGCTTTTTGGGCCCATAATAGATTTTGCTCGTGTATAAAATTCCTATAAAAAGAACATAGTCATCACACTGCATGCAACCATTATCAATAAAATCATGAGAAAGTACTTCAGATGCAATCTGCCAAAAAGGCTTTCTAGAGTTTGACTAATAAATTGGTGTGTCATATTTGTCTGGACATATGGTTAGGAAATAGACCATTTACTTTTTCTCTCTTCACCAGTAATTATAGCTGTCATATCTTGTGAAATTGCCACACAGAAATCTGTGTTGGCCATGTACACCATTAGTTCAAATATGAGTATAGAAATTGAAATTTGGCTAGTTCCTGTCTCACTTGTTGCCAGTGTTTTGTGTTTCTGTTTTTTCACCCTCCATCATTAGTAAGTTGCCTGTTTAACTTGTTTTTCCTCAAGATGCGTAGCTTTAATCTTCTCAATTATCATGAAAACTTTTAACCTTCATATGTTACAAGACACCCAAATTTTGGTCCTTTATTTGATGATTTTGCTCTCATATGTTTATGCAAGACAATATGGTTGCAGAAACAAGAAAAAAATAACACTTAACATGCAATTCCTTCTCATCTGCAGGCATGAGGAGAAGCATTGCTTCTATCAGCTTATTGGTGTGGTGGAGCATTCAGGGACCATGACAATAGGCCATTATATTGCATATGTGAGAGGTGAGAGAAGACAAGGCAAGACCAAGAATGGAGGCAGTCCTGCATGGTTTTGTGTCAGTGATGCTCAGGTGCGTGAGGTTTCTCTGTCTGATGTCCTACAGTCCGAGGCCTATATTCTGTTTTATGAAATTGTATAATGTGAGATTGATATCTTTTTGTTCTGTTCCTGACAACCTACCTGCATGAGAGGAAAGTGAGGAATACCCTGAAATAGTTTTACAGTTTTGTATCCTTCATGTAAACCAGTCCCCATAGAGTTCATGTGAATGTTTACAGTGAAGTGGGGTTCTGTTTTGTTCTCTTTTTTTTTTGTTTTGGTAAGCTGTGAAATAGCCTGTTTATTTGACTGTATATGGTATTGGAAACTCAGTCAAGGTAAGGGATGGCAAAGTATTTTGTATTGGGTTTGTGCCTTTTTTTAACCAATGCATCATATTTGGTGGATGGTTGTCTTGGAATAATGTTTGCTGAAGAACATGGGGAAACTTGAGGCATAAGTGACACTTGTGCAAATGATACATTTTGGCACAAGAGTGCACGTTGTGTGTGGATTATCATTTGGTTGTTTGGCATCGTAAAACACTTACAAGTGAGATGTTTTTTATGAATCTCTTGAAAAATAAAGCCTTTTAATGTTTTCATGATTCTTACACTTGGATCAAATACTGCTCAGGAGAAGAAACTTTTTTTCTTTGTCAGTTAATAGTGTGATCTTTTCATCTTGTAATTTAAGTCTTAGAATATCTGATCCATTTAAATTTGGGTAGATATGCATGTTATAAGATTCAAGGGTTCAATAGCGCCAAATTTCCTTTTAAAACAGCCCCCCTCCACCATAGTCATTCACTTTTACATTGAAAATAACAGCTGTTATTTGCCAGTCACTCCTTTACTATGTTTATTTAAAATAAAATAGTGGCTGTTATAATGGCCATTCTATACACCATGATAATGGAACACATCATGATAATGGAAAAATAATTGTGGTATTTACCAAGATCACTGTCCAACAAATATAAGACTGCTCCTTTTGTTGGCATAGAAATCTGAGATTAAAAACGTTATTTATTTCCATGAATTTTTGGAAGCATGAAACAATGGATGTTGACTGTTGTAATGAAATGTCAGTTGGATACAATTTAATACGGAATTAATATATATGCAAGGGGATAGGTGCTTTAGATATTGTTATAACAGCTGTTCTTTTTCCATTCTGAATCCTGGGTCTGCGAGGGTGTTACTATCCATTATTTATGAAAAATTAGTTTATGTTGGCACTGCATATCGTTGTTGAAAGAGTAGTGCCCTAAAAGCCAATCATGTAAGGGTATTTTTATAATTTCTTTCAACTCATGTATGATATTTTATCAATTAAAAGGCATTTTTTTTGATTCATCATATGCTGTGTCTTATATTTATTAAGATTATGATGAACCCCATAAGGTTAGGGCAATGGAATTAGGGTTATGATGAAGTTCATAACAATGAGACCCAAGTTTCTAAAAACTCTAATCTAAAATGTTCCTAGTCGAAGGATTATCGAGTCGGAGATCGATGATACCGGTAAGACTGGCACATTCTATGTATGCTCAATAAAGAGGATGGTTGGTCTCACAGCCACTTATGTAGAGACACTAATACAAGGATGTGGGTACTCATTAGGGTATGAGTTCACTGAATTGATCCACATTGAGAACATCTTATGGAGATCTTACTTGTCAAAAGATAGTTTTCTTAGTGGGAGTTGTGCAAGTGATCCTTAGACCTGAGATTACCATAGAATCTTATGCATATGAATCTATGTTTTAGTTCATACTCATTCATGGCTAAGTCATGTACGAGGTGTTCATGGATATGAAGGATTGTGTATGAAGGTTATGAGTAAGTCAACAAGGAATCGATCATTCCTAGTAAGAGGAATAGTAATCCCATATAATCTCATCATATGATGACTCAAGAAGTCTTTGATCAAAGAAAAATGAAATTAGAATAGGTTTCTAATTTTTCATTTGTCGAGTTTTTATTATTGATTTGATATTCAAATGAATAAAATGTTAGGGTTTGATATTTTTCCATACCCATCACTTATTCGGGATAAAGAAAGATCGAAGGATTGAATTGCACAGTAACTTGCCACTGAAGGATATTTTGGTAATTCCATCAAATTCCTCATCTTTTAGGTAGGCATGATACATTGATAGATGTCAATCATGTCTTGTAGGTTTTCATGAATTAAATTTATTTAATTCACGAGTCAATTTGAAACATGGTTCAAATTGGCAACTAGGGTTAGCATGATTTGATCTAATTCGGTTAGTCAGTTTCTAATCGAACTAAATCGACTTAAACCTAGACTTACTGCTGGATAGATGAGGAACCCAATGGGTCACATACATAAGGGAATTGGTCAAAGAATCATTTTAATAAGATTAATTAATTCAATTTGTTAGCCAATCAGCATGCTAGCACATGTGGCTAACTATCGCTCCAATTTGGGTCGAAATTGATTTGAACCGGCTTAATTAATTGATCCAAATTAATTTTAGAATTAATTTGGGATAACCTCTGACCTGATCAACCATTTATTGGATTGGATAAGGTTGAATTAATAGAGTCCAAGAAATATAGGACTCTTAGATAGGGGTGCAATTTGGGCTGGGTTTAACCCGAACTCTGCCCGCTGAACCCGATTTACAGCAGTGTTTAAACTCATGTTTGCCAAACCCGAACCCGAAAGACCCAGGTTTAACCCGGCCCGATTTGTAATTGACCCGGGTTAGGGTTGACCGCAACCCGAACCCGAGATAACCCAAACCCGAGGGTTATCCGAACAGGAGTAACTTATCGGCACCAGATTTTTGGGAGCATTGAATGTGCCAATCGGGTCGAACGAGATGGCCAACTTGAGGGCGAGGAGGGCAAGGCCGTCGGCCGTAGGCGAGAAGAAAGACAAACATAAAGGCGGATCACCCGCACATTTCGTTTTACTTCCCGCCTCTTCCTCTTCTTTGTTTACGGCACCTCCTCCTCTTATTTGTTTCAGGTAAGACTTTTTTTTAAATACAATGTTAAAGTCTCGAGTCCAACTTATGCATTCAGCAAGATATTTTATTTTTTAGTCTTTGGGATCCATAATTCGGTGTTTATTTACTTTGAAAAAGGCATTTTTTTTTCATTAACCTGAATTCCAACCCGAAACTCAATCCGAACCCGATTTTTAAAAATAGGGTTAGGGTTGAGGTTTTACAAATAGGGTTAGGGTTAGGGTTGACATTTTACAAATAGGGTTAGGGTTAGGGTTGAGGGAAACCCGAGTTTCATGAGCCCGAGTTACACCCCTACTCTCGGAAGGGAAACTATGCGTGTGCAGAATTTTCAAGAGGCGTCTAAGAGTCCTTCTGATTTAAGGTACTAGGAGGCGCATCTTTTTTTGGGATTTATAGGTCCATTGAACGTGGAGAACCTTATCTAGATGTTATTGTATTGGATAAGGTTGAATTAATAGAGTCCAAGAGACATGGGACTCTCGAAAGGAAAACTGTACGCGTGCAGAATTTTCAAGAGGCGTCTAAAAGTCCTTCTGATTTAAGGCATTAGAAGGCGTATCTTTTGGGGATTTAAGAGTCCATATAAACATGGAGAACCTTATCTTGACACATGGCAAAATCAAAGGCTATCTGATTTAAGATGGGATGCCTCCCATCAGGTGTGGCGCGCGTAGGGAGAAAGGTGCAGAAAATTATAACGATGTGTCCCTTGATTCAAATTGAAATGAATTTAAAAATTTATATTCTTTCATAAGGACGTGGAATGGGCTGTATACCTTCATTTGATGTCTCCCCATTCACTTTTTAAAGGGGGTCGCACATATGGGATAGCATCGGATAATTTTTAGTAATCCTTGTTAAGATAAGAGTCTTCTCTCTCCCTCTCCCCTTCTTACAAGCCTTAGTCAATTTAGGACAACTCTTTTCTTAGCATATACAAGTTTTATTAGGCTTAAGAAAAGGGTAAAAAGGGTCCTAAGAGCCAAGCCAAGAAGTCAAGAAGCCAAAAAGAGGTTTAAGTCAAGTTTGTGAGCATATCTTTGATCCAATTCTCGTATGGATCACCATTGGAGGGCGAACACTTGGGCACCTAGAGGAAAAGATTGGATAATCGGTTTCCTTCTTTCTTCATCAAGTACTAAGGTATGTTCCTCTATATATATGTTACATTTTATAACTAATTAATTGTTATAATCAAGGGGTCTTGGGTCTAAGGTTTCGGTTGATTAGGGTTTCAAGGTTAACTTTTTTTTGAAATCCAGCCTTCCGTTGCATGACCGGAACTCAACATTGGTATCAGAGCCACCTTGATTAATTCAATTAGTGGTCCATAATATATTGATTACATGAATGATTATATTATGCTTTTATCATGATTTGTTTTATTATGTTGAGTTATAAAATTTCTTGTATTAGAACACGCCTCCTGAGCCTCTATGCCTGCGGTGTTTTGCATAGACTGGCCCAAGGGACTAATGAGTTATGACCGGACGTGTTCTAATTAATGAGAAATTTTACTTAAGATGATAATATTAAAATTGCATTGAATATATGCATGGTATGATATTATTGTTATGCATACTAGAAAAAGGATGTGCATGAGACCATCAAAGCCCTCCTAAAAAAATTATATTTAGTCGTAGTGTGATAGAATCATAATACAAATCCTTTTCGGGTTTGATTAATCAATTGATGTCTAGAAAAGTTGTTCTGGAAAGGTAAAGAGATCGTGGGTTTTTAATTGGTTCCGTTGATTGACTTGGCCAATTAAATTGGTGTCTAAGGAAAGCAATGGGAGGACCCCCACCTCTCTTCCACTTGACTGGCCAATTTGATTGATTTAGACCTTGAATTGGAAATGATATATTGATTATGAACACTACCTAATGCCTTCCTTCATACTAAGATAAATTTATGATAACAACTATAGTAGGTTTGTTGTGCAACACAAGGCCTACTCTAGGGTTAGATATGAATTGTCTTAGTGCATTTAATACTTTATAGCATGATTAGTGGTGTTGCTTTGTTGTGTAACACAAGGGCAATATTATTCAATCATGACTATATGAAAATGAAGGGTTTGACTAAACTAAGACATTATAGTTTGTTGTGTAACACAAGGCTATAAGTATCTTAGAGGCAGGTGTTATGTTGAGAGTTGCATGGGTTGCAATTGGAAAGGATATTTTCTACCCTTGAACTCATGAATGTTTATTGTGTAACACAAGATATTTATGATGAATTGGAATCTCAACCCCACTAAAGAAACCCTGGTAGGGTTTTCTCGCTTACCATAGGTGAGGGTTATGGTATTCATGATAAAATAGTGGGAGATACAATTAGATTGATAAGTCCTTGTCTAGTTGTAGACATCATTATGAGTGGTCTGCTTATGTATTGTTCTTTACTTTTAATGTAGATTAAAATTTTATGACTTCTACTTTATCACTGCGGGGCATTTTAGATGCCAACAAGTTGACTGGTCCAAATTATGTGGAGTGGTTGAGGACTTTGAGAATTGTCTTAACTCAGGAAAAGGTTTCCTGCATCCTCGACTCTCCTAATCCAGATCCGATTGTAGATGATGCTACAGAGGAGGAACGAGCCACATAAAAAAAGTGGCAGAATGATAGTTTGACTGTTAAGTATATCATTTTGGCCTCGATGAGCAATGAATTAAAGAGGCAACATGGGGAGCGAGAACCTCAATCCATATTGCTCAATCTTAAAGAGCTTTATGAAGAGCAAAGTAGGGCTGCTCGATATGAGATTTTGAAGCAGTTGTTCCGTGCACGTATGAGTGAGGGATCATCCATTCAAGCTCATATTTTGAATATGATTGACTTAATCACTCGGTTAGGTCAATTAGGATTTGTAATGGATGGAGAGCTTAATCAGGACTTGATCCTACAATCACTCCTAGACTCCTCGCAGTTTGTCATGAACTATCACATGAACAAACTAAATATTTCATTACCTGAGCTGTTGAATATGCTTAAGATAGCTGAGAGTCACTTTGAGGGTGATAAGGCTCATATTCTTCTAGTTGATAGGAAGAAGAAACATGCAATGAAGAAAGGTTCAAAGAGAAAGAGGAGCCTTAAAAGTAGCATGCAAAAGAGGAAGAAAGCAAAGAAGCCTTCTGTTGATCGAGCTTATTTTCACTGCGGCAAGCAGGGACACTGGAAGAAGAACTGCAAGATATATCTTGCAAGTTTGAAGCAAGATGCTGGTGAAGAAGCATCAAAAGGTTTGTACATGATACAAACTAATTTATCATTGAGTTCTTCAGTTTCTGACTCATGGGTATTGGATATTGCATGTGGATCTCATATATGCAAGTCATTGCAGGGACTACAAAGAGTTAGAAATTTGAAGAAGGGTGACTTTAAGCTCTATGGCGCGAGTGAAGAAGCCATTTATGCTGAAGCTATGAGCACCTATTTGTTGTTATTACCTTCTGGCAAGATATTGGAATTAAAAAACTATTATTATATTCCAAATATTATTAGAAATATTATTTATGTATCCTTGTTATTAGAACAAGGTTTTGAAATAAATGTAAAGAGCAATGATTGCTCTATCTTTTATTCTAATGAATTGTTTGGACATGGTTTGTTTAATAATGGTCTTCTAATTCTTTTGCTCAATGATAAAGTTTTGCTTGTTGATAACAAGAAAAGAAAGAGAGAAGATGTTAATGCCACTTATCTCTGGCATTGCCGATTAGGTCATATAATTGAATCTAGGATAAGCAAGTTATACAAAGATAACTTATTTGATCCTTATGATTTTAAATCATTAGGAACTTGTGAATCCTGCCTTATGGGAAAAATGACTAAGTCTCCGTTCACTGGACATGGAGAAAGGGCAACTGAGTTATTAGGTTTTATACACACAGATGTATGTGGACCTATGACAACTCAAGCTAGAGGAGGATACTCTTATTTCATCAATTTTATTGACGATTTATCAAGGTTTGGACACGTGTATCTTATGAAACACAAGTCCGAAGCCTTTGATAAATTTAAGGAGCATCAAAGTATGGTTGAAAAACAAACTGGACATAGTATTAAAATCTTTTGATCTAATCGAGGAGGAGAATACTTGTCTAGTGAATTTTTTGATCATCTTAAAGACAAAGGCATTCTCTCTGAATGGACCCCTCCTTATACACCTCAATTAAATGGTATAGAAGAAAGGAGGAATCGTACCTTATTAGATATGGTGAGGTCCATGATGTGCTTCACAGATCTTTCAGTATTATTTTGGGGTTATGCCCTAGAAACTGCTGCCTATATTTTAAACAAAGTGCCATCAAAATCAGTGACTAGCACTCCATATGAATTATGGAAAGGAAAAAAGCCAAGTCTTAAATATTTTAAGATTTGGGGTTGCCCTGCTTATGTCAAAAATGTATTCGGACATAAGTTAAGTGCTAGGGCTGATAAATGTAGGTTTATAGGTTATCCCAAAGAAGGTATTGGATACATCTTTTATCATCCTGCTGAGCAAAAAGTATTTGTCAATACGCATGCCATTTTTTTGGAAAAAGAATTTATCTAAGAAGAAGGCAGTGGGAAGATATTTGAACTCACTGAAGATCAAGACTTACAACCTACTCCTGTTGACAATCAACAAGACATTCCTCAACCAGAAATTTTTAAAGATCAAGAACAACCACATCATTCACCACCTCTCCGTAGGTCAGAGAGAGTGCGGGGTGCACCTCTCAGATATGGTTTTGTTATTGGAGATGACAACGAAGTCAATATTATTCAGGATGATGATCCTCTGACCTATACAGAAGCTGTCGAGAGTAAGGACTCTGATAGATGGCTTGATGTTATGAAATCTGAAATGGACTCCATATATACCAACCAGGTTTGGACCTTGGTTGACCCACCTGAGGGAGTAAAGCCAATAGGGTGCAAATGGGTCTTCAAGAAGAAGATTGGAGCAGATGGCCAAGTAGAAACCTACAAGGCTAGGCTAGTGGCAAAAGGTTTCAGCCAAAAACATGGTATTGACTATGATGAAACCTTTTCACCAGTAGCTATGCTCAAATCCATTCGGATATTACTTGCTATAGCAGCATACTATGACTATAAAATCTGGCAGATGGATGTAAAGACTGCCTTCCTCAATGGATATCTTGAGAAGGAAGTCTATATGTCACAGCCAGAAGGGTTTGCCTCAAGTAGGAGACCGCACCAAGTATGCAAGCTTAAGAAATCCATTTATGGATTAAAGCAAGTATCGAGGAGTTGGAACATTCGCTTTGATGAAACAATCAAAGAGTTTGGTTTCATCAAAAATATAGATGAACCATGTGTGTATAAGAAGACAAGTGGGAGTGTCATAGTCTTCTTAATTTTATATGTCGATGACATACTTATCATTGGATCATTGGAAATGATATCCCAATGCTACAATCAGTCAAAACTTGGCTATCTAAACAATTTTCCATAAAAGATTTGGGAGAAGCATCCTGTATACTGGGTATAAAGATCTATAGAGATAGATCTAAGAGGATGCTTGGCTTATCCCAATTTAGATACATTGACTTAGTGTTGAAAAGATTCAACATGGAGGAAAGTAAAAGAGGTTACTTGCCCATGAGTCAAGGCATACATCTCTCTAAGAAGATGTCTCCTAAGTCACATGAAGAGAGACAAAGAATGAACAAGATTCCTTATGCTTCAGCTGTAGGGTCGATAATGTATGTCATGTCATGTACCAGGCCTGATGTTGCTTATGCCTTAGGCACAGCAAGCAGGTTTCAGGCCGATCCAGAGGAAGATCATTGGAAAGCTGTGAAAAATATTCTTAAGTACCTAAGAAAAATTAAGGATATTTTTCTTATATATGGAGGATTAGATTTAAAATTGGAAGGCTATACTGACTCCAGTTTTCAATTAGATCCGGATGATTGTAAATCTATATCAGGGTATGTTTTTACTTTATATGGTGGTGTAGTCAGTTGGAGAAGTACTAAGCAGCAAACTGTAGCTGACTCAGTTACTGAGGCAGAGTACATTGTTGCTAGTGAAGCCGCTAAGGAAGCTGTCTGGATGAAGAAGTTTATTACGGAGTTAGGTGTTGTTCTAGTGATTCAACAACCGGTGCCACTTTATTGTGATAACACTGGAGCTGTTGCACAAGCTAAGGAACCAAGGTCTCATCAGAAATCCAAGCACATCCTAAGACGCTTCCATCTCATTCGAGAGATCATTGAAAGACAAGATGTTGTTATAGAACGAGTTGACACAAAGAACAATATAGCAGACCCATTCTCTAAGGCCCTTCCTCAACAGCAGTTTGATCGTCATTTGGATTGTATGGGAATTAAATATAAAGGCGATTGGCTTTAGTGTAAGTGGAAGATTGAAAGAGTAGTGCCCTAAAAGCCAATCATGTAAGGGCATTTTTATAATTTCTTTTAACTAATGTATGATATTTTATCAATTAAAAGACATTTTTTTAATTCATCATATGCTGTGTCTTATATTTATTAAGATTATGATGAACCTCATAAGGTTAGGGCAATGAAATTAGGGTTATGATAAAGTTTATAATGATGAGACCTAAGTTTCTAAAAACTCTAATCTAAAATGTTCCCAGTCGAAGGATCATCGAGTCGGGGATCGATGATATTGGTAAGACTGGCACATTCTATATATACTCAATAAAGAGGGTGGTTGGTCTCACAGCCACTTGTGTAGAGACACTAATATAAAGATGTGGGTGCTTATTAGGGTATGAGTTCACTGAATTGATCCACATTGAAAATATCTTATGGAGATCTTACTTGTCAAAAGATAGTTCTCTTAGTGGGAGTTGTGCAAGTGATCCTTAGACCTGAGATTACCATAGAATCTTATGCACATGAATCTATGTTTTAGTTCATACTCATTCATGGCTAAGTCATATATGGGGTGTTCATGGATATGAAGGATTGTGTATGCAGGTTATGAGTAGGTCAACAAGGAATCGATCATTCCTAGTAAGAGGAATAGTAATCTCATGTAATCTCATCATATGATGACTCAAGAAGTCTTTGATCAAAGCAAAATAAAATTAGAATAGGTTTTTAATTTTTTATTTGTCGAGTCTTTATTATTGATTTAAGATTCAAATGAATAAAATATTAGGATTTGACATTTTTTCATACCCATCACTTATTCGGGATAAAGAAAGATCGAAGGATTGAATTGCACAGTAACTTGCCACTGAAGGGTATTTTGATAATTCCATCAAATTCCTCATCTTCTAGGTAGGCATGATACATTGCTAGATGTCAATCATGTCTTGTAGGTTTTCATGAATTAAATTTATTTAATTTATGAGTCAATTTGAAAGATGGTTCAAATTGGCAACTAGGGTTAGCACGATTTGATCTAATTCGATTAGTCAGTTTCTAATCGAACTAAATCAACTTAAACCTAGACCTACTGCTGGCTAGATGGGGAACCCAATGGGTCACACACATAAGGGAATTGGTCAAAGAATCATTTTAATAAGATTAATTAATTCAATTTGTTAGCCAATCAGCATGCTAGCACACGTGGCTAACTATCGTTCCAATTTGGGTCGAAATTGATTTGAACCGACTTAATTAATTGATTCAAATTAATTTTAGAATTAATTTGGGATAATCTCTGACCTGATCAACCATTTATTGGATTGGATAAGGTTGAATTAATAGAGTCCAAGAAATATAGGACTCTCGGAAGGAAACTATGCACATGCAGAATTTTCAAGAGGAGCCTAAGAGTCCTTCTGATTTAAGGTACTAGGAGGCGCATTTTTTTTTAGGATTTATAGGTCCATTGAACATGGAGAACCTTATCTAGATGTTATTGTATTGAATAAGGTTGAATTAATAGAGTCCAAGAGACATGGGACTCTCGAAAGGAAAACTGTGCGCGTGCAGAATTTTCAAGAGGTGTCTAAAAGTCCTTCTGATTTAAGGTACTAGAAGGCATATCTTTTGGGGATTTAAGAATCCATATAAATATGGAGAACCTTATCTTGACACATGACAAAATCAAAGGCTATCTGATTTAAGATGGGATGCCAAAAGCATCCCATCAGGTGTGGCACGCATAGGGAGAAAGGTGCAGAAAATTATAATGATGTGTCCCTTGATTTAAATTGAAATGAATTTAAAAGTTTATATCCTTTCAGAAGGACGTGGAATGGGTTGTATCCCTTCATTTGACGTCTCCCCATTTACTATTTAAAGGGGGTGGCACATATGGGATAGCATCGGATAATTTTTAGTAATCCTTGTTAAGACAAGAGTCTTCTCTCTCCCTCTTCCCTTCCTACAAGCCTTAGTCAATTTAGGACAACTCTTTTCTTAGCCTATACAAGTTTTATTAGGCTTAAGAAAAGGGTAAAAAGGGTCCTAAGAGCCAAGCCAAGAAGTCAAGAAGCCAAAAAGAGGTTTAAGTCAAGTTCGTGAGCATATCTTTGATCCAATTCTCGTATGGATCACCATTGGAGGGCAAACACTTGGGCGCCTAGTGGAAAAGATTGGATAACCGGTTTTCTTCTTTCTTCACCAAGTACTAAGGTATGTTCCTCTATAAATATGTTACATTTTATGACTAATTAATTGTTATAATCAAGGGGTTTTGGGTCTAAGGTTTCGATTATTAGGGTTTCAAGGTTAATTTTTTTTTTTGAAATCCAGCCTTTCGCTCCATAACCGGAATCCAACAGTTGTTAGATCCTTGCATTATGTTAACAAAATCTGAAGAGGTGCTGATGCAATGCACCTGTTGGGAAACATGGATCAACCATGCTAGTAACTGAGATGGTGACATCCCTGCGTGCACTGGGAACAGTAGAACATTATTTTTGAAGGGCCAGATTAAAATGATGAATTTTGTTTTGGGATTATATATCATAAATTTTGTTTTGGAGTTATATAAATACAATAACTTTGTATAGGCAAAAAAGCTTTTAATTTTTTTTTTTAAATTATTTTGAGGAAAGGGGGCATTAAGGTCTGCCACTGGCTGATATAGTGATCATGCAACCATTCTTAATTTAGAATGTGACATCATGCATTTTGGCAGCAGAGCATCACTTGGTCAGCTATGTCTTGCAAACAAAACAAGTGGCGGCTTGAAAACATTGCTTACTTCTTGTTCCCTTTATCTGTTTCTTTTCTGGGGCTCAAATGTTATCTCATAATTGTTTTGTTCTGTTCCGTTTTGTTTTCTTTTTTATGGATATATTGATCCTGCCATGAGAGCTTGCAGGCTAGACCATAATATATCTAAAATCATTCTTAAAATGCATTTGAAATGCAACAGCTTGCAACCAACCAAATGCTCCCAAATCATGCTAAATTTGTTTACAGTTGTGCTAGCCTGCAACCTCTGGATTAAAGTTCATAAATTCATTCTTTCTCTGAACCGAAATACTATATAATCTGCAAGCCAAACTGTGCTGAAATTAGGAATGTTCAATGATTCAAACATTAAACCTCTCCAGTGTGGGAGAGGTTTCTGAAGGGTTGGGCTATATTCCTAGAGTGAAACCTGCACTGAGTCCTGATATGAAAACATGCTTGAGGATTCATTTTTAATCAAGAGCACTGGTTTTTGAGAAGCATAACACAAAATTGATTTGACTAGGTCAACTTTGAAGTTTGTCAGTTAGGAGTGCATTCTGAAGTCCAAGGAAAAAAATGTAAATCATAGAAAATGATGAGAGTAGTCCAAGGAAAAAATGTAAATCATAGAAAATGATGAGAGTAGGGACCATCTGATCTTGAGTCTACTTATTATCATACTAACAGAAGTAACAGGCATTATCCTGTCAAATTAGGTGGCCTTTGAATCATGAAACATCGTACAACTACTTCTCCACACTTCCATTTTCTTTTCCTTTTCTTTCGCTCTAACTTGTGCTTCACGTTGGGTAAAAATATCATTGTTGTTGTCCTGGACTCTGCCACATGAGCATACCCCTTATTTCCCAAAAAAAAAAGGAAAAAAAATCCTTCTATTAATCTTTGTGCAAGAAAAATGAAATAAGTATGCATTATTAAAAATAATTCATGGGAAGAAATCCATTTTCAAACACCATGTGATCTCAGACATTCGATCTCTCCTCCAGGAGGCTCAGAGCATTCAGATATGTCATATCTACAGGGAAGCCAATTCAGCGGCTGATTGGATTGCCGCTAGGGTGGCCGATCATTCTGGCATCTGGCGCTGGTTGCCAGGTGACAGCTGTCCTCCTATCCTTGCAAAACTTTTGTATTCTGATAGTTTGGGTTTATGTCATCCTAGACCGGTGTGATCACCCGACTGTACCAAAAAAAAAAAAAATTTCAAGGGAAGAAATCCATTTTCAAACACCATGTTTTGGTATTGTAATTGTAGCATAAACCAATGCATCCCATGAAAACAAGTCAAGAGTAGGATTGAGTTTGACCAATAAAATAACAACAATACCTAGATTGATGTTCAGTTTGCTCTCATCATTTTTTTTTCTTTTTTTAAATAACAATCACAATGATAATTTCAGGAAAACAATAAGAGAATTTCTCATGTCAAAAACCCTTCAGAAACATAGCTAGTGAGTTTTCATTATGAAGGCTTCTTCACTTGGAGGTTGATGCAACCATAAGGTTGCCTTTGCTTGTAATTGATCTTATGCTAGCGTGAGAGTGTGGATGCCACTCTTTAACTAGTTGGATTATACTCCCAAGAAAAGTTTGAATTATACGCCCTCCTATCAATCCACAACGTTTCACTCTGAGCATATTTGTACTCCTATCATCCACATAACTATTGGTTTGGAGCATACAATTTAATCAAATATTTGGATAGAGTATTTGATAGCATCCCTGAATCATTCTTCTTTCAACTCCCATTCTAACATGAATTAATTAAGAGGCAGCTAGGGGAGGTAATCAAATTAGGTTGGGCGATGCAAACAAAGGCCCCCTAATCTTTTAATTATTTAAACCAGAGATATGATTCCTGGAAACTAGGTTCATCAAGAAAACTTCTAAGTGCAGACTACTGATGCCCAAAAAGCAAGCATGGTTATATTGTAAATTATATGTGAAAAGTTTGAAGACTGATGAGCTAAGAAAGTAGCATAGAATACATTATCTAAGACTACTATACTGATACATTTATATGAAGAAGAATAAAGGTGATATTTAATTCATAAATATAGCGAACTTATATTTTAAAATTTATTTTTATTGATATTAGAAAAGATAATCTAATGCATATTGCTTCAAAATGTGGCTTCACTAGAATAATATAATTAAAGTTTTTTATTAAATTCATTATATAACATTCAGCATCAAATTAGTTTTTTAATACATCTTAAATCACTAAAAATAAAATTCAAATAAAAAAGTTATAGATCAATAATGACAGATATGCCAGCGTTGATAAACTTTTAAGAAATTAAAAAAATACCATTCTATAATTCATGATGAAAAAGATGAATTTTTTTAATCTAAATTTCTCTACTTATTTTATGTAGAAATTAATGTTACATGAGCTATATTCTTTTTATATTTAATTTTTAGAAAATTTGTATTTTATAGGAATTAGGAAGCCTATTAGCATAAGAAGATCTCACTCTATAAATAAACTTTGGTATTCCATAACAATAAAGAATTTAGCAATAAAGTTTGACACTTTTTTTCCACTTGGTTTGAAGAAATTTTTTGCCTTGTCATGATATGAGAGTATAACTTGTTTAGGGGCAGCTAATGCAAGGTCATGAAATTCAAATATTCTACAAAGAAATTAGAGGTATTTAATTAAAAACTCTTAAGAAGTTAGTGTCAATAATTATCTTTTTTTTATATATCTTGACTGCATCAAATTTAATATTAAAACTCAAGATATTATATTATTTTTAATATTAGATTCCAAGATTCTATATCTAATTTTAGAATCAAAGCACAAAATCTTGCATCATATATTTTAATATTAAACCCAAACCCGGTAGCACATTTTATTTATCACTTTTCAAAACTTTCATAGCATAACCTTGATCTTAATCATTACTTCATTCTAGTATCATGTTTATTTTTTATTTTTTAAATAAAAAATTTGAGTCGGCTCAATTATTTGATCTACTACCTTGTTTGACCATCTTTGCATAAAGCTTAGGCCCCATTTTCTCATTAAAGAATAGCAAAAAAGTTTAAAAGGAAAAAAAAGAGAAAGTACCATAGAGAGAGAGAAAGAGAGAGAGAGAGAGAGAGAGAGAGAGAGAGAGAGAGAGAGAGTTTAAAAGGATAGAGAGATAAAAGTCAAAAATACATAATTTAGAGCGAGCTCATCCAAGTTAAGAGAAAAGAAAGTTAGAACTTAAGATCCAGCATCTAATTTTGGTATTAGAGCCTAAAATCTTTTAGAACTAAATAACTTACATATGATTTTGATATTAGAGCTTAAAATTTTGCATCATTGGTCATATACAGGTTGAGCTAGATCTAAATTAGGCCAAAATTTTGTTAACTCAAACTTAATCTATTAAATAAATAACTCAAAAACTTAGATCTCAAATTGACCCTTTTTTTTAAAAAAAAAATAATCTAACCTGACCAATATAACCCACTTATTAAACAGGTTGAATTAGGTTAAATAGGTTAAATGAATCAAATAGGATTTTTAATGGACTAGATAGATTTAAAGTAAGTTAAGAAGGATCGGTCCAACCAGTTGAATAGTTTTAAAGGGTTAAACAGGCCTTTAACAAATTAAAAAAGGTTGAGTTAAACTCAATTATTAAATATATCAAAAATGGACTAAAGGTATATGAGGTCTAAAGCTAAACCAATCTATTAAATAAATAAATTTAAACATGTTATCTTGTTTTATTTACTAAATTTATTTATATTAAACTCAAAATTACGAACAACATGCCAGTTATACATCGAGTTGATGAGTCGGATCATAAATTATTAGCTCCAAAAGCAGCAGCATAATTTGTAAAGACATATTAGATCAAAATATAGTTGATTTTAGGATTCAATAGGAGCCGTTCGTTACATGAATCAACTTAAACATAATTTCTTCATACATCTATTCTAATAATACTTCCATTTGAGCACAAAAGAGTAGCTAGCATGAAAGATAAATGGTTGAGTAAGTGCTAAGAAGAAATCATCTATCAGCTGGCATGAAGATCAAGGAAATCCAAAAAAAAAAAAAAAAAAGGAAAATCAACATGTAGAATATTTGACTTTCCTTCTTAGTCTTATCTTTTACCTCTTCCTAGCTTAAGTATGCAAGTTTTCTTTTCCTTCTTCTTTTTAACTTCTCAATTTTGAATTTTGAAGTATTACTTGACAACAATCATATCAGCCATAAAAAAAGGCTTGCTGCATTATTCTTTGATACAGTAAATATGCATTAATTACATGGATTGATTATTCATGAGTTTCAATATGAATGTAACATACGATACAATTTATTAAATTATCATATGCGCATGAACGGTTAATTCACATACACACTTTTTTTACTGATCAGTGTTCCACTAACCATAGCACCAGCCCATGATGGCTTGACACCTTTGGATGGGTTTTACTTTTAACTTTTCGACGCTAAGGATCTGTTTGGATGAAAGGGAATGTAGGAGAGGAAAAGAAAAAGAATGAGAAAGGTCATAAGTTAGCTTGAAGAAAGGTAAAAAAAAGAGAGAGAAGGGAATGGAAGTAATCGGTTTTCCTTTTTTTTTATTCTTAGCGAGGATAGATTTGGTTTCCCTTATTCTTTTTCTTTCTTAGATAGTGTTTGATAGAAAAAATATTATCCATGGATAAGTGTACGGGACAGAGTTTATCCCCTGGCTATCCCTAGGGATATCCCTTGGCTATCCCATTGATCATATCAAATGCAAAAAGATAAATCCATAGGATAACTTTTTTTTACTCTATTTGGAGGGATAACCAGCTATTCCTGCATTCTCTAGGGAATAAATTGAGGGGATATCCCATGGTTAACCATGGATTATCCCTTTGGTTAACTTTATTCTCTACTATCCATTATAGTTGTTGCCGCCGGGATCCGTCCTCCGACTCGGGCGCGGTCGGTCCTCAGAGAATGGGGCGCGGCGAACCTGCAAAACAGGAAGCCCTGCACGCGGAAGGACGCCGGGGGTGGTCCTCCGCGGAAGGCCCTCCGACGCTCAAGTCAGTGGGGAAGGGAGTCGGCGATCAACCAGACAAATGAGGAGGTGGATCTCTCCGGGAGACCTCTCCAGGGGGGCGATCAATCGGAGGCTCCGGTAAGAACAGAGCACCGACGAGCTGCCGGAAGAGAGAGAGAGAGTAACCCTGGAGCTTTTTTGGTGTGTCAAGGGTTGCGTACCTGAAGTGATCTGCCAAACTCGAGTTTATAGACTGTCACCTGGGAACTTGAGCGTCTTCTGGAAGGTACTGAGGTTGTTAAGATTCGAGGGTAGACAGAATCAGGCCGTTGTGGGGCCGTTAGAATCCACGCCTTGTCCGTTAAGGGATCGACGGCTGGGAGAGCTCCTTGATGTCTTGGGATCTGGGTGAGTAGACCTGGGGCGGTTATAGTAGGTCTTAGGCCACGTCTCAATATGATCCCCTGCTCAGGGTGCTGCTCGGGTAGACTTGAACTCTCCTGCGCCAGGTTCCGCGGAGGTGGACGTCGGGGCGTGGATTGCAAGGTAGCAGCGGGCTACGGAAGCCCGGGGGAGGCCGAGCTACGGAAGCCCGGAAGAGGCCGAGCTACGGAGGCCCGGAAGAGGCCGAGCTAGGGAAGCCCAGAAGAGGCCGAGCTAGGGAAGCCCGGAAGAGGCCGAGCTACGGAAGCCCGGAAGAGGCCGAGCTACGGAAGCCCGGAAGAGGCCGAGCTACGGAAGCCCGGAAGAGGCCGAGCTACGGAAGCCCGGAAGAGGCCGAGCTAGGGAAGCCCGGAAGAGGCCGAGCTACGGAAGCCCGGAAGAGGCCGAGCTACGGAAGCCCGGAAGAGGCGAGCTACGGAGGCCCGGACCGAGCCACGGAGGCCCGGAAGAGGCCGAGCCACGGAGGCCCGGAAGAGACCGAGCTAGGGAAGCCCGGAAGGGGCCGAGCCACGGAGGCCCGGAAGAGGCCGAGCCATGGGGCCCGGAAGGGGCCGAGCCACGGAGGCCCGGAAGAGGCGAGCCACGGAGGCCAAGAGCCACGGAGGCCCGGAAGAGGCCGAGCCACGGAGGCCCGGAAGAGACCGAGCTAGGGAAGCCCGGAAGGGGCCGAGCACGGAGGCCCGGAAGAGGCCGAGCCATGGGGGCCCGGAAGGGGCCGAGCCACGGAGGCCCGGAAGAGGCCGAGCCACGGAGGCCCGGAAGAGACCGAGCCATGGAGGCCCGGAAGAGGCCGAGCCACGGAGGCCCGGAAGAAACCGAAAGGAGGGGGTCAGCCTTAGCCGTCTTGCACGGATATCAATGCAATGACGATTTTACCCCCCAACACATGCCCCCCACTCCCTAGTTCGAAGCGTAGGTTCGGGCGCAGGGAGTATAAGTTCAAGCGGTGCGCTCCGGATGGGACGTTTTGGCTTAAACAATTCGAGCAATGATGCCCTAATTAATGCGGCCAGGCCATTGTACCTTCGGAGGAAAGGCTCCTCCATTATCGACGGTTGGGATCACGCCACGCCTCGAATTTCGATCAATCGGGTGTCTCTCGAGGCGATTCCGGACGCCTTGAACGAGACGCCCCGCTCCCCAGGGCGATTTCTTAGCGGCGAAGCGAAGTGACGGCCGCCCCGTGTATATATTTGTATATCGTGCATGCGCGCTTGGCGTCTTCTTGTTTTGAATCCGAGTGGTTTTGGGGCCTTTCATCTTCTCCGACGCTCATTGCCTTCGCGGGATACTTCTTTCAATGGCGATGAGCCCGGACGACGTAGCCTCCGTGGTCGCTGTTGAGGACCTGGGGAGGATTCACCAACGGTATGGTTTGCCCTTGGACATCGTCCTTCGAGTGCCGGAACCTGAAGACAGGGTTACCCGAGATTTGGAGTCCGGGGTTTTCATCTATGAAGACAGCCTGAAGGCGGGTCTTCGTTTCCCTCTTCATCCGCTAGTTAAGGAGATCATGACCACTACAATGTCAGCCCGTCGATGGTGGCTCCAAACAGTTGGCGGAATATCGTCGGATTCATTTCGATGTGCCATCAGATCCAAATCACTGCAACTCTTCCCCTTTTCCGCACCTGCTACCATTTGACTCCCGGGAGGAAGTCGGAATGGACCTCCATCGGGCCTCGGAGGTCTTTCAATGTTATTGCGGACAAGCCTTCTTCCATTAAGGGGTGGAAGAACCGGTTCGTGGTTGCGGAGGGGAATATCGGTTCTGACTTCCCTCGGCGATGGGGGGAAGTCGCAAGGGATGCGGAAACGCATCCCGCCTTATCGGCGCAGGAGGAGAGGGACCTGGATGTCCTTCGCAATGGGCAGGTCTTTTCGGCCAACGACCTGCTATCAGAGGGGGCCCTCTTCGCGGCCGGACTTAGCCCCTTGGACCCGCAAGGTGAGTCTCTTTTGCGTCGTGTATCTTTTTTGATTAGCGCGCTTGATTCTGAGCATGTGTGCTTCGACATGGCAGCCGCGAGGTCGGCATTGTCGAGCCTTTCTAAGAGGAAGAGGGGGAAGCGCCCAGGGGAAGGCAGCGGTGCGGACAGCGGTCGGCCCGTAAAAAGGGCTCACGCCTCAGCGAAGAGTCCGCCGGACGTCGGGGCGGTTACGGCAGGAACGCGGGGGCGACGGAGCCCCTAGGGAGGGAGGTTATGGTCCCCGACCCTCTCGTGCTGGAGATTTCGGACAGCTCAGATGAGGCTCCGATGGCTCGTCCGATCGCGTCCCCCTTGAAAGAGGAAACCGTGACGGGTCCGGCAGAGGGGGCCATAGTAAAGGGGCCTATTGTCCCCACGGGATTACCACCGGCTCCAGCGGAGGAGGGGGAAGAGATAGCCGCAACGGGGGAAGTTCAGAGGGAGCTCCCGCTCGGTCTACCCGCCGGGGAGTCTAGCAGCAGTGAAGTCGGACCGCCCTCGATGGGTCAAGAGGTGGTTCAAACTGAGACCTCGGGGGAGCCCGCGGAGGGGCCACAGGCGGTGGCTACTGGAGAGAGCGTACCGGTGGAGGGAGCGCAACAAAGTGAGGGTCCCACGATCGGGGCCCCCTCGAAGAAGATTTTGGGGAGGCTGGCTCTTGGGCTGGCCGAGCTATCAGAAGAGGCCCAAGCCAGGGCCCTGATGGAGGAGGCTGGGAGGTTGAAGGCTTCTCAGCTGGGGATCGGCCAGGCCGGTCCCTCGGACGGGACCGGTCAACCCGGCAGCTCGGAGATTAATGTTGACGAGGCGTTCTCCGCCATGATACGGTCGGTCCTGCATCCGGGTGCGGATCCGACGGCAGACGAGTTTGCTGACCGGGAGTTGATAGATGCTGCATTCGGGCAGCAAGGTGTAGCTGAGAGTATTCATCTCCTCCCCACCATAGATAATACAACTTTGATAAAGATGAGTCGGGACTATGCTTCGAAGGTGAGTGAGTCATTTCCCAGCGTGTCAGATGTCACCCGATTGACTCCGTTTCGCTTACTCAATTTTTGCCTTTGTAGGGGGTTTTGATTTCTCGGGCAATTGGCTGGCGCTTGAGTCTGGCGACAGGGGCCAGTGTCCAAGCTCGGAGGGTGAATGCCGAGCTCCAGTTGCGGAAAACGCCTGAGGAGTTCGCCGAGCTTATGGACAGGATGGATAGAAACTCGAAGGCGGCCAGGGTGGCACACCAGGCTGTCGTGGACGAGGTGTCCAGACTAAAGCGCAGGGTGGAGGAGCTGCAGGGACGCCTGACGGAGAGTGACGACGCATGTCGGGAGCTGGCCAAGATCAAATCAAAACACTCCGCGGAGATGGTGGCGATGCGGCGGGACCACGGCGAGAGTCTGGGCCGGTTGAGGAGAGAGGCCGATGGCGAAAGAAAACGTCTGACTAGAATGTTGGGCGAGGTGGAGGAGACACTGAAAAGGCGCGGTGATGAAATCGCCGAACTGAAGGATAATGCGAAGTGGCAACAAGGAATAATAGATCGGGTGAATGGCGAGTTGTCGCAAGCTCGCGAGGAGATTGAGGCCGGGCGATCGAAGATTAGCGCCCTGCAAGAGAGGGTCGAGCTGGTCGGCGCTGATAGGACCAGGGCCCGGAGCGAAGCCGAAGGCTTAGCCAAAAGGCTGGCCAAGCGAGAGGAGGAGGTACGCTCTCATCTTACCCTCTTTGTTTTTCTACTGGTCCCTTGCGATGCCGATTGATCTCGACTTTTCCAGATGGCGAGGATGGGGTCGGAGTTTCGGGCTCTCAAGGCGCGCTCGCGTCTGTTCGCAGCAGGAGCTCGGAGCTCGAGGCACGGGCTAGTGAGCTTGAGGGGCAAAACGCCATGTCGAAGGCTCAAGCGATCGAGGCTGAGAAACGGGCCGCTGGGGCCAACACGCAGCTCGCCATACTTAAGGGGCGGCAAGACGCTATGAGTGTAGACGCGTTCCGCCACGGGATGGAAGAGTGCAAGCAGAGGATACTCAGCGGGCACCCGAGTGGGACCTTTCCTTTCTGAGCCTCGACGACTCCGAAGATGGCGAGTCCGAAGAAGAAGGAGAGGCAGACGCTGACGTTTCCGACGCTGAGCCGGGCGGCTCCCCTGGTCCCAGTGAAGCTGTAGCCTCCGGGGGACGGTCGCCAACCATCACCGGAGGGGTGAAAGCATTAGAGAGGGGGGAATCTAGCCACGCGCCTGTAGATGTGGCTGAGGATACTCCCACAGCTGGTGGGGCTCCTGGCTCTTAGGGGCCGCTCTTGTATCTTGCATTTTTAGACATTTGCTTGACACGTTGTTTCAAAGGGATTTCTCGTTTTTATCTGAGTATTTCTCTGCGTGATTTCGCTGTTGAGTGGCTCATGTCTCGCCGATATTCTTGGGCCACCCTTAATCCGAAATCAGGAAAAATGGGTCGGTTTGGACCGACAAATCAAAGTGGATCGGTTATGACCGACGAGCGAAATAGGTCGGTTCGAACCGACGGATAGAATAGGTCGGTTAAGGCCGACAAACGAATACGGGTCGGCTGGGGCCGAGGGATGAAGATGGATCGGCTGGGGCCGACGGACAAAGATGGGTCGGCTGAGGCCGACGGACGAAATAGGTCGGCTTGGGCCGACGGATAAAAATGGGTCGGCTGGGGCCGACAGACAAAGATGGGTCGGCAGGGGCCGACGGACGAAATAGGTCGGCTTGGGCCGACGGACGAAATAGGTTTTCGCGCTCCCTGCCATTCCGTCAGTGCTCTGCCATCCCGCAGACAATTCGGTTTTTCTTTACTATAAGTGGAGACACGGCAGAGCGGGGGTATAAAGCTGTATCCGAGCTTTCCGGAAGGTGCTCCTTTCCCATGCAGGTTACCTCGTTGCGATGCGCACGCAACCGTCCACTATTGGACAGTACCCTTTCAAAGGACGATTTTCTGAGCCCGCCGATTTTCGAAGCGTCAGCGGACGATTTTCTGCATTTAATGACTGCGATCCGGGGTCAGGAAAGGATCTTCGTACGCGTCCCGGTTCAGGCGGTGGTTCGGCGCGCAGTGGGGTGCTACGCCAATTTCTGGGGACCACGTGGTGGCATGGGACAGGTGTTTGAATCTCGGGACTTTCAGCTCTGATGGCTCGCCCCAAGTCCTTTCTGCCTATAAAAAGGGGAGAGAGGGGTTTTCATCTGGCTATCCCCAAAGTTTTCTTTCTCGCTGGAATTTTTTCATTCTCGTTTCTCTGTTACTGCGAGTGGAAGGATCGTCCCTTCTTTCATGGGCTCCTTGCCGCCGGATAGCTGGGGCGACCGGGGAGCAGCTGAAGGATGGCTCATCCTTAGGGGACGAGTCTCGGAGATCATATGGAGAGCGCACATGGAGGGGGCAGAGATCATACGGAGAGCGCACATATGCGCTTCCGTTGTGGTCTGCGGCTCCTGTTCGGGGACGCAGGGTCGGAAGTGCACGCGGGTCTCCCATGGCTCACTTGAACCTCCCCTCCCTCCCTGATTCCGAACCCTGGGCTCGGCTACCGGGGGAGGGGGCGAGAGCGCCTCGTCCGCCGACTCCTTGGCCTTGAGACATGGCAAGGCGGAGCAGTACCCCTCCGGTTGGGTGGTCTGGGATGGTCATCCAGATATCCCGGTTGGGCCACCCAGATATCGTCCTGACTTGGTGCCAGTCACAGCCATTGGCCCGCGTCGACGGTTTTTATCGGCCTTAAAAGACTGGACGGCGTTCCTTCAGGCTCGATGATCGGGCGCCGGAGCATCGCAGATTGGAGCGGTCGCTCGAGCTTGTATTTGTCTTTATTTTATGCATTTCAATGCTTTTGTAACGCCTATGAGGCATTTGTAATTGATCATGATGGGCAATAAAGAGAGTTATATGTTGTTTCTCAATTTGCCTTTTCTTGTGCCGATCTCATTGCTATCTGTCGTTTGTGGGGCATAAAAGTGTCCCGCTCGTCCTTAGACGAGGATTCCATGATGCCCGAACTAATTGAGGTCCGTATGCAGTGGTGCAAAGATAGTTCGGCGAAATACACTCCTTGCTTAGGTCGGGAGTCTGGTATTTTGTGCTCCGTTTTTATCGGAGCCCGGAGTATCGTGGGTCGGCTTTGGCCGAAGTTCGGGGAGTTTTCAACCCTTTTTGCCATGGTTTAAGGATTTAGTCCCTCGAGATAGTTGAGTTTCGGAGAACGTCTTACTTGGCTCTGCCAAGGTTTGAAGAATTTTGCAACTCGGCACTGCCGAGGCTTGGAGAGAATTCGCTTGGCCATGCCAAGGTTCGGAGAATTTGTAGCTCGGCCCTGCCGAGGTTCGAAGAATTGACAGCTCGGCCTTGCCGAGGTTCGGAAAACTGCTAGCTCGGCCTGCCGAGGTTCGGAGAACTGGTAGCTCGGCCCTGCCGAGGTTCGGAGAACTGGAGCTCGGCCCTGCCGAGGTTCGGAGAACTGCTCGGCCCTGCCGAGGTTCTGGTAGCTCGGCCCTGCCGAGGTTCGGAGAACTGGTAGCTCGGCCCTGCCGAGGTTCGGAGAAGCTCGGTAGGTTCGGAGAACTCTCGGCCCTGCCGAGGTTCGGAGAACTCGGCCCTGCCGAGGTTCGGAGAACTGTAGCTCGGCCCTGCCGAGGTTCGGAGAACTGGTAGCTCGGCCCTGCCGAGGTTCGGAGAACTGGTAGCTCGGCCCTGCCGAGGTTCGGAGAACTGTAGCTCGGCCCTGCCGAGGTTCGGAGAACTGGTAGCTCGGCCCTGCCGAGGTTCGGAGAACTGTAGCTCGGCCCTGCCGAGGTTCGGAGAACTGGTAGCTCGGCCCTGCCGAGGTTCGGAGAAGCTAGCTCGGGCCCTGCCGAGGTTCGGAGAACTGTAGCTCGGCCCTGCCGAGGTTCGGAGAACTAGCTCGGCCCTGCCGAGGTTCGCTGTAAGCGTCGCCGAACGGAATGGTCGGCGTGTTTGCCACGCTTTTACTGGCGGTGCTCTTTTCGAGGGGACAGATCGTCGATCGGGCGTCGGACTCTGTTCCCACACGTTTTTCGAGAAGGGGGCGATTTTAAAAGGCTTGGGGAAGCGTCGAAAGCATTTATTGCAGGAGGCGGCAGATCGGGAAGATGCTCTGTTTGCATTTTCCGATCTGCCTCGGGATAGGGCGTGACTTTTCGGATTCCGTACGCATTAGAACGGCGACACATGGCAAATTTTCATAGGTCGGCGTCCGCGGTACGGCTGAACTGGATACCCTCCCGGCGGGTATAAATATGGCTCGGGGGCGTAGGCTTTGGCTATCTTTCGGCCTGAGCTTTAAAAGAAAATGGATTCTCCGGCGCGGTCCTCAACCGACTCACGCTCCTCGGTCGACAACCTGTCGGAGTCGGGGGAGAGAGCGATCTCCGTGACCGTCGACGGGCTGGCTCTTGCGTCAAGCCTCGCAGCCCACGAGCGGCTCGCCAGGACCGCTGAAGAGTTCCGGGACGCTTCGGTTCGGGAGGCGGAGGCCTCTCGTTTGGTCATGAGTCGGCAGGAGGAGGAGATCCGGCTGCTTCGTCAGCAGGTGGCCGACCTGACCGCTCTCTTGGAGAGGGTGTTGGGTTCCGGGGGCAAGTGACCCCAGGGCTTTTGCCTGCCCTCTCTTTTGTTTTTCCATGTTTTGTGCCTCACAGTGGCTTCCTTTTTAAATGAAAAAATAGACTCGTTTTCAGGAATTTCTTTCTTCTTTGAGAATGATCGCTTCAATACGCTCGACGGACTTGGGTGTCGGTTTGGTCCCATCGCCCTGCGTATTAATCGTAGATATTTCGAATGACGAGCTACAGAGGGGATCTCCCAAAGGTTTTCTACTGCTAGGGAGAATTTCCCAGCCCAGCCTGGGGCCCTTGGCCGGTTACGTGAGGCTTTATAGCCTCTTGGGGGAGTTCTGCCGATGGTGGCATTTTTTCGCATGCCGATGGTGGCATTTTTTCGCATGCCGATGGTGGCATTTTTATGGTCACAACGTGCTCGTCTCAAACCGAAGTTTTTCGGGTACTATTTGGGGTCGTTCGGCTTTGGTTGAGGCCCCTGGTTCCAGACCCTTTTGCCGGGGTTTTTAGCCCGAGTGGTTTTTGCCTGGCCTTGCCATGGCTCGGTGAAACATTTCACTTGGTCCCGCCAAGGTTCGGAGACTTGTTGCTCGGCCCTGCCGAGGTTCGGAGAAGTATTTTACTTGGCCCTGCCAAGGTTCGGAGATTTGTTGCTCGGCCCTGCCGAGGTTCGGAGAAATATTTTACTTGGCCCTGCCAAGGTTCGGAGATTTGTGGCTCGGCCCTGCCGAGGTTCGGAGAAATGTTTTACTTGGCCCTGCCAAGGTTCGGAGATTTGTTGCTCGGCCCTGCCGAGGTTCGGAGAAATGTTTTACTTGGCCCTGCCAAGGTTCGGAGATTTGTTGCTCGGCCCTGCCGAGGTTCGGAGAAATGTTTTACTTGGCCCTGCCAAGGTTCGGAGATGTTTTACTTGGCCCTGCCAAGGTTCGGAGATTTGTTGCTCGGCCCTGCCGAGGTTCGGAGACTCGGCCCTGCCGAGGTTCGGAGAAATGTTTTACTTGGCCCTGCCAAGGTTCGGAGATTTGTTGCTCGGCCCTGCCGAGGTTCGGAGAAGGTTCGGAGAAATGTTTTACTTGGCCCTGCCAAGGTTCGGAGATGTTTTACTTGGCCCTGCCAAGGTTCGGAGATTTGTTGCTCGGCCCTGCCGAGGTTCGGAGAAATGTTTTACTTGGCCCTGCCAAGGTTCGGAGATTTGTTGCTCGGCCCTGCCGAGGTTCGGAGAAATGTTTTACTTGGCCCTGCCAAGGTTCGGAGATTTGTTGCTCGGCCCTGCCGAGGTTCGGAGAAATGTTTTACTTGGCCCTGCCAAGGTTCGGAGATTTGTTGCTCGGCCCTGCCGAGGTTCGGAGAAATGTTTTACTTGGCCCTGCCAAGGTTCGGAGATTTGTTGCTCGGCCCTGCCGAGGTTCGGAGACTCGGCCCTGCCGAGGTTCGGAGAAATGTTTTACTTGGCCCTGCCAAGGTTCGGAGATTTTCCTGTTCAAGCAGATAGCTCGGTCGTGCCGAGGATTGATAAGCAGCATCTATTTCCATTTACGATTTATGGCAATATGGGATATAATCGATTCACAGAAAATAGACAACTGGCGGGGCGTAAAGGACATACCCTATTGATAGTATTTGCGGAGGTTGTCCGAGTTCCACGTTCGGGGGACGGATTTCCCTTCGAGGTCCTGCAACCTGTAGGTTCCTGGCCCAATGACCTCCGTGACTTGGTACGGGCCTTCCCAGTTCGGCGCCAGCTTTCCTTGCTCCAGCGGTTTGGATACAGAGGCTTTCCGGAGGACAAGGTCGCCAGGAAGGAAAGTCTTCCCCTTAACTCTGGAGGCATGGTACCGAGCCACCCTCTGTTGATAGGCGGCCGTCCTGATTCGGGCCTTCTCTCTGACTTCCTCCACCAAGTCGAGGTTGGTGCGGAGTTGCTCGTTGCTGGCTTCTTCCGAGTAATTCTCCACCCGCAAAGATGGGAGGCCCACTTCCACAGGGATTACGGCCTCCGTACCGAAAGCCATTCGGAATGGGGTCTCGCCCGTTGGGATTCTCGGAGTGGTGCGATAGGCCCACAAGACATGGTGCAGCTCATCTGCCCACCTGCCTTGGGCTCTAGAGAGGCGAGCTTTGATTCCTTGGAGGAGAGTCCTGTTGGTTACCTCGGCCGCTCCGTTGGCTTGAGGGTGTCCGACCGAAGTAAGGTGGTGACGAATTCCATGCTCTTCGCAGAATTGGCGGAATTTGGAATTGTCGAACTGTTTGCCGTTATCGGTGATTATGGTGTGGGGGAGGCCGAACCGGCAGATGATGGACCTCCACACAAAGTCTCTGGCCCGGGCTTCGGTGATTTGGGCAACGGCTTCCGCTTCAACCCATTTGGTGAAGTAGTCAATGGCGACAAATAAGAATTTTCGCTGTCCCGTCGCCAACGGGAATGGGCCGAGGATGTCCATCCCCCATTTGGCAAAGGGCCAAGCGGAGGATATGGAAACTAGCTCGGCGGAGGGGAGCCTTGGATGCTCGAATGCCTCTGGCAGGCGTCACAGGCTCGGACTAGATCGTCCGCATCTTTCTGCATGGTCGGCCAATAATAGCCTTGCCGTAGCACTTTGTGACACAGGGACCGGCCTCCCAGATGGTTGCCGCAGATCCCTTCATGTACCTCCCGTAGAGCGTAGTCCGCCTCGGATGGGCGGAGGCATCTGAGCAGCGGCATGGAGAAAGACCGCTTGTAAAGCTGGCTGTCGATCAATACATAGTGGGTCGCCTGCAGCTTCAATTTCCTGGCCTCCCTTCGGTCGGACGGGAGCGACCCTTCTTTAAGATAGCTGAGGATGGGGTCGAACCAGGATGGTTCGGTCTCGATTTGCATCACCCGGTCAGCTTCCATGATACTCGGCTTCTCCAGAGTCTCCAGATGGAATTTTTGTTCAGCATCCATCGTCTCCGTGGTTGCCAATCGGGAGAGTAGGTCGGCACGGGCGTTTTCCGATCTAGGAATTTGAATGATTTCAAACTCTGAAAAGTGAGGAAGTAGGCCGCGCACCTCTTGGAGATACCGAACCATATTGGGTTCTCGGGCTTCAAACTCCCCTCGCACGTGGCCGGCCACCAGCTGAGAGTCGGTGAAGGCGCTAATCTTTTCCACCTTCAGGTTGCGGGCGATCCGGAGACCGGCTAACAGGGCCTCATACTCGGCTTCGTTGTTGGAGGCCGGGAAGGAGAATCGGACGCCGTATTCGAAGATCATCCCCTCCGGGCTGGTGAGAACCAAACCAGCACCGGAATGATGGGCGTTGGACGACCCATCGACGTGAAGGAGCCACCGAGCTTCAGGTTTTGGTCCTTCGGGACTTTTTGGGGTAGAGCCGTCTTCCGGGATGGTGCACTCAAGGAGGAAGTCGGCCAGCACTTGAGCTTTGATGGCCGGGCGAGGTTGAAATTGTATGTCGTGCTCGCTTAGTTCGACGGCCCATTTGGTCATCCTCCCTGATGTTTCTGGACGGTGGACCACCGCTTTGATGGGTTGATCGGTCAGGACCGTCACTGAATGTGCTTGGAAATATGGTCGCAGCTTCCGGACCGAGGTAATCAAGGCAAGCACTATTTTCTCGATCCTGGTGTACCTCGTCTCCGCGTCGCGGAGCAGCCTACTCACATAGTAGATCGGTCTTTGGATCTTGCCTTCTTGCTTGACCAGTACCGAACAAACTGCTCCCTCGGAAACGGCCAGATACAGAAACAGAGTCTCCCCCGGGACCGGACTACTAAGAAGCGGAGGCGAGCCGAGGTACTTCTTGAGATCTTCAAATGATTTCTGGCATTCAGGAGTCCATTGGAAATTCTTGGCCGATCGGAGGGTTTTGAAGAAGGGGAGGCACCTCTCGGCTGACCGAGCTACGAAGCGGTTAAGGGCCGCTATTCTCCCGGTTAGGCGCTGGACATCTTTAATGGACGCTGGGGGCGCCATTTGTTGGAGAGCTTGGATCTTCTGAGGGTTAGCCTCAATGCCGCGCTGGGAGACCATGAATCCGAGGAACTTCCCAGAATTGACGCCGAAGGCGCACTTGGTTGGGTTGAGCTTCATTCCATACTTGCGCAGCGTGGCGAAGCTCTCCGCGAGGTCCTCAACATGCCGCAGCGCTTCCTTGCTTTTGACCAGCATATCATCCACATACACCTCCATGTTCCGGCCGATTTGCTCCTTGAACACCTTGTTGACCAGGCGCTGGTAGGTCGCTCCTGCATTTTTAAGACCGAAAGGCATAACTCGGTAACAGTAGGTACCTCGGTCGGTTATGAAGGCTGTCTTTTCTTCATCCTCGGGGGCCATCCGGATCTGATTGTAGCCCGAATAGGCATCCATGAATGACAGCATTTGGTGGCCCGAGGTGGCATCCACAAGCTGGTCGATCCGAGGGAGAGGGAAGCTGTCCTTCGGGCATGCCTTGTTGAGATCGGTGAAGTCGATGCAGATCCTCCATTTGCCATTCGACTTCTTTACCATGACGACGTTTGACAGCCAACTGGGGTAGTTTACCTCTCGGACAAAGTTGGCTTTGATGAGTTTGTCGACCTCCTCTTCAATGGCCTTTTGCCGCTCTGGGGCGAAGCTTCTCTTTTTCTGCTTAACGGGCCTGTGCATCTCGTCCACATTGAGACGATGGACGAGGACTTCGGGGCTAATTCCTGGCATGTCGGAGGCGGTCCAGGCGAAGATGTCCGCGTTGCTTTGGAGGAATCTGATTAGCTCGCGACGAGGCTCTCCCTCAAGCAGCGACCCGATCTTTGTGGTTCGGTCGGGCCGAGCTACGTCCAGCGGTACTTCTTCCAGCTCTTCCACCGGTTCTCCCCGTTGCTCGGCGAAATCCTCGCGGGCGTCTAGCCCGTCAACCTCGGGAATTCTGGACTGAAGGCTCGTGACAAAACATTGCCGAGCCATGGCTTGACTTCCCCGAACTACTCCAATTCCTTGCTCGGTGGGGAACTTCATCGACAGATGCGGGATAGAAACAACCGCTTTAAGAGACATCAAGCCGGGCCTGCCGAATATGGCATTATACGGGGACCTGAGGTCGGTCACTAGGAAATCGGCTTGTACAACGGTTACAAAGGGCCAGGTTCCTGCGCGGACCGTCAGGGTGACAATTCCTTCTGGGATGATGACGTCGCCGGTGAATCCCATCAAGGTGGAATCCACGGCTCGAAGGTTTTCCATGAGCAATTTCATCCTGGCAAACACACGAGGTACAAAACGTTCACCGAGCTTCCACTATCAACCAGGATTCGGCTTACATCATAATTGTTCAAATTTAGGGAGACAACAAGCGCGTCCTCATGGGGAAGCTGTATCCCAAGAAGATCATCATCAGAAAAGGAGAGCTCGCCCGTGCGCGCCTTCTTTGGCACCGGTGCATCACCATTGCCCCCGGAGCCCGATCCGCCGGCCTCTTCAATCATGTTGATGCGGCCAACCACTGGCGGATTTGGAGGAGGAGGGAGTTGTGGGAGCTCAGGCTGGCGATCACCTCCCTGTTGTTGTGGCTCGGGCGCCCTTCTGAATTGGTCCAACCGTCCCCGCCGAATCAGTCTTTCGATCTCGTTCTTCAGCTGCCAGCATTCTTCAGTGTCATGGCCGTGCTCCCTATGGTAGCGGCAGTACTTGGCGGGATCTCTCCGGGTTGGGTTCCCTCGGAGAGGCACTGGTCGGGGAAGCTGGCGCTCTATTTCCATGAGGATTTGTGCCCGGGGCACAGTCAACGGAGTGTAGCGATCGAATCGCCTAGGGGGACTCCGGGAGCGATTCCTTGGCGGCGGCGGAGGGACTCTTTGGCGGCGAGGCGGGCTTGGCCGACGGACAGGATGATGTCTGTCGGGAACTTTGGGCTCTTGCCTCTTCTTCGTCTGCTCAGCGCGGGCCATTCTCCGCGACTCCTCGACCCGAGCGTATTTGTCCGCAAGGGCCATCATATCAGACAGACACGGGGGGTAGCTGACTTCCATTGCCAAATAGAAGTCGCTCTCCTTCGAAACTCCCCCCGCTAGGGCGGACATGGCCACCTCATGATTAAGGTGGTCTACCTCCAACATGGCCTTGTTGAAACGGCCAAGATAATTTCTCAAGGACTCCCCCTCTCTTTGCTTGACTTCGGAGAGGGAGTCGGATCTCCGTCGGTGGCGGCGGCTGCTGACAAACTGGCCAATAAAAAGGTGGCTCAGCTCATCGAATGAATCGATGGAACCTGGTTTCAGGGCGTTGAACCAGGTTCGGGCGGATCCTCTGAGTGTGGATGGGAAGGCCCGGCAGAGGATCGCATCAGATGCTCCATGGAACATCATTATTGACCGGAAGCTGCTGAGATGGTCGTCCGGATCAGTGGAGCCGTGATAGGGCTCGACGGTCGGCAGCTTGACATGGGAGGGGATCACTTCCTCCATGATCCCCTTAGAGAAAGGGATGCCCTGCTCTGCCTTGGGCTGGGGCAGGTGGATCTGCTTGGCGGCGTCCAGCTCCTGACGCATTTCCTGGATCTGACGGCGGATCTCCTCCTCGCCGGCGAGAGGAGCAGCCGGGCGGGAGAACCGCAAGGACGGCGTCGAATCATGGCGAGACGTTGCCGGAGAAAGGGAGCGGGCTCGCCGAGATCTGGGAAGATCTCCATCGCAACCGGTTCGCGGGACCGGTTTGTCTCCCCTGGGGCGACGCGGGGGGTCCGCTGATTCACGCGGATCAGGAGAGGAGGTTGCCGGTGAAGAGGAAGTCGTCGTCTCTTTCCGGGGATGTGGAGCAGGAGGAGGTGCAAGACGCTCCTGGACCAGGTGGGTGAGAGCCTGGACTTGTTGGACCAGCGTAGCAAACTGGTCCTGGGTCACCGGAATGGCAGGCGGCGACGGAGTCTCGACAGGTGGGGGTTGCGGCGCTGTGGCGCCAGTCGGATCAGGCCTCTGGGAGGCGACCTGATCGGGAGCATCAGAGGTTGTTCCTCTCTTCCGGTTGGCCATCAGAGAGGTTCTTCTCCGGATCAAGATCCTTGTCTCCTTGTTTCAAGTTTTAATGGGACTTGAGGCCCTTCCTCTAGCGCCAATCTGTTGCCGCCGGGATCCGTCCTCCGACTCGGGCGCGGTCGGTCCTCAGAGAATGGGGCGCGGCGAACCTGCAAAACAGGAAGCCCTGCACGCGGAAGGACGCCGGGGGTGGTCCTCCGCGGAAGGCCCTCCGACGCTCAAGTCAGTGGGGAAGGGAGTCGGCGATCAACCAGACAAATGAGGAGGTGGATCTCTCCGGGAGACCTCTCCAGGGGGGCGATCAATCGGAGGCTCCGGTAAGAACAGAGCACCGACGAGCTGCCGGAAGAGAGAGAGAGATAACCCTGGAGCTTTTTGGTGTGTCAAGGGTTGCGTACCTGAAGTGATCTGCCAAACTCGAGTTTATAGACTGTCACCTGGGAACTTGAGCGTCTTCTGGAAGGTACTGAGGTTGTTAAGATTCGAGGGTAGACAGAATCAGGCCGTTGTGGGGCCGTTAGAATCCACGCCTTGTCCGTTAAGGGATCGACGGCTGGGAGAGCTCCTTGATGTCTTGGGATCTGGGTGAGTAGACCTGGGGCGGTTATAGTAGGTCTTAGGCCACGTCTCAATATGATCCCTGCTCAGGGTGCTGCTCGGGTAGACTTGAACTCTCCTGCGCCAGGTTCCGCGGAGGTGGACGTCGGGGCGTGGATTGCAAGGTAGCAGCGGGCTACGGAAGCCCGGGGGAGGCCGAGCTACGGAAGCCCGGAAGAGGCCGAGCTACGGAGGCCCGGAAGAGGCCGAGCTAGGGAAGCCCAGAAGAGGCCGAGCTAGGGAAGCCCGGAAGAGGCCGAGCTACGGAAGCCCGGAAGAGGCCGAGCTACGGAAGCCCGGAAGAGGCCGAGCTACGGAAGCCCGGAAGAGGCCGAGCTAGGGAAGCCCGGAAGAGGCCGAGCTACGGAAGCCCGGAAGAGGCCGAGCTACGGAGCCCGGAAGAGGCCGAGCTACGGAGGCCCGGAAGAGACCGAGCCACGGAGGCCCGGAAGGGCCGAGCCACGGAGGCCCGGAAGAGGCCGAGCCACGGAGGCCCGGAAGAGGCCGAGCCATGGGGGCCCGGAAGGGGCCGAGCCACGGAGGCCCGGAAGAGGCGAGCCACGGAGGCCCGCCCGGAAGGGGCCGAGCCACGGAGGCCCGGAAGAGGCCGAGCCACGGAGGCCCGGAAGAGACCGAGCTAGGGAAGCCCGGAAGGGGCCGAGTCACGGAGGCCCGGAAGAGGCCGAGCCATGGGGGCCCGGAAGGGGCCGAGCCACGGAGGCCCGGAAGAGGCCGAGCCACGGAGGCCCGGAAGAGACCGAGCCATGGAGGCCCGGAAGAGGCCGAGCCACGGAGGCCCGGAAGAAACCGAAAGGAGGGGGTCAGCCTTAGCCGTCTTGCACGGATATCAATGCAATGACGATTTTACCCCCCAACAATAGTTATGGCTTTTGGGAATAAGAGGAAATATTCAAGGGATATCCCCTCTTATCCCCTATTTCAAACACTACCTTAGTGAAAGTAAATTTGTTAACTCTCAAATCGAAGGATAAATTGGAGAAGAAAAAAAATTTTAAGTCATATTTTTTTTTAAAGATCAAAATATTATTTTATTTTTTATTTTTTTCTTTCATGATTCATTTTTTTATCCTGAAGAAATATAATTGTAGTATAACTTTTTTTTAACAAAAATTAATATTTTTTTATTATTTTCAAAAAAATATAAAAAATAATTTTTTTTTCTTTATATATATATATATATATATATATATATATATATATATATATACTTTCCACCTCTTTCCTTCAAAATATCCAAACAAAGCAAGTTCGTAGTTTTCAGATTACCCGCCGTAACTCGCTCCTTTCCTTTAACCACTTTTACAATAGCCAAAGAAACACGGGCAAAAAAGTACGGCGGAAGGAACCGTCAGTCGTTATCCCTCTTTTGCCGACACATAACGTCACCATTTTTTTTTTTTTGGTTTTTCCCTAACGGTTGTTTACGTGACCTTTTTTTTATATTCTTTTAGCCTAAGTGAACCTATCGACCTTCCGCTTTAACCATAGGCAACCGCATCCGCTGACATCCACCCATCGCTCTCGACGCTTCTAACAACGCTCCATGGAAAGTAGCAGCAGAATCCCGTGAGCGCAGTTAGAAAGAAGGAAGAGGAAGAGAGCGCAAGTGGGAGAGATCGATCGATCGCTTGCTTGCGTGCGTGAATTCCCAAACCCTAGAGCGGATCTCAGCTCAGATTCTCGATCCCCGATGTCTTCTATTTATTTTGAAATTTTTTCTCTTTTTTTTTTTTTCTGTGATTTCTGGCGCCCCATCACTTCTTTCCCACCGTCTTTAATGCGCTCCTTTAAACTTCGTATCCTCCTCCTCCCCCGCCCATAAAAACCCTGAGGCCTCCCGATCTCTTCGCCGATCCCAATTTCAAATCTGAGATCCAAATCCTCTTTGGATCTTCGTTTTCTCGTCGAATTTTAAAGAAAGTTGGCATTTTTTTATAAATTATCCTTTGTGATATACTCCATTGAAATCCATAGCAATTGGGACTTCGACCGGAAATTTGTAGAACTTTTCCCCATATTTGGCGCCTTTTTTTTTTTTCGTTGAGATTTCTTGAAATTTTCCCTAAATTTCTTGGAATTTTAGCGATAAAATGGAAGGAAGGCCATGGCGGACGAGGTTGACGCTCTCGGATCTGCTTGCAGTCCAGCATGCTTCGAATCTCCGAGACCTCCTCGGCTACCGGGAGGAGGAGGACGAAGGCCAGCAGGACCTACTCCGCCGCCACCTCCGCAGCCACGGCGGCGGCGGAGGCGAGACCCTGACGCTGGCCTCCGCCCTTGCCTATGAGAAAGGGGAAGCTTCGTCGACACCAGCCGCCAGCGCCCGGACTTTGCTCGACATCTTCCGTGAGGATGAGGGCGGCGCCGCCGCCGGCAGGACGCTGCTCGACGTCTTCCGCGAGGAGGGCGGCCCCGTCGCCGCCGGCGCCGGCGATAGCGCCACCTGGAGGACATTCGAGGAGCGTCTCCGGCTCAGCGCCGCGTTGACGACCGGAGGAGCACCGCCGGAGGAGGCTTCGGGGGGAGAGGCGGCTGTTGGCGGTGACGCCGCGGCGGTGGAGCAGCAGCCGGTGAGGGCGTCGCTGATGGCGCTGATGGAGGCGACGGAGGGGCAAATGGGCGGCATCGGGGAGGTGTGGGCGGTGGCGGAGGAGGAGGACGAGGACGAGGACGAGGAGATGGCGGCGGTGGCGGAGGAGGAGAGGCACGTGTGCTGCGTGTGCGCGGAGAGGCGGAAGGGAGCGGCGTTCATCCCGTGCGGGCACACGTTTTGCCGGGTGTGCTCGCGGGTGCTCTTTAAGCGCCGCGGCAGCTGCCCTCTTTGCAACGCCCGCATCGTCCAAGTCCTCCACATCTTCTAAGTACCTACAAGCTATTTAGGATCTCAGTTAATATGCTGGTTATTTTAGGGTATTCACGTAATGCATTATGGTATGGTTATATGGACTCATCTTATTCACATGGATCATACCAAGTTATAAGCATATTAATTTTGTTGTTTTTAGTTGTATGAATGGAGGTTCTGGCTTTCTTTTTGATGAAAAGCTTTTGTCCTACAAGATTGGTAAGGAAAGCACTATGAAATTTATGTTATTCACATTTACCATGCGATTTTTTTTTTGTTGTAAATTTTACCTCTGGGATGAACGTAAGCACCATGGGTTGTATGATTGAACAACTGCAAGACTCTGCAAACAAATTGACTGGAAGAATTTTTGGGAAGGCCTGTTAATTAATACAACAATACTGGCATGTAAAGCCATGCACTCTGGTGGTTATGGAGGAGGTTTGTATTTGGATTTGATAATCCTTGGATTGAATTAGACAGTGAATAAGCTGAGCGGCTTATTGAAAAGCCAGGTATTTTCAGCCAAAACTCGAACTGGGACCCCTTTAGATTTAATATATATTTAATATGTTGGAATCATCAATGTTCTTGATGTAACCTTAATAATGTCTGAAAACTGCTAGTTGATTGCAAGACATACCTAGATGTCTTCTATATTAGACCTTGCAGCGCATAAAAAGGATATTTTAGGTAGATGTTGTTTCTTAGTATTGTCATGAAAAAGAGGAAAAATAGAACCTCAATTTTTAAATACAAAATAAGGAATAATGTGACATTTTGTGTGTGGGATTTACCAAGAGGAACTTGATCGGAACAAGATTTTTGAACTTTTATCTTATTTGATTGAGGCAAGGTTTTCAAACTTTTATATGATTCGAATTGGGTTTTTAGAAAAATTGAAAACTTTATTGAGATCAAGTGAGGCTGGTATACAAACTCTTCACCTCGAAATGGCTTTATATATATAGAGATAGAGAGAGAGAAAAAAAAATGCTTGGTTGTATTTGAATATAGTCAAATTTAGAATTTGATCATTTTTTTTTCTTAAATCTACACAAGACTCCATTTTTTTTTAGGATTTATTAATGGTGTGAATTTAAAGATTTTCATTTTTTGGAATTCATAAAATATGTAAATCTAAGGATGGAGAAGATAATTGGATCCAAACTTGACTACATTTGAACGTAGCCAAATCTATCCTTTACTCTTTCTCTCCCTATATATATTTTGATAAAAATTTAATGTTTATTATGCAAATTTTAATAGTGAGAATAAAGTGATGTTTATATTTTTTATATTATAAAATTTAACTTTAATAAAAAAAAGTAGTCAAGGCATATTTTTTAAAGATATTTTTTTTATAAAAAAAAAGAGTAAGAGGAAAGCAACATGGCAGAGTACGCAATTCCATTCCCCACAAGATTAGGAAGACTGGTTAAACTTATTGCACTGAGTAGGGCATAAAGTGGAAACTGTTTCGTTTACAGAAAGTAGAGCTGTTTTGTTTGAGGAAAGTTGGGAACAGAATTGAGGTGGGTAAACCTTGATCCGGGCTCACCCCATTGCCATTTCTATTCATGTCGTACCCTCTTCTCATCTAAAATGCAGGTCCAATAGATCATTGTGAATTACAGCATCAATGGTAGCTATTTTCTACAATTGTGCATTCTGCCACCGCTAGTCCACAGTATTCGGTCAACATTTTTTCTCAAAATTTCAAAACTTCCTTCTGAATTAATTGTTAAATTTAAGAATTTTAAAACATCTAGTAGGAAACATTCAATACAAGAAAGATACTTCAGAAGCCATGCTGAAGCCAGACTAGCAAACGAACAACATTGGCTGTCAAAATTAATTATACAAGGACTTTTACTGTTAATTATACAATAAGCCTCACAATCTGCTTCTCATGCAAATGAGTACACTGACATTTTGATGGTCTGCTAAAATTCATCCAATGATCCATCACACAAACCAATTCCTTTTTCTACCTTTTTTTTTTAAAAAAAAGATCATCACATCTCCAGTGGCTTGCCTCTTCAGATATTCTGAAGTTATCACAAGGTACATAAGATCCGTCACCTGCTCATCTTTCAGTGATGTAGACCATACCACATTCCTTGCTGTGTCCAAAATGGCTGCCAATCTGATCTTCAGGCTTGATTGGTTAAGAAAGAATTTTTGTATAACAAATACTTCAGGAGTCACTGATCAAGGGTTGTGTTTTATGGGGCTTGGTCACCAATGGCTGGACAGGACACTTGTCAGGCTGCCTGACTACATATATTGCATCACCTGTACTGTTGTACAAGTCCTGATTCCGGTGCCATGTCCACAATGCATGTGTCTCATTCATTACCTGCAAATAAAATACTACTTTTGATCTAAACTAGCTAAGTGATGCTGAAACAACAGAAACACACACACTCTCAGAGAGAGATAGAGAGATAGATAGATAGATAGAGAGAGAGAGAGAGAGAGAGAGAGAGAGAGAGAGAGAGAGAGAGAGACCTCCAAGATTCCATGGCCAAAACTACTTTCCCTATATGCACTGTACTCAGGTTGACGGTCCCAGCAGAATTTACCTGCAGCAGGGCCTCCAGTGAAGTTGGTAGCACAAAAGCCACCCAAGTGCTTATCATGTGTGCTCAAAGGTTCCGGGCATTGGCCAGGATCATCTGCATGAAAGGTGGTCACGTTTTCTCGATTGCCACCATCTCCAACTGTGATATAAAGTGGGCCACAGGGATCCAATGTATAGTTGTAGACCCGGTTCGACCGTTCATAGGCATGAACCTGTGAACCATAGAGGGAAATAAAGTGAAAAAAAAAACAGTGATGGTTTTACAATGACATAAGAAAAATGGTGAAGCAGAACAAAATTTCATTCATCTACCATACTGAATCCAGCATGATCGAAGTCTCCAAATGTACCTCACAGGTCACAACTTAACCAACAGGAGCAGACACTTGTTTCAGCCAGCACAAACAAGTACATACAATTGTTCACATAAATGTCATTTTAGAAAGTTTTCTTTTGAAATGAAACCAATAAGTCAAAATTTCTGAAACTTCTTTCTCGAGATGACGAATGCAGACATTAATTGGAACAGAAACTGGCCTGATCATTACAAATCCAACAAGACAGAGGAAGATGAGTTTGATAATTATAACTGTGGTCATTGAGCTATGGCTAGTTGGCTACTCATTAATCCATAGCACAGTCCAAAGCAACAACACTTCGTATTCATGGCAATAGAAGATATTCTAATGTTGTAACTAATAGTGAACATGAATGCACTAAGAGCTAAAATGAGATTCTGCACTTACATGCCCATTGAAGACAATGTCAACACCATATGAATAAAGCAGATCTTCCATCTCCACCCTCATACACTCTGCTTCCATGTAATGGGATTTGTAAGTGCTGTACCAAGGTGGATGCCAAGTAGCTATAAGCCAGGGAGTCACTGTTCTGTCTACATTTGCCAAGTCTCTCTCTAACCACTTATATTGCTCCCCTGTAATGTTGAAATCATAAGGCAATTTAAAGAAAAAACATGATCAATGTAATTAAAGTTTTGGGCTTCTGCCAATCTGCACCTGAGTACAGATTTGTCTTCATTCTAAAGGGAAAGAACTGCAGTCACCCCAAAGTTGTGATGTGTAAGGATCATATTAAAAAAAAGGATAACAAATTATTTATTTGAATTATTTGCAACAATTCCCCCAAATCATGGAATATTAGCAAATAATTTAGGAGTCCATAACTCAGATTAACTAATGACTTAGCAGAATCTGACACTACATTAACCCATGGCCCAATTGAAAGCATCTTCCTTGTGGCACTTCATGTAGGGTTCTCACCAGGAGTTAAATGATGAATGGTTTCTCTATAGGCCATCAGCTATTAGCTCGAAAGGTTGACACGACCTTCCTAAGGAGCAATAGCTGCTGGCCTATGTGATGCATGACATAGTGCTACTAAATCATCCTGATTACACACACACAAGCAATAATTTGTGCACTTCACATCTGTGTCCGGATACATGCAACAATATGTGTGGTTCACATGATTTCCCACATCTGATGAAGATCTGACAAGTGATAAGCTTATGAAAAGCACCGAAACCACTGACTGAATCTTATTACAAGCTTTGCCATAGGAACAAGACCTATTTTGTAGCAAAAGAGATTCTTGAGAGGTCAGAAAGAATTGTGTTGTGTTCAACACTGCAGGAATGTAGAATATAGTCCAGTCAAGCTGTGACAAATCTGTATAAAGACTTTTACATAAAGTCTGAGAAAATTACATATCGAGGTTTAAAGTCTCAAACCTAGTACCGTACCATAGTCACACAGGATACAGCTGCTGGTGCCAGCAGTATATAAGTGAAATATAATGCAATGTGCTGGTGTGGAATGGTAAAATGAAAAACATGTCAGCATCAGTACCTTACTAGCATGGTATGACCTGTATGTACAGACAGGTAACTTATAATACTTCAATCCATGCCATGTATATAGACAACAGGCCAAAATGGCCTAAGATAGTTCCATGGTCATGCTTGCAGCAGGTATGCTACCAAAAAGAAAGGAAAAAAGAATAAGAAAGTTTTTTGTTAGTTTTTCCAAGAATGTGTGAAATATACGCAAAAGCAAGCAGGCTAGGACTAAATGAGACCAATTTCCATCTCGTCTTGTGCAAAATGATTCAACCACACTGATGACACAGTTATTATGCAATGTACCAATACTAAATTCATAAGTGCATGGTTAAATTGCCATATAGACGGTATGCTAAAAGTGAACAATTTATGCTCTTTCTTGGTATTCCATAAGTAATAACTCTTAGTGGTTTCTTGTAAGAAAATTCCCTTTAGACCTAGAGCTCGATTTTACAGTCAAACAGTAAGCTAACATCTGAAGACTTAGAAGAGATGATTCCTGGTAAATTTACCTGACCTGTTGTAGGTAATGTAGGCACCAAGCATGACAAAATGTATTCCTCCAGCATTAAAAGAATAATAAAATGTGGATAAGGATCCACTCTCTTGAGCTGGAAATGCAAATCTAGAGTTATAAGCTTCAAACATTTTTCCCTCGATTTGTCTTTCTATTTCATGGTTTCCTTCTACTACCATTAATGGAATTTTTGATATAAGAGGCTCCATAAACCTGAAAGATGTTCAACCATTGTCTTAGAATAGATAAAATGCAACTATTAGCCAATGAGAAACATATAAATTTTAGAAAAAAGGCTTTGCTCTCCAGAGTCCATTTTGATAAATACATAGCATTGAAGAAAATTGTCTTTATCTCAAACACATACACACACACACACACACATTTATATTGCATTTTGCAGTAAAAGGATCAGATCATGTTATAGCGTATTGGAGCGTACTAGCCCATAATGAGTATATTACACTATACTGATACTGAACTGAGACTCCATACGGGGAGTGTACTGTGTCTTGATATGCTGAACTGACCCCACATATTGCGAATACCGATATTATACCAATGTGTTACCAGTATGAGATCCGATATTAAGATTGCAAACCTTAAGATCAGATCCATGTTTTTTTTCTAACAATATATTACCTACCAGACACCATTAATGAAGATGGGCATCCAGGATATATGTACATCTTTATGCAAATTCAATATATGGATGTTAATGGGCTACTACCTAGGGTCTGTGAGGCAAAGAAATAAAAGTGACAGTTTAATTCATAGCATGCTTGTTGTTCAAGCTCATACTACTGCTTTCCTCATTGCATGCCTTCCAACTTGATAATGTGGCTCCATAATTTAATTTTGTGAATCTGTGCTTGCGCATGCATACAAGCATAAGAGCAGGAATATTAAACATGGTCACACCATGTTTCAAATAGATAGGGCAACTTCGAAATCAATAATCAGCCCCATTCATCATTTGCATCATTCAAATGCATGACTTGTTTTCTTCCACAGCCAAGAGGCATCCAAACCACTTGGCTTTTGAAGAAATGTCCAGAATTAAATTGTGATTGGTAGTGTAAGTTTTTAGTCTGGATGCTTCACCGTGCAAATCATGACCATGTTTTTATGAATCATATATGTATCATACATGGGGAGAACTGCACAAGAGAAAGGAACATGAATATGAACATTGAGTTCTTAAGGCAGTTGCTAAATGTTTCTTGATAAAGTAGGAGACAAGCATGTATCGAAAGACATCTTCACCTTCCCCAATAATCCCAACGAGGCTGGTATGACTCATGAACTGGGGAGACCGTTTTAAAAGAACAATGGTAGCAGTCTGACCCAGTTCCATTTGTCAGGTATAAGTCTGCATAAGATACATCACCTACTAATACAACCAGATCAGGCTTGTTACTTCTCATATGATCAACTGTTGATGTCGTATTGTATGTAAGACCTAGATCCCCAGTAACAGCAATCCGCTTAGGGTAACTCCGTGGACCTAAAGTAGGCATTGTGTTGAAAAAATGTACATCGCTCATGGCTGGTAAAGAAGGATCACCACACCGATAATAGTATTTGCTCCCTGCTTTCAGTCCTGCAAAAGAGAGGATACATAATTATCAAAAAAATAAAGAAGATCAATTGCCAGAAAAATTATTAGATAACTCTCCCACTGACTTCAGAACTGCTTAGCAAAATTCGGCTCCAATAATGTTCTGTCCTAAAACATTATTCTAGTCTATAATGATGATATTATGTCACATATTCCTGGTGTAATAATGGACTAATGGTGAATCTAGGCAAAAGACCATAAGATATTTCAACAGAAAAGCTGAAGCATGTAATGGCATTGCCAGCTTATGCATATCTCACAATAAAATAGTAGAAGTCCAAATAAAGTCCACTGGCATTTAACAAAGCTTCTTAGTGCCAGAAAAGAATCCTATGAGTTACTTAAAGGAAGTTTCAACATTTCTAAAAACAAAACTACATCTTCATCCGATGATAATTAAATGCTGATTTCTGATTGTCTCAAAGACTCAAAATACCTGAAAACAATTTTAATTTTATGTATATAAAATAAAATTAAGGAACAATTAGTATGCATCACCACCAATACTGAATTTACATGACATATAGGTGGGTATAAATGTTTGAAAATACAGAAGAAAAGGGCTGGTTTTTAGTTATGAATTGTAAGTGCAACAAAAAACACACATGGTGAGCTTATACATACTCCTCCAAGAAAATATTAGGAGGTCCACCTGCAGTTCTATCATTTTCAAAGAAGCAATTTATTTTTTGGCCAACATATTTTGGCTAAATACGGAATTTTACCTATCACTTCCCAAGGTGACCCATATCACTAATAAAAAAGAAAAACATGGAAATAAAGACAAAAAGGACTGCTATTTGATTATGGATCGTATAATTTTTCTTGAAGAATATGGTGCACTATATTGAAACAATATGTAGCTAGAGAGATACAAAAGGAAAAAAAAGACAAATGGCCGATCAAGGAATACATGATCGAACCGAACCGAAACGAACCAGTTCAGTCTTAACCAAACCAAATAGGTTAGAAACTGGTTTGAAATCACCTTTTCATTTGGTTCTAGGTCCGAACTAGTCCGAACCAAGCCGAACTGCTCAATTCAGCCTGGTTCAGGTGTGGGATGGCCTCAAGGGTAGGCTGGATGGGATGTGAAGTCTTGTGGGCTCACTTAAATAGAGAAAGGGAGGCTAAGAGCCTCTCATGAGCTCACATCTTCACTCTTTTCTTATTTAAAGAGACAAATAAGAGAAATAGTCCTATTTGAATTCAATAAAAATATCAAAAAAATTACATTCATTAGGAATAAAAAGTCAATTTCCTCTCTTAAGAACAAATTCGGAGTGTTACATCTTGCTTCCCTCCATTAAGAAAAATACCTTGTCTTTTGGTCCAGTGACACATCATTTTTTTGAATCTTAAGAAATATATTTTAATTTTAGAATTTTATGAGAAATTTAATTTTATTGTTTTGATTAGTTATAAATCAAGCCGGCATCGGCCAATATGAGATTCACTGTCATTGCAATCCTATCTAAATCTGAAAATCCTATCAGTTTGACCAAATATTAATCAAAGCCTTATAAATCATACTTTAAAATATTTTTTTAATATTTTATTTTCTGATTATTTTTAAGTTAAATTAATTTTTTGATATTTTTATTCAGATTGGAAGCACCCTAATTTGATATTTACTAATTAAGATTTTTTAAAATTCTTCAAATTTGTTTTTGAGAGAAAGAGTTGACTTTTTATTCTTAGAAATTTAATTTTTTTGATATTTTTGTTGAATTTAAAGTTGAGAGAGTATTCTCCTTATTTGCATGACAAATTTTAAGTACATATAAAGGAAAGAGGAAAGAGGAGAGATAATGCCTTTTACTTAAGAAACTATGACAAAAATAAAAAAATAGAAAGAAGGTGTCTTGGCTTGAACCACCAATTTGCTATTGGTTTGGCTGGTTCAGTTTGGTTAGGTAACCAAACTGAATTGAATTGGACTTGTTCAGTGCTAGTAACCAGTTCAGTAAATCTTGTGGCTAATGAATGCAGACTGGCTTAAAACTATCTATTTTAACTGTTTAGGATATCTATTGCTACTTAGAGTACTTCTCATAATGTAAAGCCAAAGCATGTAGTGGGGGAATTTTACCTGTAAGACGAACATGATGTATTATTCCAGAAGTGTATTTCTGGAGGCCTTCAAATGGATAAAGCTGATTGTAAACAAGTGAATGCCCAACAGCCTTTTGAGTCAAGGGTCGACGTAGTCTTCCATAACGCACGATGCTAGCTACGGATGTTGGATCCAATGGCTTGATGTCTTCCCCAATTTGAAAATTTCCTGAAATGAAGGGAAAGAAAACAAAAAATTATAAATATTTACAAGATGCCAAGCGATGTCCAGAAATCCTTGAAGAATGCTTTTGAAAAGAGAGAGAGATAGAACATTAGGTATTGGACTGGTGTACCACATCAACCCATGTGCCGCTAAGGGTAAGTGTAGTGGCATACAAAACTTTTGTTCAATCAACCTCATATCCTTCAAATTATTCAAAAAGAGCTTTAGGTCAGAAGAATCCTAGGTTAATCAAATCCATTTCCATCAACATCTTGTGAGATTAAATATATAGTAACATCAGAATTTGTGATATGATCTAATGTACATTAGATAGAAAAAAGAAAAAAAAAGGGACAAAGTAAATAAGGAAATCCGTAGGTGAATATTCATGCAAACTCTGTGGACAGAATACAACATATAACAAAAATATTCCACTTGTAGAGCTATCTTTTCTTGAAATCCAGTTCATGCGTTTGTACCAGGATTTCAAGTGCTCGGCCATGCAGGGCCAATATCTAGATGCAGAACTGGTTTGATACTGCTTGTTAATGACCCTGTGCACAGCATAGGTGTTTTGGCACAGCATGGCACATGGCCAGCATCACTTAAATCCTTGGTTTGCTGTAAACCAGATAAATTAAACTTTAATGTATATTTTACCATAGTAAATGCAAATCTTATAAGCGTTTAATTCTCTAGATTCTGATTTCCAACAGGCTCTTCATGGTCTCTTTAGGCCTTCTACATGTCCCAAAATCACCATTCACATCAGGACAACATCAAAGAACCTCCAGAAAAGAGAAGCATCAGCAAAGGCCCCTAAAACCATAGCAGGACAAAACAACAAAGACCCTCCGAAATTTCTAAAACTCCAGTCCAACAAACAGATTTATGGAACCAAAAAAAAACTGATTCTCCATTAAAATATTTCATGTAAAGTACTAACTCACCATTAAAATTGATGTGCCTGATAAGCGCCATGTGTAAAGTTAACGGCCAAAAGTTATCATGACGGCCCCGGCTCCAGGCGGCCCCAACTCCTGGCGGCCCCAACTCCTGGCGGTCCTGGTTCCAGGCGGCCCTACTTCCAAGCGACCCCACTTCTAGGCAGCCCCGGCTCTAGGCGGCCCCGGCTCTAGATGGCCTCGACTCCTGGTGGTCTTGGCTCCAAGTGGCCCCGGCTCCCGGCTCCAAGCGGCCCCATTTCCAGGCGGCCCCGGCTCCTGGCGGTCCTAGCTCCAAGCGGCTCCACTTCCAGACGGCCCTGGCTCCTGGCGGCCCCACTTCCAGGCGGCCCCGGCTCCTGGCGGCTCCGGCTCCAGGCGGCCCCACTTTCTGGCAGCCCCGGCTCCAGGAGGCCCCCACTTCTTGGCAACTCCGGCTCCTAGCGGTCCCGGCTTTAGGCAGCCCCACTTCTAGAATGATCTTTAGCTTTTCGTACAAGCCTTTGTTTCTATCCAGGCCAGGCCCACCAACCGCCACTGCCCGGTATATGTCTAATAAGACAAGTTCTATGACCCTGACACAAGGCTTGAAAGTCATCGTTTATCATGAGGTTTTAATGATATAGATCAGATGGGTCCCAGAAAGTCATCATTAGCCAAAAAAAGTACCAATCACCCAATTCAGACAAGACATATTTCTACTAATCCTGATATCCCATTCAAAAAGTCAAGGCTCATCATAAAATTCCAGGGCTTCTCAAGCAAGCTTCTCAGAACCCCATGCATAGTCTATCACAGAGTGTTGCATTGCTCGTTCTTCTAGGAAAAAAAGGCTACGTGTATCTATAAAGCATGTAAGAAGAACCCTGAGCCGAGGTATGAACACTTAAGCACTTAGAAGTTTTTATCTTCTTTTTTCCAACGATCCTTGTATGGAACTTCTTCAAGCTCACGGCTGTGATCTCGATCACTAACTTGGGCATCGGAGGATCCCTGCTGGAATATCCAGCTCCTGGGATTTGCAGATATCGGCACCGCGGTGAAGTGTCTTCATCCCATTGGCGGTACCATCCACTGACATTCAAGGACGTTAGCTTAAGGTAATCGGGCTTCAACAGATTGGCACGCCAAGTAGGGGGTGCGAACGGCGGCGATACTGAGGGAAGGGATAAGCTCACAACTTTCATTAGCAAGCAGCCTTTTCTTCAGACGCTTATGGTGGTGACGTAAGCCCAGAAGAGTTCCTCCAGCCATGCTGGGGGGCATCCTCATCATACTGAGCAGTCAGAAGCCAAACTCCCTGCTCCTTCATCGCCACTGGTCCCCGCCACCCCTCAAGAACAATTGGCTATCCTTACGCAACAAGTCCAAGCTCTTGTTGGGATAGTTTGAGAGCTACAGGAGCAGCGTCTAAGGGAAGTTCGGCAGCAACCTGGACATCCCATACCACTTATGGCGGCTACACCAAATAGTCAACACTCCACCCATCGGGGACCTCCTCTAGAGAAGCATAGCTATCACCACGCTCCGGCCAGATTTCATCGCCAGGATACCACTGAGGGGTCGTGGTCTCCTGACTGTCTCTCAGACAATCCCTCTCCCAAGCGAGGGCAGGGAAAGAAGCCCCAAGGAGCGCATCGCCAACAGCATCACTACTCCTTCCTCACCCTCTAAATCAACAAGTGAGGACCTCAATGACTAGGTGGAAAGGCGATTGAAAGAGCAGGACCGACGGCTGGAAGAGCTAAGCCAGAGGCTTAACCACCAGCCAGGGGTGGATTATGATACTCGTCCACCCCTTACTCACCGGATTATGGAAGAGCATGTCCCCGGCAGGTTCCGTCTCCCCCAGTTGGATCCTTATAACAGCACTACGGATCCATTGGACCACCTGAAGAGTTATAAGGCTCCCATGCTAGTCCAGAGGACAACTGATGCCCTCCTATGTAAGGCCTTTCTCACTACCCTTCGAAAAGCTGCTTGCGCTTGGTATTCTCGCTTACCTCCACACAGCATCGACTATTTCCGACAGCTGAAGAAATCTTTCTTGACACACTTTGATGCTTGTCGGAAGATTCTCCGGGTGGTGGATAGCTTATTCTCCATCCAGTAGAAGGAAGGAGAATCCTTAAAGGATTTTGTGATTCGATTTAAGGTGGTAGCCCTTGAGGTATACTACCTTGATGATGCTGTGGCCACCTTGGCCTTGAAGCGAGGGCTTCGTCCCTCTCGCTTCACTTATTCACTTGATAAGAAGTTTCCCAGTTCTTATGCTAATCTTTTGAGTCGAGCACAGAAGTATATCCGTGCCGATGAGGCCGATTCTGCTCGGAGGAGCACTAAGGGGAGGAGTGGCAAGAGACCAGCCCACATGGAGCCAAGCGGACCTTACCCTAAGAAGCCTGAATCCTCGCACCGACCCAATGATCGACGCAAGGATTTTGCTCGCAGAGAAGACCATCTTACACCACTCCTTGCTCCCAAAGCACACATCCTCCTAGAGATCGAGAACAAGCCTTATCTACGATGCCCTCCCCCACTAAAGGACGCTGCATGCGACAAGAGTCGCTATTGCCGCTTCCATCAAGATTACGGCCATGATATAGAAGAATGTCATAACTTGAAGCGCACAATCAAGGAATTCATCCAAAGGGGTTACCTCGGGCAGTTTGTCTAGAAGAGAGGACCTCCTGCTATCCCAGCACTAATGGGGCATCTGTCCGTTCAAGCCAATGTCGATAATATCCCAACGGAGCGGATGGTAGTCATGATTTCAAGGGGAGCGGCTTCATCTTCTAAAAGGCCAAGGGGAGAGGAGAGTGTAGAGAATGTAATCCCCTTTTCTGAATGGGAGTTAGTGGGAGGGAATAGCTTAAATGATGATAGCGTCGTTGTCTCCATGACGATCGCTAAGCATCCTGTAAAGAGGATTTTGGTTGATAGTGGAAGCTCCACTGACATCCTTACTTATGATGCTTTTGTTCGAATGAATCTATCTCCTAATTCTCTCTGATCGGTGAAGACACCCTTAGTCGGGTTCACAGGAGATTCTGTGAGGGTGGAAGGTAACATTACCTTACCGGTGACAGCAGGATCACCCCATGCCAAAGCATAGTCATGATGAAATTCTTGATGGTCCGAGTACCTCTGACCTACAATGCCATACTCGGCCGATCTGGCTTGAATCTCTTGGACGCAGTGATATCTACTAAGCATCTACTTGTAAGATTCCCCACCAATCAAGGAGTAGGTGAGATACGTGGGGAATCAAATTCAGTCCAGTTATGCTATCACATGACTCCCAGCCCTCAAGAGATGGTGGTACCACCGGTCTCAAGATTACTTGATCCCAGAGAGTTTGAAAGAAGAGAAGAGCCCGCCGAGCACTTGTTGACTTACCCACTAGGAGATGATCCGACAAGGACTGTGCATATTGGGGAACTCCTTCCTTTGGAGATGAAGAACCAACTTCTTACCTTCTTACGGGTGAATTCATACATTTTCACCTGGTCAGCATCGGACATGCCCGGCATTCCTTCAGAGGTGATCACTCATAAACTTAATATTAATTTAGAATGTCGGCCAGTCCGCCAAAAGAAAAGAAGTTTTGCCTCCGAGCGACAAAGGGCCATTGACGAAGAAGTTTAATGTAGTAATGGTTCGAAAGGCAAGTAGAAGCTGGAGAATCTGCATCGATTTTACTGATCTTAATAAGGCATGCCCCAAAGATAGCTTTATACTGCCACAAATCGACCAATTGGTGGACTCCATATCCGGCTATGAGCTTCTTAATATTATGGATGCCTTCTCTAGATATAATCAGATAAAAATGGACCCCACTGACGAGGAGCACACCTCTTTTGTCACTGAAAAGGACGTCTACTATTATAAGGTAATGCCCTTTGGATTGAAGAATGCAGGGGCTACTTATCAAAGGTTGATGAATAAGGTCTTCAGGGACCAGATTGGGCACAACATGAAGGTGTATGTAGATAACATGTTAACTAAAAGCACCTGCACCTCTAAACATGTCGTCGACTTAAAGGAGATATTTAATAACCTCCGCCATCATAGGAAACTCAACCCACACAAATGTGCATTTGGAGTTACAGCTAGAAAGTTCCTAGGATTCTTGGTGACCCAACGAAGGATCGACGCGAACCCGGAGAAGATCCAAGCCATTCTTAGCATGAGGCGGCCGAGCAACAAGAAGGAAGTGCAACAACTCACTGGACGAATAGCGGCTCTCAGCCGTTTCCTGTCAAGGTCAGCGGAGAGATGCTTACCTTTTTTCAAAATTCTGCGAAGGGCGAGCGGGTTCAAGTGGACGGAAGACTTTCAGAAGGCCTGTGAAGAGCTCAAAGAATTCCTATCCATTCCGTCATTATTATCAAAGCCAAAGGGACAGAAGCTTTTTCTTTATCTCGCCGCCTCCTCGGAGGCAATTAGCTCTGTTTTGTTGTGCCTCGACGCCAGTGGTGTTCAGAGACCTGTTTATTATACTAGTAAAGAACTTCATGATGCGGAGGTTAGGTACTCCCGAACAGAAAAAAATATTTTTGCTCTAATCGTTTCTGCTCGGCATCTCAGGCCATATTTTCAAGCCCATCCGATTGTAGTACTCAAGGACTAACCTCTTCGAGCTATTTTGACTCGTCCTAATACTCCTGATCAATTAGCCAAGTGGGCGATCAAGCTGGAAGAGTTCGATCTCTCTTTTCAATCCAGATCGGCCTTAAAGTTTCAAGTACTGGTGGATTTCTTGGTGGAATGTACCTGGGCCGAGGAGCAGCTCGAGGACTTCTCGGCAGCCTGTTCAGGCACTGGGGAGGACGCAAAGGAGGTCTGGGTCCTCCATGTCGTTGGTGCCTCTAATTCCCAAGGGAGCGGAGCGGGCCTTATTCTCGCCAGTCCGAAGGGTGTAGTGCAGGAATACGCCCTCTGTTTCCTCTTCAAAGCCACACATAATCAAGCTAAGTACGAGGCCTTGCTGGCTAGCGTCAAACTTGCGTAGGACCTTGGAATAAAGCGCCTTAGAGCTTTCACCGACTCTTAGCTCATCTCCGGGCAAATAACCGAAGAGTATGAGACTCGAGACCCTATTATGTCTTAATATTTAAATAAGGTCAGGTCACTGACCTCCTCATTGGCTTATTTCACCATTAGTTATATCTCTAGAGATGAGAACGCTAGGGTTGATATCTTATCACGACTGGCTACCTCGGTGAATAACACTATGGGAAGAACATATATTGAGCACTTGAAAACTCCAAGCATCGAAACAGTGGAGGAAGTCCTACCGGCCATGCAAGAAGCAACATGGATGGATGCCTACATCCATTATCTCACCGACAACACTCTCCTCGCTGATCGTGCAGAAGCAAAGCTGCTTAAGTGGAGAGCCTCCAAATTTGTGTTGTTAAATGGATAACTATACAAGAAATCTTTCTCTTATCCTCTTATCAAATGTGTCGGTCCCGTGGATGCCAATTATGTCCTCAGAGAAATCCATGAAGGTATATATGGAAATCATCTAGGGGGCAAGTCATTAGCATAAAAGACTCTCCGTCAAGGCTATTATTGGCTCACCATGCAAAAGAATGCGGCGAATTAGTGCAGAAATGCGACAACTGCCAACGATATGCTCATATCCAACGGCAACTGACTTCTTAGCTGAGTCCTCTCTCTACTCCATGGCCTTTCGCCCAATGAAGAATGGATATTCTCGGACCATTTTCCTCGGCTTCAGGCCAACGAAGGTTATTACTTGTCGCCATTGATATTTCACCAAATGGGTTGAGGTTGACCAAAATTGTCGAGAATAAGGTGAGGGCATTCTTCTGGAAGTCCATTATATGTCGATTTGGTCTATCTTATACCCTTATTACTGATAATGGCCGGCAATTTGATAACACCGCCTTCAAGACCTTTTGTACCGAGCTGGGTATTAACCACCGGTTTACTTCTGTTGGACACCCACAAACTAATGGAGAGGCATAAGTTATGAACCGGACTATCCTTCGGAGGCTCAGAACTCGGTTGGACGAATCCAAAGGTAGGTGGGTAGAGGAGCTCTCAAGTGTACTTTGGGCCTACCATACAACCCCAAGGATTCCAATAGGGAAGACACCTTGCAGTCTCGTCTTCGGATCCGAGGCTGTTATCCCTGCTGAGATCGGCCTTCTAAGTCCCCGAGTGGAGTCATATAATGAAGAAGACAACCTTCATTGCCTAAGAGCCAGTCTCGACTTCATTGATGAGGCCAAAGACCAAGCGTGCCTCAAAATGACTATTTTTCGCCAAAGAGCAGCAAAGTATTATGACGCCTGAGTCCGCTCCAAGACCTTTCGACCGGGGATCTGATCCATAGAAAGGCCGAGGTGTTAAAGCCAATCGAGGGAGGCAAGTTATCTCCGAATTGGGAGGGATCCTATCAGGCCACTGAGGTGCTCCGCCATAGAGCATACTGAATCGAAGAACTCGACGGACTGCTGGTCCCATGCATCTGGAATGCAGAGAACCTTCGTTGATACTACCAATAGTGAGTGTAGTCAATCAATAAATCAAAAATGTCAAATACATCCCTTTCATTCCTCTACTTTAAAGTCGAAAGATTCTGTAATAAAAAAAAAGAAGAAAAGGCTCTCGGCGGCCCCGCGATCATATGGACACCCCCAGGCCGGCTGAGAAACCTTCGAGGCGGTTCAAGTCCTATGATAATTCGGTGGCGCCGAGTCAAACTCCCGGCCTGGCCGATAAACCTCCGAGGCAGTTTTTAAAGGCTTTTGATAGCCCAGCGATCATATGAACACCCCCAGGCCGACCGAGAAACCCTGAGGTTTCTTATGGCAATCCGGCAGCCCTGAGTCAAACTCCCGGGCCGGCTAAAAAACCTCCGAGGCAGTTTTCAAAGGCTCTCGGCGGCCCCGCGATCATACGGATACCCTCGGGCCGATCGAGAAATCCCCGAGGTGGTTCAAATCCTATGACAATCCGGCGGCCCCGAGTCAAACTCCCGGGCCGACCAAGAAACCTTCGAGGCAGTTTTTAAAGGCTCTCGATGGCCCCGCGATCATACGGACACCCCCGGACCGGCCAAGAAACCCCCAAGATGATTCAAGTCCTATGACAATCCGACGGTCCTAAGTTAAACTCCCGGGGTGGCCGAAAAACCCCCGAGGCAGTTTTTATAGGCTCTCGGTGGCCCCGTGATCATACGGGAACCCCCGGACTGGTCGAGAAACCCCTGAGCTGGTTTAAGTCCTATGATAATCCAGCGGCCCCGAGTCAAACTCCCGGGCCGGCTGAGAAACCCCCGAGGCAGTTTTCAAAGTCTCTTGGCGGTCCCGCGATTATACGGACACCCCCCGAGCCGACTGAGAAACCCCCAAGGCAGTTCAAGTCCTATGGCAATCCGATGGCCTCGAGTCAAATTCCAAGGCCGACCGAGAAATCCTTGAGGCAGTTTTCAAAGGCTCTCAATGGTCCCGCGATCATACGGATAACCCCGAGCCGACCGAGAAACCCCCGAGCCGGTTCAAGTCCTATGGCAATCCGACGTACCCGAGTCAAACACCCAAGCCGGCCGAGAAACCCCCGAGGTAGTTTTCAAAGGCTCTCGGCGGCCTCACGATCATACGGACACCCTCAGGCCAGTTGAAAAACCCCCGAGATGGTTCAAGTCCTATGACAATCCGGCAGCCCCAAGTCAAACTCCCGGACTGGCCGAGAAACCTCCGAGACAGTTTTCAAAGGCTCTAGGCAGCCCTACGATCATACGGACACCCCCGGGTCGGCCGAGAAACCACCGAGGCGATTCAAATCCTATGACAATCCGATGGCCCCGAGTCAAACTCCCAAGCCGGCCAAGGAACCTCCGAGGCAGTTTTCAAAGGCTCTCGGCGGCCCCGCGATCATACATACACCCCCAGGCCAGTTGAGAAACCCCTAAGGCGGTTCAAGTCCTATGGCAATCCGGCAGCCCCGAGTCAAACTCTTGGGTCGGCCTAGAAACCCTCGAGGCAGTTTTCAAAGGCACTTGGCGGCCCTGCGATCATACAGATGTCCCCAAGCCGTCCGAGAGGTCCTTGGGGCAGTTTAAGTCCTATGCCGATCCTAAGCGGCCCTAAGTTGGACATCTAAGTGGACGAAGAATACCCGAAGCAATGTTTCAGGCTAACGATTGATGTTGATGATCAAAGGACGCTTCAGCAAGGGCCAAAAAAACAAGGATAAGTATGGACGATCCTACTAGGTCCACGCGTCTAAGTGCTGACTCTCCAAATATATTCGGAAAATGGAGATAGTGTCTTATCAAATCAAAAGGCCAAAGCCGAGACTTGGTCACCAAAAGATCAACATACTACAAACAGATAAGTATGCTAGTGTTGATAAAATTACTTTTTCCATTTAAAAATGATGACAATGTCTTACAAAAGGCCGACACTAGTCGGGTTGCGAAATGTAAGTAAAGCAAAGGAAAAGAGACATAAACTCTATAACTCAGCGGGTCCCGATGCACCTTTGGCATCATCATTCTCTGGGCGCTCCTCTTCATCTTCAGGTCAGAAGGACTCAAGGTTGCTTAATTTGAAGGCTCGGGCCAGCCTCCTTTTGCACCGCTCGAAGCCTTCAGCAAAAGCATCGATGGCCGCCTCATTAAATTCCAAGGCAAAATTTGGAGAACTCTTATAGCACTCCACGGCTTCTTGAACTTGTAGCTCGGCAGCGGCCACTTTTTCTACAGCCCGGATTTCGGTGGTGGCCACTCTCTCTGCAGCCCGAGCCTCGGCAGCAGCTATCTCCTCTTTCGCCCGAGCCTCGGCGGCAGCTATCTCCTCTTTCGCCCCAGCAGCTATTTACTCCTTAGCCCGAGCCTTAGCGACAACTACCCTTTCATCAGCCTGGCCCTCGACGGCATTCAACTCTTCCATGACATTCCAAACCTGTGCCTCAGCGACAGCCATCCTATCCATGGCGGCCCAGGCTTCACATTGCACACTATTTGCTCTATCCTCAGCATGTTCCATTTTGCGGAGAGCCTCTATCAATTTTTCCTCAGTCGGCCCTAGCCTCAACGTGACGTCTGTCAGCTTGGCCTCGGCAACTCGGGCCCTCCTTTTAGCTTCCTTCGCTTGCTTCTGTGCTGCACGGCTTTCCTCCTGGGCGGCTCGGAGTTCGACGGTCGTCTTCAACTCTCGAGTTTGGACCTCAGCCAACTCTTTGGCCAGGTCCTCCGTCCGGGTCTTTGCGGCGGCCAAATCGTCCCGGACGACAAACAAGCCATTGGACAACTGCATCTACCGACTAGTTAGACTTTGAGTCATAACCAAAGCAAAAAGGAATCGAGACAGTAATCTTACTTGGACAGCGACGGGAAGAGAGTATCAAATGACTCTTCAGTTGGTAGGCGGCAGAGCATTGCCTGAAACTTGGGAAGAATGGCAAGTCTTAGGATAGATTCGGACAGTCGGCTCCTCGGGGCGTTGATGGGAGGCATTTCTTCCGGTGCCAATTGAGGGGTCGACTGAGGAGCAGACGAAGAAATCTCCTCAACTTCTAAGGACACCTCGGCTCCCACCTCCGGCATTGACTCATCCGTCCGCTCAAGAGCGGCAGGGGATTCACCTCTGACCGGCCCCTCCTGGACCTCAGAGGGAGGGATCTCCATCGTAGGCACCTTAGAGGGAGGGATCTCCGTGGCCGCTACCTCATGGAAGGGATCTCCGTGGCCGGTACCTCGACGGGAGAGGGCTCTGTGACAGGCACCTCGATAGAAGGACCCCCTCTCCTCGTCTCTTCTATCAGCATGGCCACAGGGAGATCAAATGGGGGCTGGGTTGACCTACCTGGTTCCTCCAGACAAGGTTTCTTGAGCACCGCTCCCACTGCATTGTTAGCGACCCCCAACCTTTTCCGAAGACCCGCCACTAGGAAGTCAGGAGAAATTTCATGACTGCACATAGAGACGAGTTTAAAAAAAAGGGGGGCGGGGTTTAATAGCACAATGCTCACCAGGTACCAAAGGCAGCGACACCGGCGTTGAGGCGATCTCACGGAGGTTGTCCTCCGATAGTAGCTCTTTACTGGGGGGAATGATGGTAGACATCAAGACCATAAAGAACTCTCGGTCCATCTCTTCAATTGATGAATTTCTATTGGGGCTAGTGTCGGGGGTGCCCCAACTCGTCCCTACCCCATCTACATAGGCATAGAAGAATCGGGATTTCCAACCTTTAACTTTGGACGGAAGGTTGAGTTTCAAGGTCCTTTTGGGCCTATAGGCAAAACTCCATTACTCGGACTTATTGAGACTGCGGAGTCTATACAGGGCCCTGAACAAAGAGACTCGGGCAGACACGCCATGATAATGGCAGAGTACCAAAAAGGAGTAAATTGTCCGAATGGAATTCAGAGACAATTGGGTTGGAATGAGATCATACCTCTTCAAAACTACGAGAAAAAAAAGGATGAAAAGGAAGGCGAAGCCCGCTCTTAAAAAACTCCTCATATAAGGCAACCCTACCAAGCCGGATGGAGGTCACCCTATCTTCGGGGTAGGGTAGAACAAGGTGGATACTATTAGGTATCTCGTACCGGGCCCTAAGATTCTTTAGTCCCTGGGTGGTCATGGTTGAGGCCAACCTCGTCGAACCGGCTGACTTATAAGGGGTAGCGGGGGCGATCCCACATGGTTAGAGGATGAAGGGGAAGCCCTAGGGGAAAGAGAAGGAGATCGATTCCTAAGCGGTGAAGAAGGGATTCTAGGAGGTCCCTAAGTCACAGTCGCTGGACCACTGCGGATGGATAAACCACTAAGGGCCCAGCGCCGTGCCTGCTGGATCTCGTCCCGGGAGGGCTCATCCATGGGACCCTTACCCTTTCTATCCTGACTAGACTCCATGAGAAAGAAAGAAAGGATGTGAAAAAAGCAAAGAGAATTAACCTGAGGACCAAGGGAGCAAACACAAGAACTCAGGGCTCAGGAGGCACAAAGAAAGCAATGAAGGTGGAAAGAATCAGAAAAGGCAGATGAGACATATCAGAAAGGGCAGACGGGACGGTCTTTTATACATTATGTTTGAAAATATCCCGCCTACGACGATGCCACGTGGGGACCTTTGACTGGAGCTAATTATCCGGCTGCCCATAACTTCTCAAGGAAAGACGTAATGCCTCGGTGACATTTGAAAAGGGTACCCTCCTCGATTTCTCTCTGAACCACATTGCCTCTGACGCTACCTCTTAAATGATGAGAAGACTTTGAAGAGACTCCACCGCCTTATAGGCACGTGCCCGCCTCTGCTAAATTATGGCGCCCAAAACTTTACACAAAGCAAAAAATTTTATGCTCCTTTCTCTTGGCAAGTGCTGCGCGCATGAAGCATCAAGACACAGAAGCGAGGAGGCATATATGATGTGGCTGATAAGCGGCACGTGTAAAGTTAACGGCTAAAAGTTATCCTGGCGGCTTCGGCTCTAGGCGGCCCCAACTCCTGGCGGTCCTGGCTCCAGGCGGTCCCACTTCCAAACAGCCCCACTTTCAGGCGGCCCCGACTCTAGGCGGCCCCGACTCCTGGCAGTCCTGGCTCCAAGCGGCCCTACTTCCAGGCAGCCCCGACTCTTGGTGGTTCTGGCTTCAGGCAGCCCCGGCTCCAGGTGGCCCCGACTCCAGACGGCCTCGACTCCTGGTGGTCTTGGCTCCAAGCGGCCCCACTTCCAGGCGGCCCCGACTCTTGGCAGTCCTGGCTCCAGGTGGCCCCACTTTCAAAGTAATCTTCAGCTTCTCGTGTAAGCCTTTGTTTGTATTCAGGTCGGGCCCATCAACCACCACTACCCCGTATATGTCTAATAAGATAAGTTCTATGACCCTAACATAAGTCTTGAAAGTCATCATTCATCATAGGGTTTTAATGATATAGATCACATGAGCTCCAGAAAGTCATCATCAGCCTAAAAAAGCACCAATCACCCAGTTCAGACAAGATATCTCATTTAAAAAGTCAAAGCTCATCATAAAATTCCAAGGCTTCTCAAGCAAGCTTCTCAGAACCCCATGCATAGTCTATCACAGAATGCTGCATGGCTCATTCTTCTAGGAAAAAGAAAAAAAGGCTATGTGTATCTATAAAACAGGTAAGAAGAACCCTGAGTCAAGGTATGAACACTTAAGCACTTGAAAATTTTTATCTTCTTTTTTCCAACTATCTAAATATTCTTCAAGCTCACGGCTGTGATTCCGATCACTAACTTGGGCATCGGAGGGTCCCTACCAGAACATCTGGCTTCCGAAACTTATTGTAGATCTTGGCGTCACGGTGAAGTGTCTTCATCCTACTGGCGGTATGATCCATTGACATTCAAGGACGTTAGCTCAAGGCGATCGGCGATCGGGCTTCAACAAAATAATCATCAAGAACCTCAAAAAGATACTATTTTTATGATATCAAATAAAAACCGATCTCATTTTCTCTGCCCAAAAGCTTGAAATCATTTTCCGTAAATAAAAGGACTCAAAAAACACAGTACCACACGATATTTTACCGAATAACAACCATCTGGATCCGAGGAAAAATCATATATAACTTCATTTTGACATCATTTCTTTAAATGAAAGAAACTAAAGAAAAAAAATCAACGAAATTAGAGAGAAAAAAAGGGACCTGTGACCCAAGAAATCCAGACGGAGTCCGGGGTGGCGGAGAGGGACACAGAGATCTGCTCCGGTTCGAAGCCCCGCGCTCGGCGCCGCACCCTCGGGTCGGTGTCCGGCAGGTCCACGGCGCGGCCGCGGAACCCGGCCCCGTCCAGCGACGACGTCATCGGATCGAACGGCCCGTCGAGCGTCGTTGGTATCACGCCGGCGCCGCCTGCGAGCACCACCGAAGCAACGATCCCCACCACGAGCGGCAGCGGCTGCCACCACTTCCCCATCTTTGTCTCAGCGTTCACGCATTCGAATAACGCCAGGGCTTCGCAGCGGAGATAAAAAAGGCAGGGAGTAACGGAAGTGGGAAAGGAGTTGGCGGGTGGCAGCTGTGCGGCTTTCGCTTCATGAAGCCTAGGTGCAACTTGGGCCGGGTTCAATCCGAACCTGGCCCGCGGAACTCAATTTGCAGCAGTACTCAAACTCTAATTTGCTTAACCTGAACCCAAAGGATCCGGGTTGAACCCGGACTGATTTATAACTTGGGCCGGGTTAGGGTTGCAGTCAACCCGAACCCGAGAAAACCCAAACCCGTAAAGCCACAAGCAGCATGCCCACTGGTGTTGTGGAAGTGATGATTTAGCCTTGTTTGTTAGGTTTAAAGTATGTAGAGCTGATAATAGTTTTGTGGAAGTGATGATTCTTGGTATGAACATTTCATCAGAACCTTCGTTACCTTTTAAAATGAGCAATATACTTTTAACCATTGCATTTTATCATGTAATGTTGGTGGGCCAAACTAGTATCTTTATGTTTTTTAATTATCTTCTTTGAGTTGTAACTTCTAATATGAAGTTTATCAAAATTTTATGAAAGCATCTGGGAAGAGGTGATGAGCAGAAAACTAAAACATCTAGGAAATGGGTAATGAATAAAAAATAAGAGAGCTTTGGATAGCGAATGCAGTCTCGCTACATGGAAAAGATCTCTCATACCAGACTTATGTGGTCTTCTAACTGGCTCTTTATATCGTCTCAATATTTTTTGCTTCTGAAGGATAAAGGTGACTTCATCAATGCATATGATGGCTATTGAAATGTTATGCAACATTTGGATTACTTTGAATATGTTTTGGTTTAAGAATATACTTTTTTTTTGTTTAGTCTTATGTAAAAGATGTATATTTTTAGACATATAATTTGAAATGTGAAGCTTGTTTGTTTCAAACTTCAGCTTGTTTGTACAATGTAAAGCTTGATTATTTTAGATTGTCATATATATATATTTTTTATGTCAACCCGAATTCCAACCCGAAACTCAACCCGAACCCAATTTTTAAAAATAGGGTTAGGGTTGGGGTTTTACAAATAGGGTTAGGGTTGACATTTTATAAATAGGGTTAGGGTTAGGGTTGAGAGAAACCCGAGTTTCATGAGCCCAGTTGCACCCTAATGAAGCCTTTATTCTTCATCCTTCTTCCGGATCTCGACAAGTGGACTTTTCGGACTTGTGACGACACTAATCTCCGCTTAAATTCTCCACCCGGTTTGGTCCAAGACGGTTAGCGGGGGACGATTTCTTTTGCCACCCGAGATTAAAGGATCGTACGTTCCACATGATTTAGCACGAGATTTAAGGAAAAAAAATGAAATGTTATTTTAAATAATAAAAGAACCTTTTTATAATTATATTTTTAGCAGTATATTAATGGTGCTATGGATAAAGAGGGATTCAAGGGACAAAAATGGTACAAAACAATGAAGATATTTAAGTGAAGCTTTGAACGATTTCTGAAAAATAAAAAATATTTTAATTGAACTCATAAAAGAATTTTGCAATGCTATGTAAAAGATAATAATTTTGGATTGATATGGTACGTTAAAATTATAATGATTAGAGGCATGTGGAAGTTAGGCTAAAGATAAGATGTGTGGGCCAGACTAGTATGCGTATCGTGCCATGCTCGGCACGCCTAGATCAAATCAGTCCAGGCCCGGAACGTGCCGTGCCGGGATTGATCCGCAGACAAGACTTTCCAAGTCCGGCACGATCACTTTTATTGGACCGTGCCAGGCATGGCCCAGCTCATGCCGTGTTGGGCCAGGCCATGGGCGGTCCGACTCAGTGCCCAATTCTAATACATGCAACTCATTTAATTATTTATATAATAATTTTTTTAAACTCATTTTATTATTTATATAACTATTTTTTTTTTCAATCTCTCTCTACTATGGATAGAATCGATGATGGTATAAATTATAAAATTCAATGGTAATGTAAGTTGGCTAGTAAAGGGGAGTTAACTATATGCTACTTGTGACGTCCTTCTCATCAAAATACATCTTAAAATCTTTTATTTTTACAAACTTTTTCTCATTAAAATACCAAAAATAAGTTTTAGGAATCAAATAATTTGGTGCACTTGAAAAATCTACCATACCAAGGATGTGCAAATAAAGCTATTTCAACCGTGTTGCATCATATACTTCAAACTTAAAAGCTTTATATTTTATTTTATACATGTATTTATTATTAGTTTAGCTTTCTAGTGTAAGTAATTAGAGTGGAGAATGTGAAATTTAAAATTTAATTTTTCTAGCAAATCTTGATGAACTAATGAAAATCGAATGAAAATTTGATAAGTGACGGATAGAAATGAGGTGTCCTGCATGTAAGCAATATAAAATAAACAAAATATTTAATAAAGGGATATTTGTCTAGCACTAAGTAATATAAAATAAAAAAAAGTATGCATGGAAGGGTATAGTTGAAATTTGGCCAAAGATCATTTAAGAAATTAGCCAAAGGCATAAAGAAAAGAGGTGTCGAGAGTCATTTGGAAGTTTGACCAAGGGCAAATTGGAAAAGTATCAAGGGCAAATTATAATGATGAAGAGAGTGCCATTTGAACTTTAAGAAGGGTAAAATGGGGATTTCTAAGGGGCATTAAAAACCCACTTTCTACCCATGTTTTCACCTACATGTAAGGAAGCCAAAAGGGGGAGAAAGAGGGCATGGGAAGGGGAAGGAAAAAGGGTTTTAGCTGTGAGGAAGAAGGGAAGAAGAAGAAAGTAAGGAGGAGGGAAGAAATTTTGATGGTTTGGCAAGCTTGGAAGAAGAGAGGAGCTAAAGGTTTTCCCATCTTCTTCAAGGTAAATTCCAATCTTCCTAAGCTTGAAAATATTGTTAGAATCTTGTGGTTAGAAGATAAATGAGGTTGTAGCATGTGTATGTTGTGAATTCTTGAATATGTGAGGGATTTGAGAATTTTATGCTAGGATATTGAGGCATAAAGCATGCATGAATAGTTTCATGAAACCTTAAGTGTATGTGACCTTGATAATGCATATATGGTGATTTAAGTTAAGAGGCTGGTTCAAGGAAGCCATTACAAGAGGAGCAGCAGCCATTGAAGTATGCTAGCAGTTAAGGTGAGCGGATTCCTCATCTAGCTTTAAAAACTATTATGTGATACTATGTCGAAACTTTGCTACAAACCTATGGTATGCTATGCTGTATATAGTGTTTCAAATTGTCTAACTATGAAATATGAGAACCAAGTTTCATGATGTTCTTAAAGCATGTGTTTATAGTAAAAAGTGTTTCTAAAGCAAAGCATATGTTATTAGTAAAGAGTATTTTCCAAAGCAAAGCATGGTTTGTATAAAAAGAAATATTTCAAGGTGAAGCATGTGTTTTAGGTAAGAATTATTAAAAGTAAAGCATGAGATTAAAGCATGTTCCAAAAGCAAAGCATCAAGTTTCATAAAAAGTAATGTTTTAAATGAAAACATATGTTTTAAGTAAAGTATAGACCTTGCCTTTCAGGTATATATTTCAAGCGATGCATGGGCATGCATGAATAGAAAAGTTTTAAAGAAAGTATAGCTTATTTATGTTGGATAATAAACTTTTTTTTGAGTATTTCTATAGCATGCATCATAAAGAGCATTGGGCCTATGGGATTGATCAACCTGTAGACTGTGCCATAGTATAAGCATTGCACACTATTTACAATTAGCATCTTCTTGCGATTCAATTGTACTATGATCCTGAGGTCAGAGGGGTACATGCTAGACCAGCCTAATGGGGCAGGTTGCAAGACAAAGAATCATAGCTTGGTAAAAAGCTAGGTTACTATATAGCCCAAGGGGACACAGTAATATTAGCTCACAGAAGGGGCGACCAAGAGGCCCAGAAAAAAGAGGCAAGCTCACACTACGGGTGAACCACATATGTGAAGGGTGCTCAGTTCACTCATCCACTGAAAATACACTCGCAGAAGGGCGACTATTGGGAGGTATCTCAGTGGTAGCATACACAGTCTAGCATCATGAGATTTTGCAAAAGATTACATTATTTTATCTGAACTTTTATTATTGGAAGTATAAACTAACTTATAAGTTTTCTTATACCATATAATAAGGTTTTCTTTATCTATCTTTGCCGCATTGTATCAATTATTCAGTATAGTGTAGTTGCATATCGATTTTCAGTATATTTTGTGTATCGATATGCTTATTAGTTTTATGATGTTATTCTCAGTTTTTCTATTGTTAGATGGTTATTCAGTCATTGAAACTTAGGTCTTACCCCTCTATTATTGAAATTTTTGTATTTCAGATCAGTGATAGCTAGTTGACAGGCTAGAAAGTTGGGCATTGAGCATCCAACATCTTAGCAGGTTGACCTTAGTGCCATCATTCTTTGTAGGTTGCTAGCTTTTGGAAAGGCCTTTTAGTGTAATTGGACTATGATGAATGATTGTATATTAAGGGTAGCAATAAAGGTAGTTATATATTTATGTGTGCAATTATAATTCCTATGATGCATTTTAGACTTGGATTGGAAATGAAAGGTTACTTTGATTATGGAATGATTTGTGAGTATGATCTTTACACAGGATTGTTAATTATGTTCGGACTATCTCTAGTCTTTTAAAATAGAATGCGAAGATTATGTTTTATTAGAGAGAATTAAATCAAATTGTGATGATATCTTGTGAATTGTATGAATTGATTGAGCATATTAATGTTTATAAAAAAGACAAGTGTTTTATGCATATAACTTATATCAATTGGATAGGGTTCACTTGAGCTTTATGATATGTAACATAAAGACTAGCAGAACTCTACCTAATTACTATAAGTAGGCATGCGTGGGGTCCTGACATCGCACCTACTTTTTAGTCAAGAAAGTAATCAAAATCAATAAAACAAAAAAGAAATAGATAAATATTACTAGCTAAAACTAGCTTGAGATAAACAAAAGATGAGCTTGCTATTTAGGATTCATGGCAAAGGAGCTGGATTAGAATAGGGGAAGGAAAAAAAAGGAATTGGACGTTATTTACAGTGGAAGAGGAGATGGCTTTAGTCAGTTGGATCAATGTTTTTTGTTGAACACAGCATGTTAATATTAAAGGAAGCCAAAATGCATGCCTTTTTAACTCTCTTTTAATTAATACTGTTACATATAGAAAAAGAACACTGTTATGTTGTTGATGGAGAGCTCACTTAATATGCATATTTGTCAAACTAATATACTCTCTTGCTAAGAAGACAATTTCAATTTTAACCCAAAAAAGGACACTTACGATTTTGGTACCATGTTGAATATTGATGCAAACAAACTTTAGAAATCATCTTGAAGCCTAGTTAGAGACTAGAAGAATATCTCCCAAAACCACTGTGATCAACTATTGAAAATGAAAACTCATACAAGATAATCAGGGTTGCTAGCTCTGTTGGTCCAGATAGCAACCCAAGAGGGGGGGGGATGAATTGGGATTTTCAAAAATTTAAACTCTTTTGAAAAATAAACCCTAGCGGAAATAAAACTTAGATTCGCACAGATTAAAACAGAATATGCACAAATAGAGAGTTAAAGATAATGAGACAATCATGGCAAACACAGGAGATTTTATAGTGGTTCGGTGTACCTACACCTACGTCCACTCCCAAGTATCTCTTGGGTCCACACTATAATCAACCTAATTACAGCAGAGTTGTTTTGCAAGCTTACAACTCGAACTTGTTATTTTCCCGGGTGCACAACAAACCCAGCTGGTTTTCAAGGCTCACCAGCACAAAACCTTACACCACAAGCAAACTGCTTGCACAAGGCTAACAGCCTCAATGGAATCAATCCTCTGATTGACCCAGCAAACAATAATTGTTTTTACAAAACAAAGGCTCCTCCAATGAGCAAATATACAATGATAGAACACGAAATAAAGAGATAGGAATCAAAGCCTGATTTGCATATCTTGGTGGCTTGCTTCTTCTCTTCTCTTGGGTGGATCTTCCTTTAGAATGCTTTTGAAGCTTCGAAGATCAGAAAACTAGGGCTTGCTTCTTCTCTTGAACTTCTTCACAATGAAACTATGAAAGCTTGGAATCTCTCTCTTTTCTTTTGGGAAATCAGTATGATCTTTCCTCTCGAATCTTCCCTCTTTTCTTTTCTGATGGATTTCAAAGATTTTTCTCTATTCTTGTCTTTTTGTCTCTCTTTTTCTTCTCTTTTCTATATATTTTTCGGATGCAGCAAACCCTCTTCTTATAGATCAGTTTAATCCATAAATAGTTTAAAATTATCCGTTAGAAACAAGTGTAAGAAGGATTAGATCCAAAAATAGCAATAGCTGTTGGGATTAAAAAGATAAAAGCAAAGTTTAAAGTCGTTCTGACAGTTCTAGAGTCGCGTCTGACATTCTGGAGTCGGCTCTAACTTTTCTGGAGTCGGCTCTAAATTGAAAATTCCCAAATCGCTTGAACTGGAGTCGTCTCTGACTTTTCTGGGGTCGACACAAAAATCTTCTATAGTCGACTCTAACAGTCCCGGAGTCGACTCTAAGTCATGGCCAGAAAAACCATCATTCTGTCTTTTTTGTTGGAGTCGGCTCTAATAGTCCGGGAGTCGACTCTAAGTCTGTGCCGATTTCCGGAGTCGACTCTGCGATTTCAAGTGTCGACTCTAATGTCTGCAATCTTACCTTGACATTAGATTCGAACTAGAACTTGATTTTCTTATAATTTTGATTAATAAAACATATCATAAATTAAAAAACTTAATCAAAATCATTAGTAACTTCAAATGTTATACTCAAATAGATTTATTAATCATCAAAATCAACAATTGGGTCAACAATCTCCCCCTTTTTGATGATGACAAAAACTTTGAGTATATGCATTAAAAATTTATTTGAATTAAGAATTATAGACATTGTTAAAGCTTTAAAACTTTCTAACAGAGAATTTGATGTCAAGTTTCAAAATAAACTTTAAAAACATACTTGAGTTCTATTATAAACAGCAATCAAGATGATTTAGCATAAAAAAATCATTAAGCTCCCCCTGCATTAAATAACTCCCCCTATGCAAGGTATATGTAGATAAACTGAAATAGAATGATCATTTTTAATACAAATTGATTAGAATTTATAAATCTCAAAATTTCTCTCCCCCTTTTTAGATATGCCAATTGATTGAAATCTTATATTCCTTTAATCTTATATTCTTTCATTCTTATTTCCTTTATGCATATACAATTTTCTCTCCCCCTTTTTTGTTATCAGCAATAAGGTAAATTCAAAAAATAATAAAGAATGTTATCAGAGCGAGGTTGTTGGTTCATTCAATCATAGAGACGGTAATTGGTTCTCATAGACAAATTTGCAATAAAAGGATAATTGTATTTCAATGCGAGATTCATTACATGTGTTAATTCAAGTACATTCACAGTAAAGTAACATATTCAAGTACATTCACAGTAAACCAAAATTCCTAGATACAAGCTATCAAAGTAAAGAAAGCTAGAAATCCTAGAATACAAACTAGGATATGACAGGGTATCAAAATCAAACATGCTTGTAAACAATTTTCTTCAAATGACCAATCATTTTCATAATATCATCTTTTTGGTCATTCTTAAATTTTTCAAGACAAGCTTCAACTTGAGTGACAACAACATCGATATCTTTCTTCAACTGACCAGTAGCATCTAAATAGACTCTTGATCCATCTGCTATCCCTTCTAGTCTTTCAAAAATCTTTTGAAGCTCAGATGACATGGCATTCACTGATTTATCCAAAGTAGAAACTATCATGTCAAGCTTAGCAAATATCAATTTCATTTCACTTCTCATTTCTGAATCATGCTCAGTTAGTAGGGCTCTGAGCTGATCAAGCTGCTCCTCTGAAAATCTTCCAGATACCAAGGCTGACTGATGTGGAGGTGAAGAATGAGTGCTCGGTCCAGCCTCTGAAGGTCCAGCAGTAGATGATCCAGGAATATCCTCTACTCTGGCCTCCTCAACTCTAACTTCCTCTGCTCTGGTCTCTTGTCCTCTTTTTATCCAAATATCATTCTCTTTTCTGAAGCCCATGCGGTGAATTGTAGAGACACTATAGTAATCAGTATGCCTTAATTTTTTAGTGGCTCATTATCCATTATTAGCACACCTTGGCTTCTAAAAACTAATGTCAGAATCATACCATATGACAGTGTTGATCTCTTCTTGGTTGCTGCTTCTGCCATATAACCAATCATCATTCCAGCTAAATTAACAGGCCTTCCAGCAATGATACAGTCCATCAATAAAATATCTCGCTCCGAGACATATTCAAACCTTCCAATTTTAGGAAACAAGATTCTTCCACAAATATTGTGAAGTAACATGAGTTCCAAATTTAGTTGATTAGCCATGATTTCCTCAAACTCAGATACTTCTCTCCCTAACATCCTATATAGGGCACCTCCTCTATCATCATGTTGATACTCAACTAGTCCAATAGCAGGCATCTCCAATAAATTTCCAAGAATCTCGGCCATGATTATCACTTCGGTTCCTCTAACAAAACTCACTAAACCTCCCTCTCCTCTACATAAATCATTATAGAATTCTCTCACAAGGGCAGGGTACGTAGGAACATCCAAAGAGTAAACTTTCTCCCATCCCATTTCCTTCAACAATCGACCAATAGCGAAGCCCTCCGAAGCAAATAAATCGAAATATACTTTTCTTCCTAATGGCCTTACCCGCTAATTGATCTACCCGTGGAGAATATGGTGAAGGTGGAGAAGCATCTTGGGTGGCAGATGATGAAGACGGTGAGGGTTGCTTACGAATCGTCCTTTTTCTTGTGGGAACGGCCGAACCTCCAACAATCGCATGCTTCTTAGGAGCCATGGAATTGATTGGAATGAGTTATTGAGAGATTTGAGGGATTTGGAGGGGTTGGAATCGGTTTGGAACGGCTTTAGAAGGGATTAGGAGACGATAGGGTCGTTTGGGTGTCGACTCTGCCTTTTTATTTTGACCTAGTTCCACTTAGAGTCGACTCCCGCAAAGCGAGGTGTCGGCTCCGGACTAGAAAATTTGTCAGCGCCCTAATTAGAGTCGGCTTTGCAGAAGCTGAAGTTGGCTCTAATTGCCCAGACAGAATATCAAAATAAGAAGGTGTCGACTCCACAAACTGTAGGTATCGACTCCACAATAGTTTTAGTAAAAATTAAAATTTCAAGGATCTAAAACTAATCAAATTAATCATCAAACTCTAGATAAGTGTTCCTTAATCAATTGGGGAAACAATGAATCAAATTTCTAGATAAATTTCCTTATTGGACATAGAGAATTTTCAAGAAATTGATGAAGTCTAGATAGTTGTTGTCCTTAAGAGTTTCAGAAAATCATTCTAAAGGGTCACAAACTCCTAATTCTCCTCTAAGATAACAGAATCTTTCCTCACTCAAAGGTTTGGTAAAAATATCAGCCAATTGATCATTAGTGTTTACATAATCAAGATAAATATCATTATTAGCTACATGTTCTCTAATAAAGTGATGTCTAATTTCTGTGTTTAGTTCTTGAATGTTGAATTGGATTCTTAGTTAGATTGATGGCACTAGTATTATCACATCTAATAGGAATTTTATCAAGTGTGATACCATAATCTTCAAGTTGTCACTTAATCCAAAGGATTTGAGCACAGCAACTTCCAGCTGCAACATACTCTGCCTCAGCAGTGGATAGTGCAACCAAATTTTGCTTCTTGCTAAACCAAGAGATTAAGTTACTTCCTAAAAGTTGGCATGCCCCACTTGTACTCTTTATATCTAATTTACAACCAGCATAGTCAGAATCAGAATAAGCAATCAATTTTAAGGTTGAGTCTCTAGAATACCATAATCCTACATTTTTAGTTCCATTTAAGTATCTAAATATTCTTTTAACAACAAATAAATGTGATTCTTTAGGATTAGATTGATATCTTGCACATAGACAAACAGAAAACATAATATCTGGCCTACTTGCAGTTAGGTAAAGAATGATCCGATCATACCTCTGTAATGCTTCTGATCTACTTTCTTACCATCTTCATCCTTGTCCAGCTTGCATGAGGGACTCATTGGCGTACCAAGAGGTTTAGCAGATTTCATACCAAACTTCTTGAGTATTTCCTTTGTGTACTTTGTTTGGTTGATGAAAATCCCTGCTTTCTTTATTTGATTTGAAGTCCAAGGAAGAAGTTGAGTTCTCCCATCATGCTCATCTCGAATTCTTCCTGCATTAACTTAACAAATTCTTGACAAAGGAGATTGTTAGTAGCACCAAATATAATGTCATCAACGTAAATTTGAACAATTAATAAATCATTTTCTTTCTTTTTAAAAACAAAGTTTTGTCAATGTTTCCTCTCGAAAAATCATTTTTAATTAAAAATTTACTTAATCTATTATACCAAGCTCTAGGTGCTTGCTTTAAACCATAAAGTGCTTTGTGCAATTTGAAAACGTGATTTGGAAATTCATGATCTTTAAAACCAGGAGGTTGTTCAACATAAACTTCCTCATTTATAAAACCATTTAAAAATGCACTTTTAACATCCATTTGAAATAAGTTGAAATTCATATGATATGCAAATGCAAGTAGTAGCTTAATGGCTTCTAATCTAGCAATAGGTGCAAAGGTTTCATCAAAATCTATATACCTTCTTCCTGATTATATCCTTTGCAACTAATCTAGCCTTATTTCTAATCACCAAGCCATTTTCATCCAATTTATTTCTAAAAACCCATTTAGATCCTATTATAGGGTGGTTTTTTGGTCTATCTACTAGGGTCCAAACTTGTTCCTAGTGAATTAGTTTAACTCTTCCTGCATTGCTAACATCCAATAACTATCTTTCTCAGCTTCCTCTATAGTTTTGGGTTCTATATGAGATACAAATGTAAGATGATTATTGATATTTCTCATTGATGATCTAGTCCTTACACCTTGAGATGGATCACCTATGATTAGGTCTTTGGTATGACCATAAGCATATCTCTAATCTCTGGGTAGATCTTTATCATTATGAGCAGTATCAATACCATCATCCTTAGGTGAGTCATCATCCTTAGCTCAGGTTCTTGATCTGAAGATACATTTAATTTTTCAATACCTCTTTCAATCAAAGATGTATTTTCCTCGTCATCAATTTTATCTGAACTTGATGCTAAAGACTCATCAAATACTATATGAATGGATTCTTCTACAACTAAGCTTCTCTTATTAAATACTCTATATGCCTTGCTAGATGTAGAATACCCTAGGAAAATACCTTCATCAGACTTTGCATCAAACTTCCCAAGATTGTCTTTTCCATTGTTATGAATAAAGCATTTACAACCAAATGCATGAAAATAACCTAAATTTGGTTTCCTATTATGCCATAGTTCATAGGGAGTCTTCTTAAGGATAGGTCTAATCAGGGCTCTATTTAGGATGTAACATGCTGTGTTTATAGTTTCTGCCCAAAAATATTTTGGAAGTTGGCTTTCACATAGCATAGTACGGGCCATGTCTTCTAAAGTCCTATTCTTTCTTTCTACAAATCCATTTTGTTGAGGTGTCCTAGGTGCTAAAAGTTATGATGTATGCCTTTTTCAAAATAGAAATTTTTAAATAAGTGATTTTCAAATTCAGTTCCATGATCACTTCTAATAGACACTATGGTAGTGTTTTTCTCATTTGTGACTTTCTTAACGAATTTCAGGAATATTGGGAAAGTCTCATCTTTGTAAGCCAAAAACATTATCCAAGTGAATCTAGAGTAATCATCTACTATCACTAGACCATATTTCTTTCCTCCTAGACTTATGGTTCTAGTAGGTCCAAAAAGGTCCATGTGTAGTAGCTCTAGTGGCCTAGTAGTTGAAACAATATTTTTAGATTTGAAAGAAGTTCTTGTTTGTTTTCCAAACTGACATGCATCACATATTCGATTATTTTCAAAATTTAAGCTAGGAATACCTTTAACTAAATCCATTTTCAATAGTTTAGAAATTAGGTGTATGCTTGCATGACCTAATCTACGGTGCCATAGCCAACCAATCTCATTCATCTTAGCATTATTAGCAACTAAGCAATGATTACTTGGAGATAAATTACTCAAATCAATTAAGTAAATATTGCCATAACATTTACCAATAAGAATAATGCTATTATCAATGGGATTAGTAACAGTGCAAACAGAAGCTTCAAAGGAAACTTTGAAACCTTTATCACACAGTTGGCTAATACTTATCAAATTATGTTTAAGTCCATCGACATATAAAACATTATCAATATGAGTAGATGGAGTAATTTGAATCTTACCAATACC